>JAPZDY010000002.1:1128934-1149310 GCA_029783645.1 Ctenochaetus hawaiiensis | reverse complement strand
GGGTCATGAATTATCTTGGATAAATACTATCTAAGTGTATTTGGCATCTATGATCTTATTTGTCTCTATTTGACATGAGTTAAAGCCAAGTCTGGATCTACTGAAATGAGCCCTGTGGCCTGTATTATGATACAAGTTCAATCTGATGGCTCTGCTTGCTTCACTGAGCCTACTTCTGCAAACCTAGATAGTTTAAGTCAGATGGCTAATCTACACTGTCAGGAATTTTAGATTAGCAACAATGCAAACCCTGTTTAAAAGCCAGTTTGGATGCATGGTTGTATAAAAACATTTCTTTCATGTCTTTGTTTCCAGATCCAGTTGTCCAGTAAGACTGACTGGTCAACGGCAGTAAGTTAGCTGCGCAGTTAAAAAGGAGCCAGTCTTAGTAATTCTGGGTTTAGCCCAAAGATCGCTCTGCTCCTGCTTCATGCTTGACAGATGGACCCAAAACAACGACAAACAAAAAATGTTAGGGCTCTATTTTGGCTTACAGATGACACTATGAGCGAATGCACACACACATACACACACACACACACACAAACACAAAACACCCATGTGCACTCAGGATGGTTCAGATCTTACCTCTTGAACTACAGGCTGCTGGAACAAGGGAATGAGAGGGTTGGTTCTTGGAATGTCAATGTGGATCTAACAGGAAAAAGGACTGAGATGTTAATCAGGATAAATTAGGCAGGTAATGTTTTTGTGCATGTTTCTGACAATATCATACTTTTTAATATCATTAACATTATCTGCTGTTTACTGGTCGGTTTAACTGATGAGAAGCAGGAGTCTGAGGGCTTCTCTCCCACTTTTACTGCAGTATTACCTGTCTGTATGTGTCTTTATAGTGTTCGTCTGTTCTGGAGTGGTAATACTGCTCTATGAAGGCAAAGTATTCTTCTCGCTTCCTTTTTAGCACCAGCTCTCTGCGCTCCTTGTTGGCTGGCAGGTAGCCCTGTCCGACACAGAAGAGAGAACATACAGAGAGAAAGTGCCTATGAGGAAAGACTGTTTTTTGATTACGGGAGCACTTTCAGAGGAACAGAACAGACATTTGAGATAAGAGAAAAGAGAGGAGATAAGGTTGCCTGTAAGGAAAAGGCCTTGGTCATTATCTGAGCATTCTCTAAGAAGAAATTTAAATGACTACACACAAACTAAAAAAAGTTATTCTGACTCTTTAAGTGACTTTGAGACCAAATGCTGTGCAACTAGCAAAGACAGGGGGAAAGGGACATGTGACGGTAAAAAAAATTGAAGGTCATGAGACTTACAGAGAGAAGTCTCCATGTGATTGGCCGCACTTCTCTTGGTATTCCTGACCAGCTGTGCTTCCGCAGCTCCTCTGTAGCAGCACAGAGCAAGATAGGAGCACACATTATCAACATTTCACTTTGTACAAAACCACAGCGACAGACAGACAGCACATAAGCTGGCTGCAACACAGAGTGAAGTGTTAGCCTGCACCCAATTTACTCCACATCTACACTGTTCACTACTGCTACCCTAAACATTTCCCAACACTTGCTGGACAAGCTGTATGTGAGAATGCAAATGTCTGAATACGTTGGCTTGGATTTTACCCTGCCAGCTCCCCGGAACAAAGTCTGTGTGATGTCTGATTGTGTCAACAGAGCAGATCATTGGCCAGAGAACTCAGAGCGAGACAGCAGAGGTGTTGCTGGACACTGATGACATTGCACAGAGTAGAGCTGCTTTTACTATATCATGTTTATCTGTTTATGGCTCTCCACTCTTACATTGGTATTTAAGAATACATCCAAATACGTGTAGCACTGATATTAATGCAAAAACAGTCATTATTACAGATAGGCCCCCCTCCTTGTCCTGTACACTCTACTCAGATTCCACCCCACACCAATCTAAACAATAGTATTTCTCAGAATGAGGAACTTTTTAACAGCTCTAAGAACATAATTCTAAGAACCCTGTTTCTACTGTTTCTGCACTGTAGTTCTTAAAATGCAGTTATAAAAACTTTTTTAGCTCCTACTTAAGTATAAGAACTCTCTCAGCACAAGAGGGACCTTGGAAGTGTACATTGTACGTGTACATCACTTAGTCAAACACATGCCAATGCAGCACCAGAAACTGTTATTTTTATAGACAAGTATAAAACAGCAGCTGTATGTACAATAGTAAGTAATGGCAATTTCAGAAAAAGGCGAAGGTGAATTAAAAGCCAGCTGGCTTACACCCCTTCTTGAAGGTATACCTAGTTTTCTGGGGAGTTCTATATATGTATGTATTCTATATATTTGTAAAGTGCAGCTGTGTTGTTTACCTACCTAGGTCTGTGTTGGGACTAGCCAGCAGTTGCTTAAATTTATCTAGCCGGCTCTTCTCCCGCACTGTCATGGGTGGTGCCCCTGATGCGTTCTGGTCCGAGATGCGAGCCACCAGTGGGATGATGGGACGAACTGGGAGAGTGTGTTGCTTCTGCAGGGTTGTGCGAACTGGGGCCACACAATAAAAATTGAGAGACTCTTAAAACATAGCAATAAAAACTTTGTGTAGATTTACAAAATGCTTTAAAAAAAAGAAAGAACTATGTTATGAAGACAAAAGTAAATCCATTAGAAAGCTCTGCAGATGAAACATGATGTTCACCTCAACACCTATCCTTACGAGGTTACACTGGGAAAGGTGTCTAGTGAATAATCTTTTTCATTCATCCCCTCGATCTAGGCATTTGATGTTTCTGTTTTGTTACTACATTTACTGTTATGGTTAATAAGTGTTATCTGAGAGATATTTAAGCTTTAATTTTTGTGATAACATACACTGTCAGTGCACAGTGCTCCTGTGTTACTGAAGTAATTTGTCTGTATCATTAAAATAAAAACACATAAATGCCCATGGGTATTAGAGTATTTGGAGAATCATTTTCAGGACTTTAAATGTCTGATAGGGCCTGATATGAGCCCACCTGCCCTGACTGCACTGTTAGCTTCTCCTGACAAAGTCTGTAATTAGCTTCACTGTGAATTATCTGATAAGCTGCTCAGTGGCTCATAATGCCGAATGAATGGCTGCAGCCTATAACCTACATACCTGAGGACGTGTTGAGATGTGTGTCACTATTAGACTTGACAACCTTGCCATTGAAATGCTCGCACTCTATGTCCTCCTCCTGCACATCTTGGAGGGTTTGTGCTTCTGTCTTGGGAGGTGCCAGTCTGTGTGACACCCCAGTTTCTGTGTCACCGGCCTGATTCTGCTGCTGAGAAGAAGCACATCAGAACATCCCCTTTCATTTCAGAGCAACTCCATGCCCATAAATGCTACAAGATTAAAATGATGCCTGGGAGATACCTGGTTCTTTGAGGACACAGACAGCTGGCCCGATGGCAGGGATGAAGGAGCGGGGGGCCTGAGGAAATCCTCATCCTCTTCATCATCAATGTCCCAAGCATCATTGGTGCTGCGGGCAAACTCATGGAAACTAGATGCCTTTTTAGACTTGAGGTTGTTGAACTTGGGCTTTGTGTCTTTGGGATACCTGCAGAGGGACACATCGAGAGGTTTAAACAGACAGAAAAGAGAAAGAGACAGAGGAAAATTAAAGACCTCAGTGGTCTCATACATGGCAGCACTGGTACATTAAACACACTGAACTTTAGGAGATGACAGCTGCATACAAGACAGACAAAAAATAAAGACCAATGACCAAAAGGAAAAGGAACAAGAAAAAAGCAAAAAAAACCCCAAATAAACAGGTTAAATGACATATATGTCAACATTGGGCCAAACCAGCAGGTTACTGGTACAGACAAGCAGCACATGTTCAAGTACTCAATGCATGGAACAATGTGCTGCAAAACAAGCTTGAAATGGAACTGATGTAAATTAAATTCATCAAAATGGGTGACACGACGCCATGAGGCCCTGTTAAGTTTAGCACTTACGTGCGTCGTAATCGCGGGTCAAGAGGTGGATGCTGTGCTCCATAAACTGGCTGTACACTGTAGAAGATGGCAAGTGAAATTTCGTCACCTGTGCAGAAGAACTTATGCAACTTCCCAGTTTTTCACCTAACCAGTGAAAAATCACACTATGGATGTATGGCTGCTATACACAGTTCCTTATGCTATATAAGCAAAGAAGGAAGCAACAGTATCCTGTTTTTAATGAATAAATCTCATAGTATTGGACTGATGCATTGATTGTGTATACGCTAATAACTGGGAGAATTTTTCATACAGGAATCAGTATCTGAACAACCCCACTTTTAACAGAAACCCTTTGACATTGTTAGGCTGTTTCAGGACACATACTGGCATCCCATGAAATGTGTAAGAAAGTGAAATCTGTCTCAATGATGAGTCAATGTTTTTGAGCTAATATTTTGTAAAGGACAGAACCAGCAATAAAGCCCCTTTAAATAACCCCTCACCCTGTCTTACTAACATGTATTGAACAGAAATTGAACAGAAGTAGAGAACAGCTTGTGCAGCCCCTGTGTTTTTCACCACCCTGTGGTGGACAATATGTTCAGTGGATGTGAAAATCTTAATGCTCAGCTTCTTTCCAACTCTCTGGCGACCCACAGCAGACACAGTCATGAGTCGAAGGTTGGGATATGGGCCAGGCTCAAAATTTCCAACGATGTATCTTTGCTTCATAAAAAGCCAAGGGCAGCCACCTCAACCACCTCAACCAAACTTAGACTTTTATGACAAAAAAGACTGACTGCTATTTTTTTTAAAATAAGGATTCAGTTTTTAGATTTTTCTAATGAGCATTCCTTTTTCTTTTTTCATTCCTTTATGACAGTCTGACATAAAATCTTACATTCAGTGTGGAACAAGTTTCAGTCATAATATACACTTCATTCAGAGTAGCTGAGAGGCTTTTTTGAGGATATGACAAAGAAAGACAAATACCACAGCTTGCATGTGGATTTTACTGAACTGTGGCTTCTCACGGCTTAAGCTGAAAGATGTCTACTTAATTTAATTCATTTGTATGAATAAACAGACCGTAAGACTGGTGGCTGAGAACTGGGCCTGCTGATTATCTGGCAGTGCCTGAGTCTCTTGTTTTATCAGGAGCAGCTCAAGGACAGGCAGCAAGACTAGCTGCTTGCTTTCCTGTTCCAACATATGTTTGTGTTTGTGTTTATGTTTCCAGTCCTCCACCCACCACAGTTAAAGAGAGATCAGTAAGTGGGACAAAGACAGCCACACCCTCGCATTAGAGATCCTCTCTCTAGGGCAAAACAGCCACTCAGAGTCTTTATAGTCATAGAGAAACACGGGCTAATAAAGATATGCATGAGCACAAATGCATAAGCACGAAGAGGCTACATCTTATCAGTGAGGGCTGACGAATGTAACTTCCAACAAGTGCGCAGGGTTAATAGAGTAAAGGAAAAGACTGTGTACCAGTTCCACTGAGATAACTGTAACCCATTATCACCATGATGATTACTGAGTAAGCTCTGCAGGCCTGGACTAGCCTTGCCAAAGTTTGTGCCTCTGATTGATAAACATTATCATTCAAATCACATTGGTAAGACTTCATTTTTCAAAAATAATATGCCCTGGCAATGTCGAAAAAATAATCCAGATGATAGCTTGAATACACTCTTGCACACTTAGCCCTTTCGCCACAGTGGAGAAAAGTCTGGCTGCACCTGTTGTCACACTAATTCTTCCTCTGCCCATCTGAGTGAAACTTACTTGCTGCACAACCACAGATTTTTGAACCGCTTGATAAAGGATACAACCTGAACCAAAAAAAAAAATGTTTTTATGTAGAATGTGTGTGGTATAATTGCCTACATTGGTGTCACTGTATGTTATTTCATGTTTATATACAAAATAACACATTGACATATCATCTCCAGCTATCTGAAATGAGTAAAAATATTTTTGTGCAGATGATGGAGTATTTTTTTTTAATACAGATGTTTAAAAGAAGAGGGTTTTTAGAAGAACCTTCAAAAAGTGTTAAGTCTTGTAAACTGACCTTATAGATTTTACTGTTTATTAACTTTTCAGAAAAACTTCTGATTGTGACTCAAATTTGCTTAGTGGTTAGAGAGCCATGACTGGGGCTAAAACTAGCCTGGTGGTTTTTGCTCTGCCACTATAGAAACACAACAATATCTTCCATAACATGTGTTATGATGTCCGCTTTGCTATAAGTAACCCAAAGGCGAGCTCTGACACACCCAGCTGTTAGCCGTGGGTCTGCTGTTTGCTCATCTTGGTCTTTAACAAAAACTGACAAAGTAAGAGGGTGTATCAGTTTAGTTCTACCCTCATAAATCCTTGGAACAAAACCTTCTAATTACTGCAGTGGTCTTCATCAGGACAGTGCGGTCTTCCTCGCTGTGCTGTGTGTCACCACCTCTCAGCACAGACTGACAAAGCATATGGCGGGCGGTGCACCGACTCTGACAGCTGACACCTCAACTCGGAGCGTTAGAAACTACAGAGAAGAAAGAGATGTCTCAGCCCAGAGGCACTGTTAGGACTCACGCTGAAAACAAGACGGTGGGAAGGGCTAAAAAGTCCGGAAGGGAATGAGTTAAAAACCCCACACACTATACGGTCAACGAATGATTATTCTTCGTGTATTTACACAGACTTTTCATCGTTGGAGTTTGCTATGGAGACCAGTCTTTAGCTCGATTTTCTATAACGTTATATACTTCACTATGAGTTGATTTAACTCTGGCTAAAATAGGCTATCAATAACATACGTCCGTACTAACTGATGATGATTTTGTCAACAACACTAACTGTGACTTACTAAAGGCATGAAGTCCTGCTGTGTTTAGAATAAGAGAGTTTTTAAAAACGTAACGTTACCTTCCGGGAACCTTTGCGTTTCTCCTCCAAAAATTGATCCTGTTCTCGGTGGCCATACTCGGGTAACACAACCGACTTTAAACTGACACCGAAACCGGCTCCATGCACGACCTAACCATGAGGAAACCGTGTACGCACTTCACTCACTGGAGCCCAGCCACCACCGGCTTCTTCTGGTCTACCTCCTCATAAGTTTAGACGACTGGGAGATAACAAAATTTAGCTGTCAAATGCGACGTTGTATGATGCGGACTACTGGAAGCCGCCATCTTGGAGCACACCGACCAAGGCGTGTGATTGGCGGAGGAGTCGAGCAGGTGCAGTGACAGTAGCCAATAGAATAAGACGGTGGGCTGACGGTTAGTGATGCTCCGATAAACACACACAAAGACACGAGGAATACATTTGAAACTTCAGGCTCTTAGGAGAAAGGCCACAGCTCTTTAAGTTTATAGGTAAAACTATTATGAGAACTCTTGCCATTTTAGTGCCTGAGTATTGTTTGTTTCCATGTTGTCATGCGATGAAATGGTGAGGTCCTCTGAAAACATGGAAACACGGCTCTAAACTTCTGTGTTAGCAACATATTTACAGCCCTCCGAGACCGAAGGACAAGAATTACCAGATGATGTGACTAACGACTTTCTGACCTTAACGATTTAAGGCATTTAGTAGTGATGGGAATTCCGGCTCTTCTTAGAGAGCCAGTTCTTTTGGCTCGGCTCACTAAAAAGAGCCGGCTCTTTTGGCTCCCGAGTGGCTCCTCAGATTTTTTTTTGTTGCTTATATTGATTTGTTACCAAAAATAATGTAAAATTATGTGTAAAATGAATTACTAATGTAAAACATACATTATATCAAATGTTTATTATTTATATGGCTTTATTTACCTACTTAGTTGTCTGTAACCCCTCCCCTTCCCCTTCTATTCAGTGTGGACACACAGATGCTACCACACATCTTGACCAATCACTTGCAGCTTTAACAGAAAAAAGAGGAGAAAAAACCCCCAAATTGGCTCCTGATCAGGAGCCGGCTCCCATCGTTCACTTCAAAGAGCCAGCTCTAAGAGCCGGATCGTTCGCGACTGACACATCACTAGCATTTAGTTCTGTTATCAGTGCCTGGTACTGATAATAAACTGGCACTAAACTTTCATGTAGTTACTTTAAAATGTTCATTTGAGATAACAAATTTAGAAAAATGTACAAAGAAAACAAACAAACAAACCTTGTCTGCAATAGTGAAAACCAAGTGGAGAAATACAGACAGACTAAAGGTTAATCATTGAAGGTTAATCATTCATTGTGTTAAAAGAAAAAGATTTCTTTAAAGAAGTCTGCTATATTACTCCAGTGGCTGATCATGTTCTTAAGCTCTTTAGTATCTGTTGTAGCTACAAGCTATATAAATCACACACAAATCTAAATACTTCCTCTGCATTCTGGCCCTTGCATTTTAATTAATGCCGAGTAATACTTCTCTTTTTTTCCCCAGATGCTGCATCTAGACCATCTGTCCACATGAGGGCAGGCATTTTCTGCAACAGTGAGAAAGTTTTGGTCAAAATTAAACCAGCTGCACCACCTCCTATTTACTGTAAATGTTTGAAAGGTGAGTTCCTGCTGTGTATTACATATCAGTGACAGATAGCTGACAGCACAGGTTTGTTCGGCCCATGTTTTGGGCTAATGATTCGTAGTCTGTGAAATTAAATGGTGACCCATTATTTGCAGCAGAATTAAGTCATTTTATTTGCTGCATTGTTTATTTGACTCAAGGATCTGAGTGACTCACACAGAGAAGCTCAACATTCCTTTGTCCTATTCAAATGCAGGTAAATGGAGGTTTTGGAGCCACAGCTGAGTTTCATTTTACATGCTGGCCTGCATTTGAATTGCAGGTGTGTGTCCTGTGTCTGTTTGTTTAGGGAAATCACTGCAGCTCCCCACCTGTCTTAACCTCTTCTAGTGTCCAACGAACTCCAACCGCCAATATCCAGGTGAGAGTTTGTGTTTGGATTACTTGTTGTACTTTTGTAGTGGTCTATTTTTACAGACCAGGAACACAAGTGTGTTTAGGATTTTATTCCATTGTGAGTGGAGAATAGCTCCATTCACACATTCTCTGGGATTGTCCATCAATGACTTTTTCTTTCTTTCTTTCTTTTTCCTTTTTTTTTTTTAAGATTTGACCCTCTAGTGGATCTTGTGACTTTTTGCCACTATGTTGCTTTTGGTGTGGCCAGCTCACAGAGGAAAAACAGTGGTGTGAAAGGAGCAGGCTGAGAGGAGATACACTAATAGAGTCACAAGGCAGGACAATGAGCAGCTGTGTGTAGGACTACTGGAGTTGCCTGGGGCACAACAGTTTGCTTAACGACACTCTGCATTTACTTTGAACTTCTTCCTGTCAGACCGCCATGACTGCTCTTACATGGGAGACATTTCTTCGCTGAGTATGAGCTAAGTCTCTGATAGGAATGCAAATATAATTTTTATTTTGAACCCTAAAAAGATGATTTTAATGCTCTGTCTATTTCTGCAGAGTACACTGAGGATCTGGTTTTGCAAAATAAATTTACAATGTGCTTTTTCATGGAACATGCTCAATGAAGTTGAAGCCCCCAGCTACATTTTAGTTTGTGTGACCCCCTTGTTTTGCTCTTCCTCTCATCCCTGAAAGGATAGCATTGTGACTTGTTCTCTTCCTGAATGCTTAAGTGGCAACAAAACCACTCCGACAGCATTCTTTAAGAAAAAGGGGAACTTTTTTTCTTTTGTTGTCCTGTCATCGTGGTGGCTGTTCAGCTCGACAGTTATTTTCAACATTTAGGGGAACTTTAGATGAATTATAGCTTTCAAGTCTTTGGAGAAAAACTGAACAGAACTTTTTTTAAAGTCAGATTCTAACTTTTGAGTGAGGGTTCATTCAAAGCCTTTGTCAGAAAGAGGAGGTAAGTTGTTTTCTTCATGTCACCTATGCAAACTCTGCACGAGATAATTCAGTAACATTTTGTGGAAATGTGATGTATATTAATGTTTAGTAAATGGTTAATAACATATATTATGTTATAAACTGCTCTGAGGAACTCATAATAGTTCTTAATTTACAGTATTTGTAAAATTTAATTCATTAAGAAATAATTTTTAAACTGTTTGTTACAACTTTTACATCATGTCATTTAATATCAGTTTACACTTAAATGTCTGTTCATAGGCCCCTACATCAGGAGTTGTAGTTGTTGACAAGAACTTTAAGAATAACATATCAAATTTAATGGCATTATTGTATGTTATAGAGCCTTTATTAAGTTATTTTTATGCTTTTTATAAGCTTTCTGTGTCCTGTACAGTTTTTAACTCTTTTCAGTATACCTTTGTTCAACTACATTAATCATATTTAACTGGATTGCACTGGATTGATGTGATGAAAAAGAAAACACAACTATTTTTAGCACACTGAGAACTTTGTTTAACAGACAAAAACTGATGACAAAAGAAGCTTATTATATTTTTTTTTGTCTTCAGGCACATGGTGATGTATAGCCGAATTCTTTGTCTCAAGGTCAAGGGGTCATCCTTAGCTGTGCTCACACACTCTGACTGTGCTCAGGCCATGAGGGATTGTGAATTCTCTGAGAAAGGTAGGATTTTTGCATTCTCCAAGTGTGGATCGTAAGGTTTACACCCTGTTACTATAAATATATAACTCTTATCCAGAAGAGTGAAATTATGTAAAAGATTCTTTGCAAACAGGAAATGTGTACGAAGGGAGACACAGTTAAATAGTTGTGTGTTATTTCATATCATAAGCCTTATTATAAATTGGCAAGCATGTAATAAAAAGATGTATGAGCCTCATATTTATTTTCAACCATTTTATACAACATATAGACATGTATCTGTGTTAAGCTCTAGTTTCACCCTTTGTTCTACTTTATTTTCCTGACTAATTTTTCAGTGTCAGATTAGGTGTAATATTTAGATTTAATTAGTAACATTTGGGATTGTTCCTGTGTTAGATTCTCGTGATATTTTCATCCATGTGTAAAGGATTTTAAAGTAAAGGTCTGTTTCCTGCTTTGTTTTGTTGGAGAATCTCCTCGTGTCATGTTTTGTTTTGCTTCCTGTCTCTGCCTGTGTATTTAGCTCATGGTTTTTCCTCTTTCAGTTGCCAGCTCATCTGCATTTGTTTGTTTGTCTGTTTTCCTTGTGTTGTTCTTAGTTTGGTTTTTGTGTTTTTATCATGCCTTGTGTTTTCTGTGTGCTCCTTCCTTTTCTATATACTTGCCTGTTTTTTTCTTTTGACTTAGCTTTATCACAGACACGATAAGGGAGGAGATAAACCACTGAAAGCAGTTGAAAAGCCAATTGTCTGCTTTTCAATGACTGAACCAGGAGCATACCTAACCAATCACGTTGGAATTCTGGATTTGGGTTCTCTTTTCAAACTTGTGAAACCTGACACTGACATATTTCCCAAGTGATTATTGTTCGGCTACTCTCCAAATGCTACAATAGATTTTTATTCTTGTCTTCCCGTAATTTTTTTTGGCAAGAGAGAGGCTTGCCCCCGCACCCCCAAAACCCTAAACTCATGATGTTTAATATTTTTACATTATGGCTAAAGGCCCTTTAACAAGATAACCACTTGAAATACTTGAGTAGTCAAGTCACACAAGTGGATGGTGCAACAAATAAGCCATAAGCTACATAGCTATACATGCTGATGGTGCTCTGCATCCTTTTTTTTTTAATAACTGCATATATGACAATATTTTAATTTCCAAATTTGAATGGCCATAAGTACTCGTTCTCCACCAGCGCCTAAATACACATGCATCATGTTTCAGGTGATCAGTGAACATTGATAGAACCATCAGTAAATTTACATTTTTATTCAATCAAAAACATGTCATTAGAATTGATGAGGCCGATATTTGGACTACAATTGATAGTTTATGTCAAAATCCGACATTTACAGTATTCATGTTGGGTTGTGTGTGTTTGTAAACTTGCTTTACAGTTATCCAGGTTACATGTTTTTCTTATGAAAACATGAGGTATTTGTTAATACTAAGATTTCTCTCCAAAATCTCATACACATGGTTCAGCTTGCTTTTAATTGTGGATCATTTAAATCAACTACTGACACAATCCTGTCAATAAAGTACTGCTGCTCCAACTCAGCCCAGGTGTCGCTGCAAGCTTACACATGACTGATGACCTTCTTTGTGTCTAGCAGCTGACCCCAGATCAGACTGAGGTTAGCAGCATTTTACACTCCAGTGCCTGCCTATGGCACATTAATCCTCAGATAGTACTTTGCAGTGCAGTGTATTAATTTGGGAGGAAAGGCTGACCCAAGCTCTCCTTCAACACCAGCTGCTACTCATCATCAGTTTTAAGGGGGGAAAAACAAAAGAACTTTTTTTTTTGCTTAGTCTTTAAGAAGGGTCTCTAATGCTGCCATTGCATATGTAATAATATATAGTCATTTACTGATTCTGTTTCCAGTAAAGGTAAAAAATATATTTGAATGGCATTGTTTTAAATAGAAATGAGTCAACATAGATTCTGCCTTTGCTTGTTCACTTATGTTATACATTGTATGTTTCAACATCTCTATAAATCTGAGTTTTCTAGTTTATTAAACCTGTTAGAGAGAGGTTGTCTAGCAGTGAAAATCATGGTGTACCTGTGAGGAAAGGTATGAGATGAGTTTGTAAGAAAGAAAAAAACAAAGAGTTCATGTAGGATTGTCTGTATTGTTTTTCACACAAGGAGGGAGGATACAGTAGTATGTTCTGTGATGTGAACTTATTTAAAACTACTCTTAAACAAAATGTGCAGCGTTTGTGGCTGCTGTGATTTTAGCAGATATACACCCTTACCTCTTTGTCATCATTGCTATATTTATTGTAGATTTACAAACAACTTTCATACACATATAGTAAACAACCCCAATACTTATTCCAGTTGACACACTCGGTTTAGCTCTGTGAGGAAATTGTGTGTTTGTATGTGCATCTGTGAGTGTGTGTGTGCATGTGTCTTGGTGTGTGTTAGCACGTGTGTGTGCCCAGTCGACTGAGTTATGACCGTGAATAGAGTGATTGGTATTTGACCATGTGCATTGTGTTTTATGAGATGAGCAGGCTTTAATGACTCTGTCACCAGTAAATGGGCTCTGATTTGTAGCACAGCTGTCGCTCCACACGCTGATCAACTCAGGCCTTCTGGAGACACACACACACACACACACACACAGAACGAGCAGATATTCACCAAATATCCCTCACCTAAACATCCATATTAAACCATACATGCTCACAGTGCAGTTCATGTAGATTGGGATTCTGGCACAAACAGTCTCATTTACATGTGTTGTCGATACAGAAAGTAATTGCAATCTGAAGTCTAATCAGAGAGAAATTACAGCTGTTCTGATGCAAGCAGCAGTCAGACATTAGATTTCATATCCAATCAATGTGCCAGTTCCTCAGAGATACCACTGATCTATACTATGTTTTTTGTAGTGCAGCTTTGAATGAATTTTTGTGGATCCAGTGCAGACGGAGTTGTGTTGCTCTCTAACAAACTTTGCAGATGTAGCAGGGAAGCTGTGTTTTCGGCAGCAGGATGGTGTTGTGAGTTTCTCAACCAGAGAACTGTTGTTTCCCTGTTTGCAGAGGAAGAAGTCTGTCTCTGGCTGAACCTTCACTTTTGTTGTTGGGGGTTAAAATGGATAACATTTTCACTGTAGGGATCAATAACATATAACAACAATGAAGCACTGTAATCTTAGTCATGTCATCTCTGCCTTGGTAGAGAGCCTATTTGGCTGATAAAGAATTTTTCCAAAATAATATTTCTAAAATTAAGTGAAAAGTAGATTAGAGCTGATAACATAGATATGTATGATAATGTGGGAGATGAAGCTCCTACAGGGAGGACAGTGCAGCTTAGTACAGTATTAATTCAAAAGGAGAATTTTAAGTGAGACTGTCATGCATACATATTTTGTTGTCTGGTTGTCTTTCTTATGAGTTTTGGTCTCGGTCATTGAGCTTTTCTTTCTGTCAAGTGAGCTCAGGCTAGCTAAGTTTGTGTCAGCTTTTGAATATTTTGCAAAACACACTACTGAGCTCTTATAATTTTATAAAGTGTCTCTATTGTTCTAGACTGCTTCGTTGTTAGCATTTTTTCCCCTTTAATGTTAATGTCACTAGTCTGCTTGGCACCTAGTATTTTTCCAGTCTCGGGTTATTCCAGCAGTTTACACTTCCATAATATTGTTGAACCCACAGGAGATAGATTAAAAGAGGAAGTCTTCACCAGGTTTTTTAATTAGCGAAAACATATGAGTTGCTGAACTGGCCTCTGTGGGTTGAAAATTGTACTTTTCTCCTCTGACCTGTTGTACTTGTGACCACACATGGACATCACACTGTCACCACTACTTAACAGGGCAGTTACTCTTAAAAAAACATAGTCAAAATTAAAGGTATGTTATTACAATTAATCTCTAGTATGGAGCTGTTAAGAAGAAGGAGCCTATATTTCCCACAATGCAACTTAACAGCACATTTTTATGCTACAGTAACCTCACACCTTCAGTTTGGAAGGTTTGCTTTCTGATAAAAAGGGCATTTGTATACAGACTTTTTAAATCAGATCAGGTTTAGTTTGATTATTCAGTGGAGTTGTTAGTGTGGTGGTCTGGTGTAGAACTTGCAATAGGGTTGAATATTGTTATTAGAACTTCTCACCAGCAGATGTCACTGTTGCAGAGTAGTTGCTGAGTTTCAAAGGTTTGGGGTTCACTGTTTGTCAGCTGGTCCTCTCCTCTTCACTTGTCTGCATCAACTAACAGACATTCAAATGGTTGCATTGATCTATCCATCCGTCTTGTTTACCCTGCAGACTCACAGTTTACTGACAGTGTAACAGTTGTGCCCTTTCTGTTTCAAGAAAATGTCAGTGCAATCTTATGACGACGTGCATGAAGAGTGTGTATTTGTGTGTGTGTGAACTCAAACCAGGCCTGTACGTTATCAAGTTTGAAGTGATTATCCACATTATGCTCTCTCTCGAATCATGTCCTTTGTGTCTTTTACTCTCTGGTCTGCTTCTCTCTGTTCATTTAGTGGTGAGCTGCAACAGCAGTTCCACTCACGTATGCTGCACCTTGTTGACTTTAGCCTCATTATAAGGCCAAATGAATATGACGAGTTGTGACATTAGGCTGCAGCTGGAACAAATGTGCCAGCCGCTCACTCTCCAACCTGGCCAATTTCTCTCTCTCTGTTTCTCACACACATACACACACATGTGCTCACTTATTTTTCAGGGAAGGGCTTGATGGGGTTGATGGGTTTGCTACAATATTGGAAATGTAGATGGGCCTGTGTTTTGAATTGGATTGCACGCTTTGATGCAGAGACAGATTGTAAACTGTGATTTTATTAAATCCTTCATTAGGATTCATCAGTGAGATTGGATCAGAAAAAGGTCACTGTGCAGATGCGCCCCCCCACCTCTTTCCTCTTTGCTCGATCCCCCCATATGCACCCCCCCTCCTCTCTCTCTCCTTCCACTCAGCAAAGCAAAGGGTACTTGCTCTCACCCACTATCTCTCCCTTATACTCCCTTGCTCTCTCTCTTCCCTCGCTAGCCCTTGCCCGAAACAAATTTGCGATGAAAATGGGGAAAAATGATCATCATGGGCCTGCTAGAGAAACACAAGGTGAAAGTGACATTATCCCCCCACCCCGGACCCCCTCCTCCCCCTCACAGCCATCTAGGCTGGCGCCAGTGGGACGCCTGTGCCACAAATCATTTGTATACTCTCATTTCTGCGAGCGGCCCGTGATGTTGCTTACTGCTTAGCGAGCAGATGACTTTCAGAAAGAGGAGTGAATTGAGAGGGAGGGATGAAGAGATGGGGAGATGAGGAAAGAGGAGTAGGAGGGAGAGGGGGGGATATGGGGGGGGTGTGGCAATTTGCCGGCGTGCGAGGACGTCTGTGGGAGTTGGATCTGAAATTGAGAGGGAAATTGTGTGCACCATATGTCAAGTTCTGCAAAGGAGGTTTTCATTGTGCACCTATGGTCTGTGTGTTTGTGTGTGTACATGTATAGTGTGTGTGTTTTCTGTTTCAGAATGAAGCATCTGGGTTGTTTATTGAATCACCTTCACCATTGTCTGCATTCCCAGCTATTACCACTGAAAGAGCTGCAGGCCCCCCCCAACAACATGGAAATGGGAAATGTGGTGCACATATTGTCTGTAGCTAATGTTTGGTCATCTTTGTCTCTCTCACATGTATTCACACACACACATACACACACCCTTCCCCCACCCCTGCCCAGTGTGAGACATCATGATTCTTCTGGTACACTGAATACATTCTCCATGCAGTCTGAGCATTGGTCCATGCAGGCAAACATGTGACATTTCCAAGAAGAGAGTGTTATTTCACCTCCACTTCAGACACACATATACACACGAATCCCCAGGTTCATAAAACAATCATAAACACACCTATAAGTGCATGCATGCATAGGCACATATTCACCTTCATGTGCACACAAACACTCTGTGCATGTGTGCCTCCACCCCCAATTCACACATAAACACACGCCCAGATTCTCACATAAATATGCGCATGCACATACACACCTTCCTGCATAAATACAAATACTCTGTAATTATTTCTCTCTAATCCAAGCCCACCCATTCACCCCCCCACACTCAAACACACACGCACAAACACACACGCGCATGCACACACACACAAACACACATCAAGGTTCATGTAGAGTAAATATAGATCGGAGACACTGTGGCACACTGACCTGAAGAGGAACCTGCACACTTTGTCTGCTAGTTCCACAGGGCCCTGTGCTTTCAGGAAAGCCATGCAGTATTCATAGCTCAGTCACAGGGATTCACAAGGCAGGATGGCAGTAATAGCAAACACAGTTTAAGTGTGCTGCAAGCAGCTCAGCTTGGCTTTGTTACTGTGTGTTTTTTGTTTTACTGTGTGTTTTGTGGAGTGGAACGACTTCCTTTCTAAAAGTGTAAATTGTTTTGATATTTGATTATTCTGAATTGGTTTTGCTCTTGTATGTATAAATGTGTCGCTATATACTTTTACGCACGTGCTTGTGTATGTGTGTGTGTGTGTGCGCCTGTCTCAGTCTTGTGTGCGGTCGGATGTTCATGTTTCATGTGTTTGTATGTGTCCTCTTTACGCTCCACTGCCTGCTTTGAAAAATAGGTCTATTTCTCATTATTACCCCAAAGGCTGTCTGACTGTGGACTGTCTCAAGTATATACACACACTTACACACATACACACACACAGACAGAGGGAGCTCCCTGTGACCCACATTCATCAAATCCAACCCCGTTGGGCCTCTGGGGATCTTCAGGGGAGTGGTGCCCCCAGCATGGTGCACTGTGGCAGGGTCTTGACTCTGAGGATTGTAGCCCCTAACCCGCTGCTTCCATCCAGAGGAACTGACCGTTAAAGAATAGGTTCATATATTTTCAAGTCTATTGTAATACAAAGCTCACACACCCAAATGTACATGGAAATGGTGTCTGGTCATTGCCTCTGTGCCCATTATTTTTTTTTTCTAATGCTAGTCTTTTAAAAAAGATGCATCAGCAAAATCTAAACTCCTTGTCCAAGCAAAAAATCAATTTTGAAAATCAAATTTAAATTCAGATTTTAGTGGACATAAGGAGCCAGCACTCTGATTCTTTCAGAAATCAAAATAGTATCCTTGAAGGTAACTTACATGTGTTTTTAGCACAAAATTTCCTAGTTAAATATCTTGCAGAGTTCTGACTTGACTAGTTTACCAGGTACCTATAATGTTAGCCATGTTTGCCGTCCCTGTTTAATGTGATCACATGCAAACTTTTGCCAATTTGTACTAAACACGAAGTGTATCTTAGGTTAATGGGTATGTCATTCAATCTAATTTTATGATATTCTGTAACAAAAACAAGAAATGTGTAAAACAAATAGCCAAAAGTATTTATAAATAACACTGAAATGACTTAATTTTATTCTAATAAATTTCTAGATGTCATAGTGAACAAAAAATTAACATGGAATCACTATATTTGATTTGTCTGTAAAAAAAAAAAGTAACAAAGTTGGTTGGTTGTAGGGGTTGTAATAATTGACTGGGACCACAGACACATTCATGAGGTTCACATTAAATCACAAGTCAGTGCAAGTAACACTGAAATCTCCCTTCAGAATTAAATCCTGTTCTAGTTCTGCTTAAGTTTTGGAAAAAAAAAAATTCCCTCTAGCTTACCCTTTCTCTTTTATTGATGTTTCACAGACCAAGTAATTCACATCATGTATTTCTCGTTCTTTAAACTAATGATGATGATCATTTTTCAATGATTTTTTAACCTGCATAGACAGTCGAAGGGCGCTTGTTTGTGATGTGAGTTTACTTAAAAAAAACTTTAAAATGCTTCATATTAACTTGCTGTGAGCTAAAAAAGAACAACACAAACTTATTTTTCTGGCATGCCAGCGATGAAGAGCCTGCCCTGCTGTCTGCACAGAGGCCCGCAGCTCTTTAAGGCCCAGTCAGCAAAACATAGAAGTCTTTCTTCAACAAGCAAGTAAACCACTGAAGCTTCACTCGAGCAGTAACAAGTCATTTAAATGCAGTTTTACTTTTTTGTTTTGTTTTTTTCTTTCAAAGATGACTGATAATAGGTGTGTGTTTTTGATGGAACAGAGTCTTCTCCTCATGAAATGCCGTTTCTGGGGAAAAAGTACTGTTTCAGAAGTTCTCCAAAGTCTGAGTCAAAAGTGACTTTAGACAAAGTTTGTTTATCTCCTCATTATGGATGTGAAACGCATCTCCCACTTGCACGCAGTGTTTTAACAGACGCTTTGTATGAACTCAGGTGTCACACAAAGTTGTCTTGTTTTGCAACAGAGCTGCACTTGTGACAAACTGCAAACTTTTCAACCCAGTTAGAGAATAGGCACTTTGATACTTGAATCTTTGGTTTGGCGCCTTCCTTTCTCAGACCAGGTGGGCGCCATTGAGAGGGAAATCTCTTCTTGGAGGGTGCAAGTTTGGGGTTGTAACTCATGAACGGGACGGCTTTGAAAACACACAGGCTGCTGAGTGAGGGAGTTTTACAGACACTGAGCTCCTTTGCGGTTGCGTTTTTCAGCCCTCATGAATAATTCGGCAGCAGTGCTTGTCACTGTCGTTGTTGTTGTTGTTGTTGTCGGCTGTGGTGTCACTCCTGTCTGAGAGAGACGGAGGAGACAGAGGACTCTTTACACTTCAGTCTCCTCTGCACTTCCTCTTTCATTCACAGGGAGAGGAAGCAGCGGGACTGTGTGCTGAGTGTGTATGAGGGAGAGAGAGAGAGAGAGAGAGAGAAAGAGAGAAATCATGTCTCCCTGTCTGGCATAATGGCCTGTTTGTGCCTCAGTCATGATTTGAAGGAAGGAGGAGTTGGCATCAGAAGAAGCAACAAAGGTCTGAGCTGAAGACAAACCTCTTGTCAGCTTGTTTCAGCATTAGCATATGTTCATTTTTTCAGATATTTCAATTTCTTAGACATAATGGAAATAATTGTAAATTTTGAAAATTACTTGCTTTCTTGTTCAGAGTGACAGCAAGTAGAAGACTGATACCTTTCTGATATCTGTATGGTGAATGTATATCTAGATCAAGTGGCCTGTTAGCTTAGCTTAGTCTAGCACAAAAACTGTGAACATGTGGAAATTTCTAGCAAGCTCTGTCCAACAGTACCAAATTCTGCCTTCTGACACTTTTGTTTCCAGGTCATTTTATCTTCTATGCTTTTCACTGCTTTTTTAGTACTCTCTTCATGCAATATTCTTATCAGAATGTTGTAAGGACAGTGCAGCCCTCACTTTTTCAGCAGCTGGGAAACTAAACACAAGAGCTGTACTTTGATCTTAAAAAGGCTTTTCCTGATAAAATGCAACATACACTGTACATTTACTGATAGACTGACACCTTCACTACTAACCTTTTCCTCTGCTCCGCTCGCATCCGCTGTCAATCTCTGACGTTCTCTCTCTCACTCACTCAACCACACTCTTATTATGCTCACAAAGGAGCGACTTTACTCAGAGAATATAGAAGGGATGACATACATCATACAGACATACATCAACTTTTAATATTGGCAAAGCTTGCGTATTCTGGTTGAGTGAGTATAAAAAAATTGCAGTGCCTGCCGCTATTGGCTATTTAAAAATGCTTGGTTAGTGCAGAATGTCTCTTGTCCTGTGAGTGACAGTGTTTTTGAACCAATCAGACCAACTTAGCTCAACTCCACTCACTTGGAATCTTGACTGAGGTGAAAAAAAATCAACAGTACACGCTGCTTTGTAATTTACTTGTAATCCACAATGGAAAAAGTAAAAAGACTGAAAAAGCATGGCATGAGTGAAAAACTTATATACTTGACATGTTATATTTCAGTTA
>JAPZDY010000002.1:1113456-1128834 GCA_029783645.1 Ctenochaetus hawaiiensis | reverse complement strand
ATGTAAAGGACTACACTGGCAGTGCCAGATTATCTGTTGTCTCCTCTGTCAAGTATCTCTACCTAACTAACTTGCTTCTGGCTGTAGCTTCATGTTCAAGAGACAGATTCATATCAGTATTGTCTTCCAAATAACTCTTGAAAACCTCCCAATATTGTCCAAAATGTCAAACTATCTCTTTATGTCACACATATATTGGTATTAGTGATGATGATAACAAATTTGTAATCAGAAAATCTTATAATATGGTTACTTTTATATTTACTGTAACAGCTATTAGATAAAAAGCAAATAAGGAAGAGCATAACCCTGTGGTGAGGCCGCAGAAAAGGGATCCAAATGCCCATCATCCTAGATGCTGACTGAGTTCACTGCTGAGAACAGTGATTATCTATCTGATCAGTCGATGATCTACATAGAAACAAGAAATAGACTTTTCTATATCAATCATATCTGCTGCAGTTATGGAGTTATTGCTAGAAAAAGAGACCTTCTTTATGCCACTGTGCGAGATAAGGTGACTGTCTTTGTCAGTGTCAAAAAAAGTAAAAAAAAAAGAGTAAAAAGTTACTTCAGTCCAGAGAATGTTAAAGGAAAGATATCAGAGAAGACTGTTCGCACACTTCCTGTAGATCCACTCACATACTTAACTGCTGCTGAGAGTTGCTGAGAGTGTTTCTTTTATGCGCAGAAATGAACACCTGTGTGTGAATCATTTATGATTTCCACGAATGCAGCTGTCTACCTTCCTCCTTTTTCTGGCTGCTTCTACTTAAATATCAAGCAATATTGGACAAGAGGGTTGTACCAGCTCCTCTTTTTCTCCACACTCTGAGTTCATTTTTTTTAACCACCCCTATTTAGTACTCATGATTAATGACACATTATTGTAGACTAATTGTGAAAAGATATAGGATATTTTGATGTATCAATTAATACAGTTTCAACTTATCCTAGAAGCCATCCATAACTGCATATTTGATGTTTCATAGATACACTGAGAATGCAAATCCAGCAATAACCATATTGATGATATTTGAAAATGTACAGTTTGTTATAAACCACTAATTAACTGTTTATAAACAGGGTTAAATTATTATTCTTAACATAATATCGAAAATTTATTTTAAATTTTTATCAGAAAATTCTGTCAGTCTATTCTTCACTTGGCTACACAATGTTTTATTGTTGGTGCAGAAGGTGAAAACCTGATGAATTTATGTGAACTGTTTGGGTGGACAGCATTCCTTGCGGGGTCTTATAATCATTGGGTCGGTTGGACTTGGGTCTGTCTGTGCTCACATCCCTGTCAGGCTGGATCTGTATTTTAAAAATCCTGGTGCATCAGGGACAGATTTGTTTACCACGGGTCTGTCCTGTGTTGGATCAAACATGTTTGACCTCTACAGAATAAAAGCTCTGATGATAAATATACAATTGTAATAACATTTTTGCTTTGCTGTTATTGGTTGTAGTCTGTAGAAGTGTTTTCACAATGTTTCATTCAATTAAAAAAAAAAATCTAATCTATTTGACAGTAATGAGTGTAAAATGTGTGGATGTCTGTACAACGTGTGAAACCACTGGTCTAACAATACACATCTTACAATATAGTACTGCAGGTTGTTTCATCATTCAGCTTGGTGTGATGTGGCTGCAGTCAGGGGGAAGCCCTTAATACCCTCCCCTCATCACTTACACACACACACTTACACATGCATACACACACATGCACACACATACCTCAGAACCTAAACCTCTAAAATAAAGTGAACACAATGCAGGACAAAATAAATGAGTGTAGAGAGGTGAGCAATGGAAGGTGTGTGTGTGTGGGACAGAGGGGGGTGAGCCTCTATTTGCATGTAAATAGCCAAATGCACCAGTCTTCCGCTGCAGGGATGACAAAGAGCATTCTGGGATTGCCTGGGCTTGTTTGTCATCCATCAGTGGAGAGGAGTGGAGGATGACGGTCAGCATGGTCAACAGGCAGAGAGAGAGAGAGAGAGAGGGAGAGAGAGAGAGAGAGAGAGAGAAATATCTTCTCCATCTTAAACTTCTAAACACAGATCAAGGACAGAGGATAGACAGTGAGCTCACCCCCCCATTCAAATTTTAATTCTTTCCTTGACCCTTTGCTCCTCTTATCATCACTTTATTTTACTTTCCTTTCTTGACTTCCTCCATTTTTACTCTACGTCACTCACTCACTCACTCACTCACTCACTCACTCACTCACTCACTCACTCATTCCACTGCCCCCTCCCACCCTCACATCCACACTCATTCACTGCTTTCCTCTCTCGCCTGTCACTTAGTCATTTACTCTCTCCCTCACTCAATCTCCCCTCTTAGTCTTCCCACCATCTCCATCTCTATCTTCCCCATCTCTCCATGTACTTTGACTTCCATCTTATGCTGTTTCCCATAACTCTGTTTTACACCTTCCACCCCCCCTTTTCTCTTTCTGTCTCCTCTTCGATTTCCCTGGTGGACTCTTACAGTAAACTGCCTGTGTAATTTAAATGCAGTGCCCTCCTTCTCAAATGGATGGCTCGCAGGACAGGAGGAGGGAGCGGAGAAAAAAGAAGGAAAGAGGGGGAAGCAATGAATCCCATTATCACATATATGGAAAAGGGTTTAGAGCTCAGACTTTATGCTTAAAAAAGTCAAATATACCAACTGGGATGATGACGTCTAACTCAGAGTCTTTGGTTGCAGAGTTTCTAAAAGCATTTGTTTGCATGTTGCACTTTGCAAGATTGGTCACCCTGTTTTTATTCATTTTAGTGTGTGTGTGTGTGTGTGAGTGTGTTTGCATGTGCGTGTGTTTGTGTTTGTCTGCATATAAACAACTCTCATTGTGAAGGTGAGGTGTCACCTTGGCTTTCTCTACAAACTGATCCCATGTCACAAGTCTTTTTACACACAAACTAACCATAACCCTAACACACACACACACACATATGTACATGAGGTGTTCAGTTTATGTACAAAAAAATACCTGACAGTATAAACAGTTGCTTGTATATTTTGTACTGATCTCAGCAGCTGAGCTGAGGATCAGCAGAATCAGTGCTAAACATTGCGGCAGTGTGAGCAGTGTTGTGTTCACCTATTTTGCTGAACTGTCACGTCTCTCAAATGTTGTGCACTGAAGGCTTTTGGAACTGTGTTGTTCATTAAACGATTTTAATCAGCAAAATGATTTGTGATTTAATGCTCTAAATATTTGTGTGAAAGTTTTTCTGATAGTGAAGCCTTGCCGTCACCATTGGTCCCCAGCATGGCTCAGTGTGTCTCTTCCTGAACTTAAAGACATTATCAGCACAGAAAACAGAGAAACTCAGGAAGCCTGTTTGTGTGAGTGTTAGTAGAAGTGTGTGAGTGTGTGTGTGCGTGTGTGTGTGTGACCTCTCTCCCGTTATTGATCTGGATTCCCCATCTTGTCTCTCTGCATCTGCTCCTCTCTGCATCTGCTTTGTCTTTGATGTAAACGCTGCCCGTCAATAGCAAATGAGGAGGACTTTTCCAGTTACTGTAAATAACTGGATTCTTTTGTTGTTGTGTTTTTTGTCTGAAGTGCATTAGCTTCTTTTGGATCAGTCTACTGTTGTTTTGATAATTTTACTCTGTTTTTTTTTCTACCCATGTAATCACTGCATTCTTTTTTTGTTCACAATCATTCATATTTTCTCAAAATGTGATTTTCTCCCGTAAGGACTAATTAGCCTTGGTGCGACTGCAGGGCTAAACAGACATAGCCAGGGTGTACTC
Organism: Ctenochaetus hawaiiensis; assembly: GCA_029783645.1. Taxonomy (NCBI): domain Eukaryota; kingdom Metazoa; phylum Chordata; class Actinopteri; order Acanthuriformes; family Acanthuridae; genus Ctenochaetus; species Ctenochaetus hawaiiensis. The sequence continues at coordinate 1,125,057 of JAPZDY010000002.1, read as the reverse complement.
ATTATTTATGCCACTAACTTTTCCTGCAAAACAGTACTTCTGCCTTGCCATATCTTTTTGCCAGAAGGAGTCCATTTATCAGTAAGACTGTGGTTTCAGATGAGTAAACTTGTTCTGTTCTAGTGCAGGTGTAAACACAATCAACAACAACTTGGACCTGCTGGAAGAAAAGCAACCACCACGACACTTTTAAGTCTTATTTGATTTACAATAAATGCCTTAATGTTTTGTAGACATTTGTAGTTGTTGCTTTCAGACATAGATGATGAGCATTTCTGGCTTCATGTTACAGCTGTGACAGCAGAGGTGTCCTTTTCAGTTCAAATGTTTGCCATAAAACTTCATGCTTGACAGGCGATCAGAGCTGGACAATAGATACTGATATTTTACTATATCCCAGTTTTTATTATATCCTAATAATAGACTTGATATCAGTTTTAATTTTGGATATTATTGAACTTTATTGCAAAATGTTTCAGGTTTTGTCTTCTTTCCTGGTTTGAAAGGCTGCATTAAGATAAAGTGATGTCAATTCCTGAACTTACAGAATAGTTCTAGGGGCTCTCATATTTATCTTTACCCACCTAGTCATTTTATCCTCATTACTGATGATTGTTTTTCAAAATCTCATCGTGTTAATATTTAAAATGATATTTGAATAAATCAGGCTTAGCCTGACATAATGTTTGTTACATGTGGGTCTCTTTTTTGTTTGTGCTGTGTGTGAGAACAAAATTGCTGGGAGAGGGAATCTCTAGGAATCACACGATTAGATTCTATTACGATTCAGAGGGCTTTGATGCAATGATAGAACAATTTTTAATGCATCTCAAGTGCATGTAGAATCAATTCATCTTGGTGATCATACATTTATGTTGTCTTATTGTGTTATTAGTTTCTGCTACTCTTCTCTTTGGGGACAACAACATGGCTGCACAGCTAGCTTGCCTTGTTGTTCTATACGCTGTCAAATTAAAATTACAGTTTGTCAACCTTACACAATATTTTGACTTTAAAAGCTAGCATAAAGCTAGTTCTCTAATTTGCAGCTGAGCAGAATATTTAATATCTCCCTTTGCCAAGTCCTATCTAAGGTTCGTCCTATGTACTGGAGTACTTCTCATTATTTCCATTACATTTCATAATGTGATACCTGTTTAAGGTGTTAGTCAAACCCATGGAAATGGGGTACTGGCTTAAGAAAAACTGAAGATTGTGTCAGTTAAACTTCGCTAAGATGGGACATTGTATCTTGGCTACAAAATGTGCACCATAGTGCAAACCCTCTGGTTTTAAAACACAGAATACGGATTGATCCTTGGCTGTAGTTGTGATGAAGTTTGCTTCATCCCCCTTTGCAAGTTGTGTGGAAGCTTTGTTGTAACCTGCCAAATCAAACCAGGTCAAGCCGATTCAGTATTTCTGTGATTGACTGCAGTTTTGTGTCACGAAGAAAACATTTATCGCCCCCCCCACCCTCCGCCACGACTATAAATAGTATCATTTGTCTATAAAATTGTTACAAGTACACCTCTGCATAACATTGTATCCTCATTAACATTAAGGAAAACCAAAAAAAAAAAAAAGAAATATAGATCCACTTACAGCAAAGAATAACTTTATTAACCTTGTTTTTTATTCACGCGCCCCACCACTGGGCTAACTCATGGCAGGGCTGTTTAGCTAAGATTATTTAGTCAGCCGATTGGCCACCACAGTGTAATAACGGGTTGCACTTCTCCAGGAGTTGACTTTAACTTTCCATCTCAGGTTCCCTACATTTCTTTTATCTGATCCCTCTTGGGTCAATAACACATCCTAAGCAAATGCAGATGAACTGATGACTCAAAGTGAGAATCCATATGACTAAACACACAAGATAATCAGGGATAGGTAAAACCAATCAGGTCATCACAGTGGCCACAAGTAAAACCAGACATGACACATCAGGCGAGAACTTACAATATAAGAGAAAAACGATTAAACTAAAACCAAAACCGTGACAATTTTACCCAACTAAAACCACTCATCTCTGACCTCATTATGAAATAATGAACTGTCCTTTTCAGGTGTGTCCATATGAAATGCCTTCTTGATGGCGTCATCATGGACATATTGGGCTGACGGCATGGGTTAACTCAGTTCTCCTCATGTGGTATGAGCAAGCCAAAGTTCTTCTAAGTACGTATGTGTGTATTTGAGTGTGCGTTTAACTTCACCCCACAGTGCTATGTATAAACCACTGTTGCCCCAACAAGCCATATGGTCCACTCCTAATCTGAGCCTCATCCTGCTGATAGCACTGAGACTGACTTCTGTAATTAGATCTGATCTTGGCCTTCTGGTCACATTGAGAGGAAACAAATTTGGCTGGAGGTGAATTTGACACACATTTTATTCAAAGAAGCACATTTGGTTAATTTGCAAAGCAAAAGCAGATGTGCAAAACATTTTTTGTTTTGCACAGTTTCAAATGAAATCTTTCGTTTTTTTTTTCCCATCAGCATCTTTTAAGTTTTTCTTTGTAGGGGAATACTGATGGAAGAGGCCGGTTGTTAAATGTGAACAGCTCTTACTCTGATCTAATATTCTAATGCCTTATTGCTCCACAGCAGTAAACCTTTCCTCTCACATGTCATGACCGCGAAGTGATCTCTACCTGCCCTCCAGCCATCTTTTCATTGTCTCTCCACCTTGATTGTTCCTCCGTCTTTACAACCTCTGCAGTGAATAGATGGGGTTATAAGCTCTACTCTGGGGGGCTTTTCTCTCTCTGTTTCTTTTTCTCTGCTTTTCTCTGCTTTAGACTCTTTCTCTCTGTCTATCTACAGCTCAACTCTGCAGCCACTCTCTTTGTCACTCTTTCTTCATCTGCGACCCCCCCTCCCCCTCAGTCTTGTGCTCTCTGCTGCTCACCCCCCCTCCCTTCCATTCTTCCCAGTATTTCTTCCAGAAGGGAAGTGCCTTTCTAATTACTCTAACCCCATTGTTGTAAACTTTAGCCACAGCCTCTCTGAGGGGGGTCTGTTGTCCCTGGATGGAGTGGCTTTCAGGGGCCAAAATGGCTTTTACCTCTGTGTGCATGTGTGTCACTACCACAGATTGATCAGATATCACACACACACACACACACACACACACACTCTACTTGACAGAGGCTCTGGACATAGGGCAGGTGTACAGGGAATAGGAGGAAGTGGAGAGGTGAGTGGGTGTTGAATTGAATGAAGAGGAGAAAGATGGCATAGGGGGTTGAGGCGGGGTGTCAGTGCTTATCTCCTCTGCCTGCCTGCCTCTCTTTCTGTTTTCCCCAGGGGTGGGTGAGGATGGCGATTGTGATGCTTGATCTGTGTGTGTGCGTGTGTGTGTGTGTGTGTGTGTGTGTGTTCAGGGGTATGATATGTTGCTGTCCATGTCAAAAGTCACCTCGCCCCTGGGGGGCTTCCTCACAGTAATCCCCTGTGTCCTTCTGGAAGTTTAGCGAGTGCGGCAGTGCGTGCATATGTGCATTGTTTGAAGTCGACTCTTGGTTCTCTCTGTGTTTGAGAGATAACGACCCTTGGGCCATAAAACCACAGCAAGAAGAAGAAAACTACCCACAACAACAAAAAAACTTTGCCTCTCATCTTCCAGGGCTGGCCCTAACAAGAGCAGACCCACAGAGAGTTGTGGGTTTTTCCACTTGTCTTTATTGTGTTTTAGGGGCTGTATGAGCGTCCCTCTCTCAATCTCGGGGGTTTTGTCCAGAAAGACATCACTGATTCTCTAATACAATCAGCAGAACCACAGCTGCACCACCGTGATGGCTAATTGCATCATGGAGTCAGTGATAAAGTCTGGAGTGGCCTGCTGTTCCTTTCTGGGAAGATGAGGCACTTTTTGTGGCCTCTTAGCCTTTTTTTCATTTCAAAGTTTGATGGGAAAACCATTAGTGTTTACAGTCAACATGTAGCTTGAATTCAAAATGATAAAAAGAAAAGGATGTTGTTCCTTTGGAAAAGGGTGGTAAACGGTCTCTTGTTGTCTCCTAACCTTAATCACGATTACTTACTAACCTTAACTAAGAGGATGTTATTACAACCATGAAGGTACTCTAACCATGAGAAGGTAAATTTACTCCCAAGCCACGATGTTTCCCTAAAATGAACCAAAATATAACATAGCACAAAAACCAATTATTTTTAAAACTAAAATGTCTCTGTGTTTATAACTACTTGCAAGAGCATATTTTCTCTCACTATTCCAAAGACATTAAGTATAATCAACACATCATTTTATACTGTGCAGGGTAGTACTCCATCTGTGCTGCAAAAGGACTGGCAGAAGTCAGTTAGACAAAATATTAGCTTGAGTAAAGACAGTTGTCTTAACAACAGGGTTTGATTTCAGTTGTCGAGTCTCATATTCTCTGAAATGAACTGCATTATTTAACTAAAAGTCACAAATTCACAGTTTTTCAATTTATCGAGAAACTTAACGACAAAAACAGAGTTTACTTCTCAGAATATTTTCTCTGTCCCAACATTGTTAAGTGATATTCTCCATTTAACAGAGTCATGCTGGTTAGACATTGTGGTGGAAAAAAGTTCTGTCTGGCTACTTTATTTGTCTGTTGGATGTCTAGAATTTGAATCACAACGCACAACTGCCCTCCATGAGACATTTTCACAAGCAGGGTGTTGCCTCTCTCCTCTCTGTTTCCCATGATCCCTTGCCATATTTCTCTTACTGATGCATTTCACTGTTGTAGCTTGTCTCATGGGACGGATTTGAGCAACCTTTATACTGTTGAGCTGCATGATCTGTAACAGTGCACCAAGCTCTATGTTGTCAACTCATCAAATGACAAACTTTTATATTGGCATAGATGATTGTGCCAAGTAAATAAAGCTACATGTAAATGAAATCACACAACAAACTAGCAAACACGACTGAATTTGAAAGTTGGACTCCTAATGTTTATCGATTATAAGAGAATTCATTTGTTAAATTGTTTGTTTGTAATCTTTATATAAATACTTACTGCAATAGACAGCATTTCAGAATACAAATAACATACTGTATCACTGAAATGTCCATATTTCTAAAACCAGTGCTAACAATCCTGTGCTTGAAACATTTTTTTAAATTTTCATTTCTGAGTTAAAGGGGTCACAGATTTCTTATATGGTCTACCATATACGTAAAATATAAAATAAAACCCACCCTACACTGAAAAATAGTGGAAATAGAGTGGCTGAAGCTGTGAGGAGGAGGGGGAGAATGAGTAGTGGGGTTGAGTGTCGTCAGAGACAGTGATATTCCAACCTGAGCTGATTTTCCTCGCAGCAAATGGAGGCTAAGAGGCAGGATCAAATCAGGAGATGTATTGATTTGGTCAGGAGGGACAGGATCTGGTCTCTCTCTAATCATTGTGAAAGGAGAAGCTCTTTGGGCTATTGCGTTTCTAATGGGGAGACGGGCCAATCGGACAGTGCACAGCCTCATATGAAATTCATCTTTAATCTTTATGAATTATGAATTAGATTCTGTGGTAAAAAAAAATATTGCATTTACATAACCCCTCTGACCAGTGTTACATGTTTTATGTGTGCTGTTTTTCACACCACATTTTACAAATCATTTCTTTTCATTTCTCTCCTGATGCATACAAATTCAAAGTAATGCATACAAGAGTGGACAATGAGTTTTATGTAAAAACATATGCATTCATATATACAGTGCAGTACATAAGAAAACTTACATGCAAGATTGAAAAATACATTTTTCTTTATATATACATGTACTTTTTATGAATTATTCTCTATATAATTCATGTATGTTGTCATGTACCGAGTGTGCACACACATAATATGAATGCACATGTGATTCTTCCACTACAGTAGCTCATCTCTGTTGAATCATGCAGGTAGGGGAACAGGAGCCTTCTCCCCTTGGGCAGTATTTATGGCAGCATGTGTTAAGGTATTTTCAAACACAAAAAAGGTGCTTTAAATTTCAAATGGGATTCTAGAGTGGGGCTGAAAAGGAGAAGAAGCAAATCTGTGGAGGGCTTCACTCCGCTATCCATCCCCCTCCTCCTCCATTTCTGTCTCTCTCTCTCTCTCTCTCTCTTTCTCGTTCTCTCTTGTCAACCTTTTCAAAAAGCATCTATATTCTCACACCAGGCTGTAGGGGCATGTTGTCATGTTGCTATGCTACCTGAATGTCAAGCAGAATGTCAGAGTTATGGCAGAGTGTGAACGTACAATAAAGATGGAGCTTCTTCTGACCACAGAGCATGTTGGCCTGAAGACAAAATTATATGGAAGGCATGCTGTAGTAATGGAGTCTCTCATAATACAGTATCAGATTAAAGTAGGCCTAATTAGTACTTGTATAAACAACATATTCATACTTACTGTGAAATCTAAGCACTAAACAGTTTGTGTTAAAAAAGAAACACAGCATTTATAAGCATTAAAAAATTGGACTCAAAAACCATCTGATCCTCCTAATGTGTGTGTTTTTCAAGGTTTTTCTAGTGGTGAGTTACAAAAAAACAATGTAAAGGCTTTACACATTCAGAAAATTCCTTGTTTCAGTTTTCCATTCACCTGTGTGACCTTTCATTTTCTGGATCATGTGATTGTCAGTGCAAACTGATAGAGGAGGGGTTTTGTGGTTCTAATTTAATGCAATGAGATCTTTTGACCTGAACCGAATTCTTCTATATAATTTGAGCAACTTCAATGTCTTTTTCGAATGATTGCATACTTTAATGTGCCTTATGGAACTTTCAGTGTCGTACATATGGATTTCAATTTAAAAAAAGCTCAGTGGCCACTTCAATAGGTTCATTTACACATTTTAACACAGTCCAACACAGCTCTTCTGGTGTAGTCTTTAATTGTTAGTCTTACAATCCTCCGCTTTTTTCACAGTGCCATGAGAGGGTTTGGAAGTCAAATCATACTGTATGTTCAATCTCTGAGGTAATAGTGGTAAACTTACTGCATTGCATCATATCCATAGTTGTTTCCAATGTTCTGCCTCCCTCCTGTAAGAAGTGCAAAAAATCACACCTCTGCATACAATAGAGAACAGTGCAACACTGCTGCTTTACTGAATTGTAAAAATTGTACAGATGTACCCATCAGAATGGTTACTGAGTATATTCCAAAGCGTTAATTTTTTAAAAAAGATGTTAAGTTGTGTATAAAATCAATTATAGCATTTCTTTGCTTCTAAAAAAATAGAGGCATCTAGAACTGCAGGTGCTGCTGCTAGAAACTAAAAGGAGACAAAAAAAGGCATTCAAAGCTGTGCAGTTATAGTAGGAATAGGGATAGTGGTTAAATATGTTAAAATGACACTCAAGCTTTCCATCAAAATACCTTCTAACTAGAGATAATTAAATGGTGATAAGGATGAAGCTCATTATGCTGACATTAATGCTGATGATTATTACCATTTACAGTTATTTATTTCTTTTATTCAAATCCTGTTAAGTCTATTGAGCCCCTTGCCATGCAAGCCTACACAGCTCCTATAACATTACCCACATTTCATCGGGATTAATTGAAAAATTACCATAACCCCCAGCCATTGCAGTTATTACAATTTGGTGAAATGGCCCTCAGAGAGGTTTGGAGATTGAAACCTCTCCACGTCACTCTGCCCCACTTCCATTTTCACTGCTCTCCTCTCAAACTGCTTACCCCTCTATACCCCCACCTCCCCGAACAGCCTCCATCACATCACAGGCCCAGGCTGGCCTGTTAAGCACAGGAGAACAGGAAGATGTATAGTAGAAATGTAGTTCAGGAACAGCTAGATGACAAGATGGCTTGAAAGGTTTAGTAGTGGAGATACAGACCAGGGAGGTCAATGGAGAGATAGATCGACAGTTAAAATGACAGAGTGGTGATGGAGGAGATATCAGCGGGGGGAAGGGGCGGTTGGCTGTGGAATCAGTGATGGAGTGGTGAGCTGAGATTGCTGTTGTTGATTTCCATGGGACTCTGGAGTGCTGTTGGTTGCCCATACATGTGAAGAGAGAAGAAAACCTATTGGTCGACAGATCTTATAGTGACATCCTTTCAAACTTAGACAACTTTATAGAAAGACAGTTTAAAAGAGACACTGTCTGACACTGTCGTAGTGACACTGTCATGGCCAAGATGGCCTCTTTTGTCACATATACCTGGAGGAAGCAGGTTAAATTGGATCATGATGATGTACTACACTTGAAGAGTGCCCTAAATCCCCAAAGCAAAGTGTAGAAACCTGCAAAATGGATTCATGATACCATTTTCCACACCTGAGCTTCCTGGAGTTACATAAGCACATACAGTAGTGCATGGCACTATAGGCTCCTGCAGCTGCGTTAAATTGGACAGCTAGAGGAATGGATTGAAAAGTGACTCTGCTGTGTGTGTCTGCAGCTTCTCCCTCTTATCCCAGACTAATTATCAACTCCTATTTCACTTCATGGACAAAATTAGAAATTTGTTTTTCAATCTTGTCTCGGCCATCGCAGCGTTGTGTTTTTTCGGATGGGGATGTGTTTTTCTGTAGCATCAAGGATCTCAATCTCATTTTCTGCTCTGAATTACTGTCTAATGAATGTAAGGTTTTGGATTTGGAGGCAGGCAGACTAGCTAATGGGTTTGTTAGTTTGTTGAGTAGCATGCCACACTCATTATTGCTTTCAATGCTGTGATTAACTTGATTTGCAGGGCAAATCCATCGGAGAGAAGATGATGTGCTCACATATATAAATGAACGCATGCCCGTAATGTAATAATCCGATTTAATAAGTTATTAATGTAGTTATGGGCTCAGTTGGAAATAGAAAAGTAGACGGTTCAAAACACTAAGGCAACTGATGATCATGTTGTGATTGATTTAATTTCATTTAGCAAGAGAACATGATGTTACAACAGTGACTAACAGGATAAGAAAGTCACTCAGGGGCACCTCTGCAAAAAAAAAAACGAGTTATATTATTGCCTTGGTATTGCCTTCCCTTTAAAAGCCTCCATACGATTTCTCATTATTTTTTTAAAGATTATTTTTATGGCATTTCTGCTTTACTAGACTGCTTATAAAAGAGGAAGGCAGGAATGATGAAGAGAGAAAAAATGATTTTGTGCAGGAATTCAGCTCACATAGCCTACTGAACCTCAAGGACATTGCATATCGTATCATTATTCTAAGACATAATTTTTTTCAGAGCGTTGAAAGTGAGAATGTCACATAACAAAAGCTCTTTAGAGACCTATGAAGCATGGATCCACAATAAGTCTATTCTGGGGTGGTGCTTTGTGTGTGTGTGTGTGAAGAGAAACATCTGAAATGAGTAAGATATGCTTAAAAGAGAGGATGAAGTCACTCAAGAACGCTCTGCCGAGAAAGAGATATGACGATGACAATAATAAGAGTTAGTCAGTGTCTTGTTTGGAAAGACAGTATAAGCACCGCGCTGTAAGTGACCAGGATGGCAGCAGCTTTACAATGACAGTTAGCTGCCGAGATGAAGAGATGATGTGGGTTTTCACTCATCTCTTTCATCTTCAGATATATGTCTGAGGGAGGTCCCTAAACGTCGCCTTAATGGTGTCACAGTGGTGATTATCAGGCGTCCCTGCTTCTTCTGCAAGCTCGAGGCTGTCACCAGAAATGTCAGATGCGTCCCGTGTTCCTAGTCATCAACTGAGTTACGACAGAGAGGACAGCTGTGGATTGGTGTCTTTAAGGTTAGCCATCTGGACACAGACCAAGTCACCCTGCCTGCTCATGCATTAATGTGTGTGTGTGTGTGTGTGTGTGAGAGAGAGAGAGGGAGAGACAACTTGCCATCATAACCCTGTTAGTAACTACTAAATTCTCCTTCTTATAATCACTCCTGCACATTTGCTTCTTAAACAGTGACTATCAAATGCACATTAAGCAGAGAAAAAGTGCGAATCAAACATCAGTTTTCAGGGTGGATTGATTGCAGGCTAGCTCAGTTTTATCTCTGTAGAGGAAATACAAAAAAAACATTTCTGATATTTCCCCAAATACTTTTGTTTCTTTCTTTCAAATTTAGAGACTACTCTGACTGGGTTTCTACCTCGTAAGAGATGGCAGATGATTACTTCTAATTTAAGTACAGATTCATTGAACAAACCACATGGAACACACCACCACCACCTTCACAAGAGACAGAGCCAAAGCTTCAACAGGGTGAATGGTTCATGTGTGTGTGTGTGTGTGTGTGTGTGTTTGTGCAGAGGTACCCGCAGTGAACAGAGTTCTTTATGATGCCTGGACATGCTGATAAATAACACAGCACCATCTCCTGTTGGCCACTCAACTCAGCCCCTACAGCCTTAACACCTGCCTACCAGGAAGTACATGAAGGTCATAGGGAGGGTACTCTGTGTGTGTGTGCGTACAGTATCTGTCATGTAGAATTTGATTATGATTTAGAAGCACATGCACGCACACACATGGAAACATAAAAACACTCCCTAAAAATGTAAGTTTAATGACTAAAGTCTGGAGCGTCTCTTCTCACCTGTCACCTCTCATTAGACTGCGGCATGGCGACTGACCTTGTTCGTCTTTCCTAGGGCCGCTGTGCTGAGCAGTGTGTGTGTGTATGAGGGTGTGTGCGTTCATTGAGGGGCCGCGGCCGCCTCACCCTAATGATGTGGCTGTGAAATCGGGCCGGAGCCCAGCGCCGTCTCTCATTACGCCCCTCCAAATTCATTTGCTACGTCGGTTCTGCCTGCTCATGCATGCGCCGCACGCCACTCTGCCCATGTGGCTTTACTTGTACCTGCTGTTAGTCTACATCTGATGCATAAGTCAGAGCGGTAAGTCTGACATGCCCAGGAACAGCAGTACATGTGTTAAATCATACGTAGGTCTTATGAAGTTGAGTGCTGTTTAATTGATAAAAAAAATATTGAATATGACCTGTGTGTACAGGTCATATTTAATTATTATTATCAGCACAAAGATTTTTTTAGCTTTGGGTACAAGGATACACCATTGTTAAGAGCCCAGTGAACTGACCCATTACATAGGGTTAATGCAGAGTTTCCAGTTAAAAGTGGGCTATTTTTATAAAGACTTACGTTATGTACCACACTATTTCATGGTCTTGACCAGTTGCTAGGCAACTAATGTAGAGACTCCAGGAAGTTACTTATCCTGACCAAGAAACAGTCTGCTACATTTAACCCCCTCAACAAAGAAATATCATTTTTACCCCCACTTTTTTGTATGCATTATTTACAGACAAAATACATTGTGTTGATAAATGAGCTTAGGTGAAAACAGCTACTCAGGGTCCAAAGGGAAAAAATCCACCACCAAGAATCTCCTGTTAGTTAGTTAGTTAGTAGACTGCTAGCTGTAGCTTCACTAAGTTAAGTTATTAATACTCCTGAACTAAAAACTAACTGACTCAATTAAAAGAGGGAACGAGGTTAACATCCTCACCCTTTACAAACACACGTTAGTGTTGCTAATGTCTTCAACTACAACTCGGAAAAAAACACAAAAAATATATATTTGATTATTTTGGTCACAGACCTACATTAACAAAAAAAAAAAAAAACATGA
>JAPZDY010000002.1:1100350-1113356 GCA_029783645.1 Ctenochaetus hawaiiensis | reverse complement strand
AATTTAAAAAAAAAAAAAAAAAAAACATGAAAAACGCAATGTCGCTCTAAAATATAAAAATTGTGTGTGACATGTCATTTTCTATAGAGGTTGTGGACGTTTTGCTTAATCAAGCTCTATTTTTTTTTTTTTATGTATGTGTGTGGGAAAGCGAGGGCATACACAAAAAAAGTATTTACAAAAATAGTCAGTACCAGTGTTCAAACTGAACCTATGGCCTGTATAAAACTGTATTGTCATCTGAGCACATTGACAACTAATATTGGCTGACTGCTTGTGGCTTTCATTCCCCTCTTTCTTATATTGGATCCAACCCAAGCTGGTAAGAACAGTAAATGATAAAGGTGTAAAAAATTGTAGTGGGGGGCGGCAGTGTCCTTGTGTAGGTGGGGGATGGGATTGACAGGCATCCACATCAAGCATCTCCCCCCATGACCTTGACGGGCGTGGTGTTATGGTACGGTAGTTACAGCATGTAGTCTTTGGACAGCAAAGGAAACAGTTCTGTCCTCTGACTGCACAGGCTTAGACAGCTAGAGTCTGGAGCGATTCTGCTTTTGGATCTGAGATATGAAGCTACCTGTAGTGTGTCAACAATCAACTTTACTCTTTACAATAAGCCTGCATCAAACATGCCGTTGGAATATGACGTGTGTTTGGCTGATATTCAGTGCAAATGTCATAGGTTCTCTCTTTCTACTTGTTATCTGATCCACGGCTATTTTGAATGTGTGTGTGTGTGTGTGTGTATGTGTGTGTATGTGTGTGTGTGTGTGTGTGTATGTTGCGTCTGCCATTGCAGCAAACAGATGGTATCATAATGACATCATTGCACACTGGGGTTATGTTCTCTAAGGCTCAGAGCAGGAGGAAGAAATTAGGAGGAGGCATCAGATGAGTGTTACTCAATTAATCTGAAAGAGACACACACACGCACACACACACGCACACACACACACACACACACACAAAAAAAGCTTTTCAAAACATTTAGCTTCAGTTTGCCCTACTAAATGCCACCCTGCTTTTCACCTCGCCTATTCGGCTGTTACAAATGTCAGCGCTCCCAGTTAACTGGACTTGAAATGATCTGCCCCCCTCTTTCTGTGTCTCTCTCTGTCATGTCCTCCTTCATTTGTTAAGGGTGCCCTGAGCACCTGAGTTTCTTTTTAAGAGCTTCTCTTTTCCCCTCCTTTTCTCTCTCTCTTCTGTTCTCAAGCTCTCTCATCTCACTGAGCAGGGAGAAACCTGTCACCACACAGCATTAGTATGCTCTTTTCATATCTGTGCCTCTTGCCTCTTTTTTTTCTCCTTCCTCTTTTTCCTCTCCTTTCCTCCCCCTCACTCTCTTTCTCTGCAAACATAAAAATAGTTTATGCCTCTGACAAGAAAATGCCTCTAATCCTGAGGTTTGTTGGAGAGCAAACAGACGCAATTGGCCACTTGTTATTCTGTGTAGAATTTTCTATGTGGGGTGTTTGTGGTATCCATGGCAACAAAGTAGGGTGCACATATCCCCCCTGTCACCAAGCAGAATGGGAGGGGAGAGGATGAAAAGAGGCGATAAAATAACACACTTACTGAAATGCACGGGGCAAGCTATAACCTGTTAGTTCAGCAGCTGGTGTGTGTTGCAAATGTGTGCTGGAGTGTATTTCAGAGTGTGTGTGTGTGTGTGCATGTGTGCGTGTGTGTATCACTGTTCCTCAAGTATATGATGGTATTCACACACCTGTATATAGCTGTTAGCTTTCACGTGATCAGATTTGCATCTCTCTGATTGCTCTTTCTATGTGTGTGTGTGTGTGTGTGCGTGTGTGTTTGTGTATGTGTATGTGTAAGAGCGAGAGATAGGTGGAGCTTGTGAGAACTGGAATTATTACAGAGAGAGTGCAAGAAAAAAGGACACAGGTGTATATTTGTGTCTTAATGCATTTGTATCCACATATGGATTCAGGTGCCATTACAGCCACAGCTCCTCTCCAGCTGGGCTGGATGGTCTGTGTGTACGTCAGGGGGAGATAATTTTTGCTATTACGAGTCTTTCACATGTGCACCTTCTTTTCATTGGCCCACACAGGCCCTGCCACTCCATCTAACACCATGGAAATCAATGAGAGCCAGTCGGAGTGGTGTGAAGATTGAGCCGCGGTCAAAATACTTTGCATGCTGAAAACTAAAGGGAAAGGGAGAGGCAAGAGGACGAGGAATTGTTGTGTGTCTGGGAAGGATTTGCATCGTGATTTCATGTATGTGAATACATTGTGACACTTTTCTATGTGCGCGTGTGTGCATGTGTGTGCAGTTGTGTCAACATTCAGCTACATATTGAACTGACTTCCAATTTCCTGCCTCTGTTTTTCCTTTTTTGTCTTCACCTCATTCTGTTCTGTTCTGTTCTGTTCTCTTCTCTTCTCTTCTCTTCTCGTTTGTTCATAGTGGATTTGTTGATTTTCTTCTAAAACCAACTGTTACTGTATTTTTCCATCCTAAAGTGGTCTGCTGTCTGGTGGAATGAAGCAGAAGTATAATTTTGAAAAATGGTAACAACAAACACAGTTCTTGCTAATGCCCCTTCTATTCACATCAGTCATTTTCTTCAAGTTAATGTGTCTTTTCACCACATGCTTGATCAGTGGAATAAGGGTGTTGAAAGTTTAGACTGTGGGGTCAGAGGTCATAGGGTGTTTGTAAGGACTGTGTGTTTCAGCAAGTGAACTTGTCCTGCTGGATGCTTTTACCATCATTTAAATCCAACATACAGATAAACAGCATAAAAGTCAGAAAGTGGATGTTCACAGGGTCGCTTTCCAAATCTGAGATTATACTACTAAGGTAGGAACAAGCCTCATGCCCTGTTAAAATTTTTGTTATGCATTTGTTCTCACTTCAAACATTAAGTGTTTTTGTCATGATGCTACATGTGTAAAATGTGTGTAAAAATTCACATAGCCATTTTTTATTGTTGTCACAATTAATCACTGCACCTTTTTGTTTAGTAGAAACTTTCTTGCTTTTTTTTTTTTTGGCAAATGTAAGTCATGACAAGAAAACATAATCTTAACCATGAAATCACATCCATGAACAGGTATTTGTACACTGGCTCGACAGGATCTCTGTAGAGCCAGTGTACAAATGTGTCTAATATGTAAAATGCATGTTAAATAAAGCCTCTTTCAGAGATACAGTTCAAAGAGAAGTGGCATTAAACACTGTTTTTTTTCCAAACATCTCATGCTAGATGGGAACTGACTAGGGCTGCCCATCAAAGTACACGCCCATTTCCTCCCATGAAACACTGGTTGTGTTACTGGTGAAGAAAGTTGACATGAACATGGCTGTCCTCTGGAAGAGAGGAAAAGTTTTTCAAGCAAAGTGGGGCATGAAAGCAACTTCTTGTCCCTCTGCATTGTTTTTTCTGTGTTGCATCCTGTTTGCATGAGGAAGGCGGGGCTGTCAGCTGTGCACTCACAGTACAGGGGACAGCAGTCTAACTTCAGAGCCCACACAGGAGAAATAAAATAGACTTTAGCATATAACTTTAGAATATATATTCTGGGGGATCAATGACAACAATACTCATTATCTGTAAGTACAACAGTATGATCAGCATGTCTGTTAAACAAGCAGCTCACATACACCTTTGGCTACTCTGCCAGCACTCTGTTGACAGAAAAGGCAGCAAGATGACATGGAAGTAGTTTGGCTATTCGACAAGTCATGAAGCAGATGAAACACGTTTGCAGAGTAAAATGTTTACATTTAACTGTTATTCAAGCAAATTTCACACCAAGCCATATTTGCACAGTTTATATCATGTTCCAATTCATTTTGAATTCTAGTGATTATTTGAATAAATTATATTCTAAAGTTGAATTTATAAATCCTTGGTTTCTCCAGCCTGCAGTCGTTATCAGGATACCCTTCAAACTGGCAGTGTTATTTCATTATATGATGATAAATGTCAGTTTTGATCAATAAAGAAAAAAATGATCATACTCATACCTCTTGCTCTATAATCCAGCTCTAGAGTAGACTAAAGTCATCAAAGAGAGGCTGGTGAGGGTTTGTGAGCAGCGAGTGTGTTTTTACATCTTTTGATGAATGGAGATTTGTGAGTCTTCTTCTTAATTGGTGTTAATAACCAAACCTAACGACGTAATCTGTTAATTTTACAGCTAAACCAGCAGGATACACATTCAGAAATTGATCAGTAAAGTTGGATCAAATGCGAACAAATATCAGAGATTTAGATTTTGGCTCCTTTCTGATCTCAGTGCTGTGATTAGAGAGCACATCACATAGCCTTTGAATCTGGAGTGCTGCACTGCAAAAAAATCAGAAGGCAGTGTCGTGTTGATGTTCCCAGGTGATTTCCCCAGCTGTGTCTCTTATCCAGTAGCTGCACAGCATGTTCCTTTTCTGTTTCCTGCTCTTCTTTTTATCTGTCATCCTCTGAGCATTGTAATTGAAGATTAATAGAACCATGAGTCTTGCATTGAGAGAATGGCAAATAGCTTAGATTATTCAGCACTGACTTGAAACGTGTGATATCAGTTTCAGTCCACTGTCCATGTCAGCAGACGCTAACTTGGGCCTGAGGAAAATGCAAAGCCTCAAACAAAACATGTGGTTTATTTATATTTTTATCATCTTATTCGCTTGTGTTATAGAGCTCCATTGTTGTCCAAAAATATTCTGAGTACAGCAGTACACCTTCATGACCATGAACACACAGTGTGGATTATTTTATGTCATTTACTAATGCATTGCCATACTGCTGTAAATACTTAATAGTGTGGTTGGAGGTTGTTCATTGTCAATTTCATCTTTTTTAAGTAACATCTGCCTGAACTTACAGTGTCAGCTGTTTCAGAAAACTGCAAACTTATGTAAAAAATGAGCTAAAAAAATGCCTCTTCAACCATTTGACTTCACATTTCTGGTCACATTGGGCACCTTTTTAACAATAGATGCCAGAATGCACACAAAAAATTTCATTTCTTTTTATTCTTTTGTCAAAATTGAATTGTGTTTTCCTTTTATAAAAGAAAATATCAAAATGTGATTACATAGGCAAGAACCTACCAATGCTAACAAATAGAAGTAAAAATACATCTACACATTAATCAGTCTGAAACTTTTAACAACACAGAGCTAAGGCTAAGTAAGTCAGCTACCAACAGCATGTTTCACTGGTGTGTTCTCAAACCTCCCATTTCCCCAAAATTCCATAGTTATGGGGCCTGCCACTGGCCAGAGCCTGTTCACTTTGAGAAAAGTGGTGTCTTTGACAGCTTCAGATTTAAAAAAACATGCATTTTTAGTGGACTGCTTCAGCAGCTACATGGAGCATACAGTGTGCATTGTCTCTCCCTCGTTGACAGATACTGCAGGAGGTGGAGGGGTAGTCACTGCTTTCCCGACCAACTGGATAACAATAACTACTCTCTACCCCCCGCAGTTCAAAGGACACATCTGCATGCTCTGCTTACAAGCTTGATGAAGGAGGTGAGGAGTCCTTTAAGATTGAGTGGATTGAATGGAGGTTTGCATCCAACCTGGCATCACGGCTGTCTCGCCTGCCTATACTGTTTCACTTGGAAATACATCACAATACAGAGATTAGACACTCTTGTAGTGCAGTTTCATCTGGATTTCAAAATTTTAACTATAGCCTAATTTGTGAATTGTTTTAAAGAGGAATGTCTGCCGTGAGAACAAATGGGCTCTGACAGGATAGGAAAGCCTCTACTTACACAGAGAGCAATGAGCTAGCTAGTTGATAACATGCTGGTGCAGGTCAGCAACACTGACTTTAGCAAGGCTGATTCTTTTTGCTCTCCACTGTGCCATTTTCCTCTAAATTACAACACTGTCAGAGTTAATGTTACTAGAATTAGATTCACTGGAATGCATTTGTATCAATTCAAAATCTTTCAGTTTTAAATGTCAGTGTAATTAAACCTTATATTATTGTTGATTTGGGTCTTTTCATGTCTTTCTGGCAAAACAAAGAAAATAACCGACCTTATCCAGAACCCTTGAGATGTTCAGCATCTCTTGTGAGAGCTACCCCTTTCCTCTGCAGGTCAAATTAGGACAAACGTTTCCTGTTCTTCCCAAACAATCACTATCTTTACATCAAGACCCTCCTGCCACAAAATCCAAAACTTGCTGAGCCCTTTTTAATAATTTCTCTGGGTAAATATAGCACAGGTTTCCAAAAAATACTGTAAAAATGATTCTGACCCGCTGTGAAGCTCTATCTGGTGACCTCTTACCCCTGTTTTCACCCCCGTCCTCAGCCCAAAACCACCCACTGATTAAAGCTGTGAAGTATCCTGCAACACAGGACAGGAATCAATAAGTGAATTAGACTCTACTTTCAGCTTCCTTTCCAGCCAGCCAGTCCCAAAACCAGCTGCACAGGATAATGGGCCTGGACATGGGGGAGTGTGGGTGTGAGTGCAGAAGGCTCAGGGACAAAGAGGCTTTAAAGTAGTGAGATATACTGCTGTGACACATTACCACTAGACACTTCTATACACCCAACAGTGTGTGAGACAGGCAGGGATGTATAAAGCTCATACATGTTCAACATTTCCTTTAAAGAAGAGGAAGATGCATCAGACTCTCAGCTGGGTGCTGCCACTCGCCTGTGAGAGAACTGCTTTGTCCTGATGTGGCCATTATTTTTATCTGTTTATTTTTTTTTATTGTGGTGACATCTTTGTCACCAACCAGTGAATACTGCAGATCTTCCAAGACATTATTTGTAAGGTTGCATCATATGCACTGTGATGTGACTGTCCTTGTTCTCTCCTCTGGTTAGTACTCAAGCTAATTGCCCCTTTTCTTCAGTTTATATGTGTGGAAAAATAACAGATTCTTTTAAATGTGTTCTAATAGCTGCTTTCTTATTGATTGTACATGTTTTGGCTGTTATTGATTAGTAGGTTACAGTAGTTGAAAGAAACAAAGTGTGTACTCAAGAGCAGTACTTACTAAGACAATTTTGAGGTACTTGTATTTCACTTAAGGATTCCATTTTCTGCTACTTTACACTTGTACTCCACATTAATTTAAACAGAAATGGTGTTCTTTTTACTCCACAACATATAGCTAATGACTCTAGGTACTTGTTATTAATTGAGTTTAATAATTTGAATATATTGATAAATAAATTCTGATATATAATTAGAAGATGGAAAGGACTAAAGAAAGGCCGATATTGATGACTCTATAACTAGAATCTAATAAAATGTACTTCACCCTGGTCTGGACCTTCCTGCTTCCTGAGTACTTTGACATTTATTCTTTGAGTGTGTGTTGATGTTAATACTTTGTTGTACTTTTACTTATTTCAGTGAGGGTTGAATAATAACATGATTTATACTTTTACAATGTGGTATTAATTCTTTTGCTCTAAGTACTTCTTCCATCACTTGCTAAAGGCACCTCGAAAAATGATTTATTTTAAAAGTCTGCTAGTTTTCGGTTGATGTGCTGGTTGGCATACTTTGAAATTTCAGTAGATATAGATGCTAAACTCTAACTGCTTTGATTGTCTCACTAATAATAACCACATGTTTTTCAAAGGTACATTTTTTTAGAAGCGTAAGATGCAGCTTCTAATATTCACAGAGCACTTTACAAACTGCAGTCAGTGACACTATAAACAACTGGAGCATGAACATGAACAGTATGACTTTGGAAAATCACAAGTGTTACCAAGAGCAGAATTAGATAAGAGAATGGACTTGAGCTACTAAGAACATTTATTTTTGGCCCAGATGTCTTAACATATCAGCTGGACAAAGTGCACCACACTTTTGGACTGAAACCTGCAGCAGATGGGCCAGCAAGGTGGTTTGTTTTCCTTTTCCACTGCTGCTGTGACTGAGAGTTAGTAGTGAGCTGGGCCAGGCAACACCAGATCCAAAAACTTGGGATAATATGCAGTCATTCAAATTATTTGAAAAATGCATCGTCAGAAGGAAAGCTGCTTATGCCACCTTCTGTACAAAATGAAATTATTACAGACAGAGCGAGTGAGTGGGAAAAATGCTAGGATGCAGAATTAAACAGCTCAGTAAACTATATATCATTCCATCAGTTCTTGACGTTCAGAACAAACTGTTTAAAGCAAAACTTATATTGACAAATTATTTCATAATTTCTACTCATAACTGTAAAGAAGTTGTTCAGTACAAGGCATTTCAATTTAAGAAGTTCAGCAAGCAACAAGAATCCCAACCCATCACTTTTCTATTAAAAAATCAATGATATCCTGAATGCTTGTTGAAAAGATAGGTGGTAGCAGAAGATATGATAACAGTGCAAAAAGGCAAAATGCAAAAGCCTCCCTTTTTAAAAACTGTTATTTACTCTATGCTAAAAAAAATGGCTTTTGGTACTTTGCTGCTTGATATCAATATTATTTGTATTTTTTAGCTATGCATGATATTGATATTAAATGGCCCTTAGTCCTAAAAATCTTTTAACTTTCATAATATAAAAAAATGTTGGACACAAATATCAAATTAAAAAGATGCCAGTCTCATGTTTGTTCAGTAGTATTTCGCTAAAGCCAGGAAGTTCAGAATGATAGCAGGGGTAAAACAGCTTACTTGGCTTGTTTCAAAGATCTAAAAAATGTGCCAAAGCAAACCACACACAAACAAGATGTACATATGTGTAAGTGAGGCTTTGAGAAGCTGTTAGACATGGATTTTACTTCTCGGCCATGAAAGGCCTTATTCTTTTAATGTGTAATATTGGTGTTCTAATTTAAAGATTTCAGCCAGTTGATCGATTGTGATTCCCTGCTAAGAAGCAGAATGACTACCTCCTTTGGCAGAAAAACCTTTTTAACAGCTGTGGAGCGTAAAGATGAAGTGAGATAAAATGATTCTCATTTCAGTGTCACCCGACTCATTCTGACACGGCAATAAACAAAAGTAGGAATGATATATAGAATATTTCTAGATATTAGAGATTCACAGGGTATTGTGAAATAGTTCTTTGTCTCTTTACTTAATCTAACACTTTTGCACGCATTAAAATATCAGGAAATTAAATATTTGTTGAGACAATCAGTTGTCTTAACAGAGAGACCCTGAATCCTGCCTGTTCCTCTCATATCGCCAGGAACACTCATTACTCATTACTTTGTGTTTGTGTCAGTGCCATGTTTCTCCCTCTGTTTGGCAGCGAACTGGTTGTGTTTGTGCCACACTCTTAGCGGGGGTGTGATGTCATATCACAGTGCCACGCTCTGCCGCCACAACGGTGCATCTGCTGTTGATCTTGGTTTAACGAAGAAATGCTACGCCGACTCAGGCCAAAATTAACGGATCATCACCATTAGTAAATACTGAAACGGTGCATTTGCATGTCACTTTGTCGGGTAAATATCCCATTTTCTCATATGTGTCATGTTTTAAACCTTTGTTGAACATGATTACTGTGAATATTTTAAATCTTCATCAACCTAATGGTAGTGTATTGAAGGTAGAGGGATGCAATCCATAACTACAAATAAATATCACCAAAGTCTGTCTCAGAAACCCTTAAAATAAAAATTACACTGGCACATTTTCATTATTTGTGGGAAATACACTAACTTTGTTTGATGGTTTTTCACTGTGAGAGCTCAGGGCCGAACAGTTCTCCGACACAGTCACTGGCTTACACACTGTCACTGGGTTTAGGAGCGCAGCAGACAGTGAAGAATGCATTGCACACTTGCATCTATGTTGTCTTTCATCCTGTCAGTCAGTTCATTCAGTCAATTTTTCCTTCAATACTGACTTCACAGCTATGAGATATAAAAGCTTCAGCGTGGCTGACATTTTGCAACACGCGAACTGTTGATGATATTCTTGTGATCTCTCAAGCAACAAATGCAAAACACGCAGAGGAGGCTTTGAATAAACATGTATCAGCCTGCAGCATGTGAACAGGTTACTCTGCAGTGTGCTGGTTAGTTGTCAAGCATTTCTCAACTGCTCAGAGCCTGACGTTTTTGAATACATGAATTATATATGAAGAGAAGTCTTGAAGGTGAATATCTTATCTGATCTGTTCCCTATAACACCTGACTGTCCTTTCATATTTTGCTTTAACCAAAACTTTATTTCTGTTTTATCAACAAACAATGACACACCATCAAACAGGCTGGATTGCTTTACGGTAAATGACCAAATGAGTTCAAGAGTTCTACTGTGTGTACAGTTTGAATGTCTACATTGACTTTAGACTTGAGTTTGGATTACTAGTTTCCATATGAGGTATCTCCTGACGTAGTGCTTTTAGTAAACTCTGCAGCGCTAGGAAAATAAATAATTGATTGTTTGCTAAGCCACACAGCCACACTGTCTGTTTTGCTGTGCTCTGAATGTATGTGATCTACAATGACAAAGCAAAAAGATTTGGTTTGAATTTTGGGCCATAATGTAATAGTTTGGTACTTAATTTTTCAGTTACCACAGAAACACCAGCACATGCAGACGGAGCAGTCAGTAGCTCTTTCAAAAACTTGAAACTTTTTTCATTTCAATCCATTATATTCATCTTAATCATCATTTTACCTATGAAAGAAATACACTGGTCAACAGTGGTTTTCATTAACACAGCTATGTGCTGTTTATTGTGGACACAAAGGACAAGTAGTAGTTCTGTTTAAAGGACACTACCACATCCTCACACGCTGGCAGACACAGAGGGTGTGATTCAGGTTTAGCTACGAGCTAGTTGCAAACTATCTAAAATGTGAACCACACAAAACAATCCTAAATTTGCATCGAGGGCTTAATGAAATCATAACCATTCAGTTCAGTGATGCACAGTTTACTTATGCTAAACCTTACAACAAATTCAGCATCCTCAGCAGCTGATTAAACACATATCAGACATGGAGCTAGTTAGTCCAAGCATTATAGTAAAGTATTGTTAGGAAAAAAAGTAAAATTAGCCTGTTATTCTTTTCTAACACTACACTTTTCAGATGTTTATTATAAAAATGCACATCTACAGGTACAGATAACACAAAGGTTAGATATATTTTGTTGTAAAGTTGTTGCAAAATGACTTCAGGTAATTTTCCCCAAATCCAATACAGAACAGGACAGAGGTGCTAGCATTAGGTTAAACTGATATATAACGCTTAGCATCTAAAGGTTATTTTGTCATTGTCTGTGATGAAGTAAGTGTGTCAGTTCAGACATAAACATTTTCTGATGTGACCCTACATTATAATGAGACAGTGAATAACTCTTGGCCTTAATGCTAAGGATAAGGCCACAGCCTAACGGTGTGCAAAGTTCTTTAAAAAAACACAGTAATGAGCCTCACTGTTGCAGTGGGTGACCTGTTTATTCATTGCACAGTATTTGTTAAAAACTGGCTGTCTTTGGAAATTCTGGTCACTTGATAATGATGAACCTGTATATTTGTAAATTGTTTTTAAAGACATATGTCTTCAATAAGAACCAATAGGCTATAACAGGGTAGGAAAGTCAGAAAGTATTGCAAGACAAACTGTTCCATTGTTGATTTTGATCTTTTCGCTAAATTTGTTGACTAAAGAAAAAAATATACAGTAATGCCAAATACCCATGGTGACAGTAGTAAGACCCGCAGTGAGCAGGGACATCAATGTGGAACGGCAGGGCGGGGGGTGCAGTCATACTGTCAGCTCACTACAAGCTTTTAACAGATAGAGTTGTTGAATTGCTTCAGCATTAGGTTGTGTGACACTGAAACATGTTAAAATATTTCAAAGCCAAAACAAAGTCAGCATCTGCAAACCTGCAGGACACTGGGGACGACTGTGTGAAGCACTGACAGCCAAAATTAACAACCTTTCCTAATCCAGACCAAGTAGTTTTGTTACCCGAAACTTGAACTTAATGCGACCATGGGTTAGAAAGAGTCTGTAGGAAGCTTTGCACATAGCACACAGATAGGGGTCTTAACTAAGTTTTTGTATATGAAACTGTGGGTTGGGAGTGGGAATGTGACGCAGAGTAATCAGATTTGCATGTATTATATAATGTATATAATAAAAACCAAATTTTCTCTTCATGCAGATTTTTTTTTCTTTCATACTGATTCGGCTCTGCTCTGTAAAGTTGTATTAATATAATTACTCCTGCAGTGTTTATTTTGGCTGCATGCACCAACAAGATTGTAAAAATGTGTCAGTGTAGTATGCAGTTGTCAGATTTTCAGTTCTGTTCCATATCTGTATGTGTGAGTGTTAGTAATGCATGTATCTTTGTGTGAAAGCTGTCTGCGTTAACGACTGCTTTGAGTGTAATAATGTTTAATTGTCACTCCCTGGGGTGTGTATATTTGTGTATGAATGCATATGTGTGAGTATAAGCTTTTTGTGTCCATCTGTATGTTTGTGTGGACATTTTTGTGTGAGCAGCTGTCTTCATTTGCAATTTTTACATGTCCATGAAATCTTAAGTCGTGTGTGTGCTTCTAATGTCTCTGAGTATTCCTGCTCTGTGTGTACAGACATTAATGTGTATGGCCGGAATATATTTGTGTTTCTACACGCAGCGAACTCTTCATGCACATGTGTGTTTTCACTCGTGTGCATGTGTGCCTCGATTCATATCTGTATTCTGCCTGGCTCTTTATCTTGCCAGTCTTGTTGATGGTTCAGGGGAGGATCTAGTGCTGCTGGCTGTTTCTCTGTCAGTCCTTCCACATGCAGCCGCCACCCCTATTAACACTTCCATTAATACTAGATCACAGATGGAAATCATCCTCTCACCCTGCAGATGCTTTTAGATTTTGATGAGTGTTTTTATTCAACTCCCAGGGAGAGAAGAGCAGCAGGACAACCAGTTTTATTGATGGCAGAGAAAATCTGCTGCTGCTTTCGTTCCACTGTTCCTCTACTGACTTTTTCCTCAGCACACATGTTCAGTTTCCAGCCATAGTGTTGGAAAGGAAGAAAGAGAAACAAAAAAAGAAAAAAATGATG
>JAPZDY010000002.1:1039231-1061439 GCA_029783645.1 Ctenochaetus hawaiiensis | reverse complement strand
TTTGGGGGAAACGTAGTGATGGCAGGACAGAGGAAGTGTGAGACAGAAAAAAGAGAGAGAGAGAGGAGGGATTTTCAATAAAAAAAAACAGATTCCAGTAATCAAAGCTAATGGCTCCATTGTGTCTAAAAAGCATCTGATAGCTTTAGAGTGCACGGAGAGCAGCTCTGAGCATGGAGAGGTAGTGCTGAGGAGGTGTGGCCGAGGGTCAGAGTCTGTGTGTGTGTGTGTGTAGGTTTGTGTGAGGCAGCAGGGTTAACACCTGCTCCTTTGTGACTTAAAAGCCGAGCTAGGAGTAAGCAGTGGATGCAATACACACACACACACACACACACATTTACACTCTCCTCTTCTTAAAAGGGTTATTACCATGGCTTTTTAGCAGCCTGTGTGTTTTTGCATTATTATTATACTCAGCATAGTTATGATTGTCAGTCCCTCTGCTCACAGGGGCCGTGGCCTGAGCGTGCTGCCT
Source organism: Ctenochaetus hawaiiensis (assembly GCA_029783645.1). Lineage (NCBI taxonomy): Eukaryota > Metazoa > Chordata > Actinopteri > Acanthuriformes > Acanthuridae > Ctenochaetus > Ctenochaetus hawaiiensis. The sequence goes on along the minus strand of JAPZDY010000002.1, from coordinate 1,060,964 downwards.
GTTGCCTCTGCACAGCGTACAATCATGTGTACTGTTCAGGTGCAGGAAATTACAGGGAGAGTGATGGGAGGTGTGTGTGGGGGAGGGCATTTGAAAAGTAGCTCAAACAACAGGGTTTGTTTTCCGCTCTTTACTGTGTAGCCTTTATTTCTGTTTCTGTTTTGACCAAGTGAGCAGCACAGTTACTTCAGTATGGCTTCTTTTTTTCGGGGGTGAGAGTTGGGTGAGGAAGAATGAGGGAGCACTTCTTTATGAGAACTGAAGATAAGATGCTTAATTTGTGTCAGTTGTACCTTTGGTGTGTTTCAGTTGGAACCATTAAGCCGGGGTTTTTATAGCAGGTCTACTGAAGCACAGGAAGGACAATTAACTGTGGACATGTGGTGGAATATAGTGAGAATATTGAGAAATGACCACTAATGGTCTCTCTTCTATCCAACCCCTCCCTTTTTCCACTGCACGGTCTTTTCTGTTTCCTTTCTACTGACTTCACTCTCCGTTCCTCTCTCACTTTTCTTTTTCCTCTTCTCTCCATCCTAGATGAGTGTGGAAGGTGATGACAAACGAACTCGCACTCGGTCCAAGGGAATCAGAGGTGGGTCTTTATCATTTGCCATTAGTCTATATTCTGTCAGACCCTGTCTGTTAAAGGTGCTTCCTTGCAATTTTTCACACACACATACATATGCGCACACATACACAAATGAAATCTATTACTTTTCTCTTTTTGAGGATGCCAACCCTAAACATTAACCTTAACCATACCTAACCTTAGCCTAACCCTATCCCTGAAACCAAATCTTCACTCTACTGTTTTGAAGTCATGAGGATGTGCACAAATGTCCTCACATCCAAGAAAAAAAAAGAAAAAAATCACTATGTTGGTTGAAAACAGGGTCCAATCCTCTCACAAACCTCTCACACAACACGAACCTGTGTGCGTGCCACTGTATATGCATTTATGAATGTGCATGCATGTACTTTAATTGTGAGTTTCAAGATGTGTCAAAGTGTTTTCCTTTATTTGAATATGAAGAGCGAGTGTCCAGTGAGCATGTATTTTTCATATTTGAGAAATATTTTCATATTGTTTCATTATGTGCACAATCCAGTTTAGAAAAAAAAATGCAATCTGTGTAAAATCTCCTGTTACTCTTTCTTCTTGAATCAGTAACATTTGACAGTTATACACCTTAGGAGAAGAGTATTGGATAAACTTCCACATGGAAAAAGCAGTCTAGATGTTTAAGTGTGTCAGAACCCACCTACCTCTGGAATAATCCCATCACATATATGCATGCATTTATGAATTTAAATAAATGAGTTTCAGTGTGTGGTTGTGCATGTGTTTGTGTACATAATATACACAAATATACAATATAAATACGTTTTATGTTTGAACTGTGTGTGTGTGTATGCTTGAATGTGTATGTGTGTGTGTTTGATGTTTAGCAGCAAGACAGCAGAGCAACAGTTCACAGGGCGTTCAGAGCGCAGGAAGGCGTCCAGTCATTCCAACTGCATGATGAAAGACTGAGAAACTGAGATGCTGCACACACACACACACACACACACGTACACAGGATTCAAGTGTGTTAGTTTTCTCTCAGTGTATCTTGATACCCAGAGTCTTTCTGACATGTGATTAATGCATGTGATATGGGAGCCCAAACTGAATTCTCCAGGATCGTATTGTTTTCTCATTTGCTCCAAATGAAAAAAGGATATTTCTCCAAACTCATTCTACCGCTCAACTCCCAATCGATGCCTATAGCTAGCCAAGAGCTATGTGTGTGTTTGCGTGTGTGTTATTTGTGAGCAGAGCTTGATTTATGTTTTGAAGGCAATTACCATAAGTTGTCCCAGAAAGAAGGGCTGTTTTCTACTGATGAAGGCAGTTTTCCTTTTAATTTTATTTTTGCAATTATGATAACTAAAGTGCAACAATTAATCATGTTTTATTGCTGAAGTCTGCATATAATTGTTTCTTTTTTTTCTGAACAGCGCAATGCAATTTGACTGATTTCATTTTTTCTCCTCTGTGTGTACGCTTTTGTGTTTGCCTTCCTGTGTGTGTGTGTGTGTGTGTGTGTGTGTGTTATTCATACAGTATGTTTGTGCAGGTGTGTGTTTACTCTCCTGTTTGTTTTGTGCTGGCCTTAGTGAACATGTGTGTATGTATGTATGTATGTTTGCATGTAGATATGTGTGTTAGTATGTGAGTGTGTATGTGTATTTCTCTCCTGATCATGCATTCAGCAGCTATGAGGAAGCCTCATGGGATTCATATGCATTTGTGATTTATTGATCTGAGTTTCTTTTAGCCGAGTGGCTTTCGGAGCAGTCGTTCACCTTTGTTCTGCTTGTATCTTTCTTCTCCTCCCCCCTCTTTCTCTCCCTTTCTCTCTTAGTTCCTATTGAGCTTGTAGGACAAGAGCTGAGGTAAGGAAACACCTTCATCTTTGTGCAAATCCCTTTTATAAAGTTCTTTTATGTGCACCGCAGAGCACCCCCCGGCACTCGTCGACTCACTATCACTGCTTCTTTAGATGATGTTTTATATTAATAATTTTTATTTCTTATCATCAGCTCTTCTCAGCTCGTGGTCAGAGCTTCCGACAAGCTGCTATTGATTTCTCACAGCCTTTTGCTATTTCCTGCTATGAACACATACAGCAGATGCAATGAAAGGGCTGTATGATCTTTTTGCCATCCAATCGAAGGATACAGCATGACGAGAGAGGATGGAGAAGGGCGGGGATTTTGTTTTTCTCCTGCCCTTCCTTCCCTCTTTCCTTCCTCCCTTTACCTACCCGGGTGGCAGCTTTCATGGCCTCACCAGTCATGAAGCTCATTGTCCTCCTTTCTCTCCCTCCTTCTAAATTATTTTTTCATCCTCTCTCATTTTGTCACACTTCACCTCAGAGCATCGATCTGTGCTCGGCACTTCAAAATAACCTTTTGGTTTTTGGATTAAAAAAAAAAAAGAGCAGAGATCACCTCATTTAAAATGCAAATGCAGTATTTTTTAATAAGTGAAATTAATAATAAGGATAATTGGAGTAATAAAGGGCAATTGCTAGGGGAAGTTAATGAGAATTGAAATGAGCCGTCCTGAGGGGTCATAGCAACCTGAATCAGAGGAGAGAGAGCTGCTGCTGATGACTGGTGAGGAGAGCAGAGCAGGGGAAATTACAGCGGGTCTCCGCTGATCCTTATCGCTCATACTAACAGGATATAGGCCAGGGTTGATGTACGACATACAATATTATGTTCTCCCTAGCTTGATGCCACCTGCATTCATGCATTATGTGTGTCCGCTGGACAGATTGGGGAATACATAGCTTTTTGCATGTACATTTGTCTGGCATGTAAGCATAGTTTGCATATATTGCTTTGCTTTGTTTTGTTTATCTTAAATTACTTTGTTTATTGCTGTGTGGTTATCATTGCTTCTGCGTACTGACTAAAATGCACCATGTCTAAAACATATCTTTAACCTCCATCCATCCCATCCAGCTGCCCCACCCCTGGATGCAATGGCTCTGGCCATATCAGTGGGAGATATTCACGACACAGAAGGTAGGGCAGATTAAACCCGCCCTCTGTCTGTCCTTCTTCTCTGTCTGTCTGTCCTCCTTGTCCTCCCTGCCCTCAGCATCTGCTTTTGTGGAGGAAACCACATTTCATTTTTTAAACAAATAGGTCAACATCAATTCCCTTTTTTCTACACTTTTTTGCATTCATATGTTAAACCAAAATATCAGCTTTTCCTGTCTGAACACTAGTATTTAAACTACTCTAACTTCTCTAGTTCTCTGAAATAAAGATGTTTGAGTAGTTTAGCAAAAAAGGCTGGAATCAGATTCTGGCTCTGTCCAAAGGGTAAAAATGTGTTTTTTTAAGGGGCATTTTGTTCTTTAGATTTATCAGTTTTGATCAGTTTGAGTTTTTTAAATTACTTTTAAAGTAGAGAAAGAAATCTAAAAGAGAGAGAGAGAGAAATCTAAAAGAATTATTAATCTTGGACTTTTTTTTTTTAATCTTGGCTTGGGACTGAGTCAGACAAGCATTGCAATCCCATAATTAAAACATTAGTTCCTTGTACAGAAAATGAACACATAGACATGAGGTAAGTCACAGGTTTTTAGAACTTGAGATGTGACTTCTGCACTGATTTGATCTTCAGTCGCAGGTGTTTATGATGGGATGTCAGAGTGAGAAAGAGATTTTATTAATGAGGTCATTTTAGATAATCACATGGTAGTGACAGTTACTGTTGTGGAGATTACACACAATTCCTAAAACTTTGAAATCTTACCCATAGAATTGAAGTTTACAGTGAACAGCAGTGAAATGTGGTTTCTTCAGGTTTTACTCCAGCTTCACTCTCCCTCCCTCCACGTCTGTGTCGCTCGCCCTCAGAGACCTTGTGAGACTCGGGGCAGCTCACTGGCTTGTGACTCCTCTTTATTGAGGGGCAGATATTAGCTATCTGTTTACATGTGTATTCGTTCAGCAGGCAATTTCAGATGCACTTTGTTTATAGATCGTCCCTCAATCTCCCTCGGTGTCTCCCAGGTGAGAGCAAGAGGGAGTTTATTGGATTTCACCCTCCGCTGCTTCGCCCGCCCGCCTCTCCATACAAGTTGTTCATTAAACGTTCCAGTCAATTGGCTGAAATTGGTTGTGATATCTGAGTGAGCCAGCTTGGCGCCCCCCCCAGGCCACATGTGTTGACTCATACTACCTGCTGAAAGAACTGCTCCATTGTTCCTCATGTCAAAGCACACACACACCCCCTCTGTTAGGCTGCTTAGAGTCACTCATGGACATGATGAGGTGCATGAGATTTTATTGGACCTCATGGAGTGTATTTGTGATTTCAGGTTATAGCCCTGCACGGTTTTCATGATCCTTCTCTCTTCACTTTCTCCTTCTTTGTCCTTCTTTCCCTCCATTAGCGTTCTCGGTTGCCCCATAGCCAGAAAGCGCCGTCTAGAGGAAGCAGAGGCTGAGCAAGAGCAAGAACAAGACACAGAGCGGCCTGCCTCCAAGAGGAAGGCCCACCCCCTGAAACTGGCCCTGGACGAGGGCTTCAGTGCAGAAAGTGATGCTAGCAGCGAGGCTGAGGGTGAGGGAGAGAAAGATGAGGAGGAAGCAGGAGAGAGCAAAGAGCTGGAGGAGGAGAAGGAGGCAGCTGTAGAGGAGGAGAGAGAGGAGTTGACGGAGGAGCTGAAACAGGATGGACCCATAAATGAAACGCAGGATGAGACACAGAAGAAGGAGGAAGAGGAGAGAGAAAAAGAAGACACATATCAGAAGGAGGAGAACACATTTGCAGCTGATGAAGGTAGGCTTTGTCTACTTGAGACAAACCAGCTAATAACTATTGTCATTAGCGGTGAGGAGAAGCATAGTGCTTTAAACTAAAGAGTTTTTCCAGCAGCACCCAGTGCGGATCACTTGGTCATCTGACACTGATTTCCATAAACATGAGTCACGATCAGTTTTGTTTATTGAAGTGAGCAAAAACATACACTGGTTCCGGCATCTCTCTTTAAAATGTTTTCTGTTTATTTTGTTCCACATCATGGCAAAATATGCATGATGAGGATATATTCTAGTTTTAGGTGTCGGTTTTCCTGCATTTAACATAAAACCACTCTATAGTATTAACCTAGAAAATGGTTGTTAGATGTGAATCCAGTGACAAATGAGATCACTGGGAAATGTAACGGTCAATATCAATCCACCCGACAGACACAAAACAAACAAGTTAAATGAAAAAATCTCTGTGCGTGTCTCTTAAATCACAGGAAGTGAGTTGCCATGTCTTTTGTTGACCACTAGGGACACTAGGTGTTAGAATGAGTTTCTGTTCACATAGACAAGCTGCTTTACATCAACAGACTTTGTCACAGCGGGAGTTTTTGTGTCATTGTGAGTTTACAGTAAATGCCTTAGCAGGCAGGAAAATGATGCCAGTGATGATGTAGGTATTGCTGACAACAGCTTTGGCTCATTGCATGACTCACGTTTCGCTCTGTATCACTGCTCTGACCTCTCCATCTCTGCTTCCACAGAAGAGTGTGTGATCATTGAGCCTGAGCTTGGAGCAGCGCCACCTGCAGCCCAGTGTCACTCTCCCTCTCAGAGCGCTGAGGAGGTGGCCAACTCTCTCCTCCACCTCGGCCGCGTCTCACACAACAATGCTCCAACTGTGGCCACTCAGCAGCCTGTTGCTATGGAGACTGAGGAGGATGTCACTGTGGCAGCTGAACGGGGTAAAGAAATAAAGGATGAGCAGGAGGCGGACATGGATGAGGGGGAAGAGGAAGAGGATGAGATGGCACACAGAGTTTTGGAAGAGTCATCTGCTCTGCAGAAGGATGGAGCTGCAGTGGAGGAAGAGGAGTCTGAGGATGAGCGAGGAGAGTTCCCAGACAGGGGCAACCAAGTGAGCCAGGAGAACCACCAGTATGTGACTGAAGAAGCCCACCATGAACAGATCAAAGATGATGAAAAGGAGGAAGAGGAGAAAGAGATGGTAGTGCCAGCACAGCAGGACACTCCAGCAGGAGAGGAGGAGGATGAGGAGAAAGATGAAGAGGATCACCAAGAGGTGAACCACATTCTGCCCATTACTGATGTGCCAACTGCCATCTGCACCATCACCAGCACTGCAGCAGCTCAGGGAACACACATGGAGACTCAAGACCACAGAGACAGTCCTTTAGAGGACTACAAATCACATAGGACGAGTCCTCTTGGAAGCTACAACTCCAACAGAGCCAGTCCACTCGACAAATATGACTCTCATAAACAAAGCCTGCTTCAAAACTACAAGGCCAGTTCTCCTTTAAGCTACAGCTCCCACAGGGCCAGTCCACTGGAGGACTACTTTCCCAACATCAGAGGTGAGAACTATAAAATCCACAAAGCCTCATCCTCAGCCTCTCCTGACATCATCGAGGTGCGTTCAGATAAGTCAGAGGAGAAAGACACTGATGACATGGATGGGGATGACGAGCGTGATGATGAAGACAGCCTGTCTCAGCGTTCCAATGTGACCGATGAGTCGGAGATGTTTGACATAACCAGAGGGAACCTGGGCCTGCTGGAGCAAGCTATTGCCCTGAAAGCAGAGCAGGTGAAGCCAGTGGGGCCTAGAGAGCTGCTTCGTGCCCCAGATATCCACCACCAGCGATACTTCACCATGGATGACAGGCCCAAGCACCTGGATGTCATCCGCAAGAGCTACTTCAGCAAAGGTAGGGTGGGAAGAAACTAAGAGGGGAGGGCGGAGCAGGCACCAACCTCTGGGGAGGAAAAATTAAGCTAACAGTCAAGTGCCAAAAACTGCAGTTCCTCCAATGGCCACTTGAGGCTGACACCAAAGGGAGTCGATCCCTGTAGAGCCTAATACTAAAATTCCAGATTTTACAGCTGACATAAACTTGTTTACACTTCCTCATTCATGAGCCCTGTCTGAGGAGTGATTTTTGTATTACTGACTAGTTTAATTGTCTTAAGGCCTGAAGTCATAGATAATTAAGGGTATGGTTGCTGATCGCCATGATGCCAAACTGGAGGCACTAAAACAATTCTCAACAAACCACAGGGTGACACCATGGTGACTCCACTCACTATTTGATCTGGGGCAAAGGTACAACATGTACTGACACATGACATTTGCTTGAGGTGGGCAGGAACATTAAGTCCACTTCATTTATTTTGTTATGAAAAACAGTTAGGCATTACATGGTTGTGCTGTTACAAGATGGCTTCAGCTTGATTATGAATTTCAACGATGCTCCAACATCTGAGATTTGATGCTGTTGGTATAGTTTTTTTTCAAAAACTGCTAACACTGGTAGTGTAGAGTAAGATGAATGACAAAGCTTTAGAAAGCTTAAAATTCTTACGAGTAAATTTTGGCGTCGTAATGATATGGATAAAAAACAGTGACTCCCTAAAATTAAAAAATCCATATCTGTGTTTACTTGGGAAAATATTTAGAGTAGCTTAATCTGTAATTAATGAGCGAAACATGGAGAACCATCTGCGTTGTATTTTGCACAGAACTAGTCGAGGCATATATTTGATCACAAGCAAATTAGCAAAGAGAAAATGATGTTCTAAACCAGCACATGCTTACATGTGCTCACCTAACGTTGGGAGCAGAGTGTACAAATAAACACAGTGTACCAGTTAAACTGCGATGAGTCACAGAGCTCAGTTTAGATCCTCCCTTCTCCGCTGCGATGGGGATGAAGTGGTTCCAGCTGAATAGACTTCCATGAAGAGCTGAGAGGATGTGCTTGAAGAGAGAGCGAGACTGTGGACAACAGCGAGGGAGGGAACACAAGAGAGATGACAACATGTTGGAGAGAAAAGAGAAGAGGGCAGGTTGTTCCACAGTCAGCGGTGGAGTGTTTGTTTACATGCTGCATGTGTTTGGGCCCTGTGTTTCATAGCTGGCACACTGCCCACTTGTCATGCTCCTCACAGTATAGCAGTAGTGTGATTACACGCGTGGTAGTGCTGCCCTCTCCTTGGCCTCAACTCCCTCCTGTGGTGACATTCGTGTTCTGCTCAACACTAATTAGGAGATGCATGTCTCGTTAACATTCAATTTGAAGGCCAATAGAGCATCACACCATCCTCTTGCTCCTTTTTCCTCTCTCCAGTGCCACTGATACTGGCTGGCCTACCTCCAATAGCAGTAGGGAGGAGTAGGCATCTTTAATTGTGTGTTAATTGTGGTGGCATGATTCCTCCTGATGTATTTTCAGGTGTTGTTTTGTACCAGATCCAAACAGGATCCTTGAATATGTCGGATGAGTGTAGCAAGGGAACTGAAAATCATTAAAGCGTACAGGAGAAGTAGGTCGACTTTGTTCGGGTTAACTTTGAAAATTCTGTAATAATTCATTCATTTGATAGTATTTTATCCTTGAAAGCATTTACAGAAACACAAAAATTGCATTTAGACTAATGCTTAAAACACATTGTGCATTTACAGAGATACATAAGACATGAGGAGCAGATACAGATGGTGTTGCTTTTGTACAGTTGTCTGAAATATGTCTAGATTTCATGCTCAGCCAAGCAGACTGTCTGATAGCATTAACCACTTGCTTTTGTCCTCCTTTTTCATCCCACCTTCTCCTCTTTTTTCTCTCCTGCCTTTTTGCTCTCATCACTCTGTTTCATCTCCTCACTTCATCCTTTCCTCCTGCCATCTCCTTCTATCCCCCTACCCTCCTCTATCCAGAGAGCAGTAGGCCAGAGAAGAGGGAGATCAAGTGTCCCACCCCAGGGTGTGATGGGACAGGTCACGTGACCGGTCTTTACCCCCACCACCGCAGCCTATCAGGCTGTCCGCACAAGGACAGGATCCCCCCGGAGAGTGAGTTTTCTTTAGAGATGAAAATAAGCACAGAGAGAAGAACGTTGACAACAAAGGGCAGTCTGACAGTGACAGAAAGCCATCACTTCCTCCTAGTGTGGAGTTAGACATCACAGTATATTCACCCAAGTACCAGTTTAATCATAATTTCATTAGGTTTCCAGAGTTTGTATTTTCAGTAGCTTGAAATCTCTCTTTGAGGCAGTTAACTCATCAAGCACTCTTTCCAGTTTTGCTGACTGCTGAGAGGATACAGCCCAACATGTGAAAGATGACTGGTAAAAAAGTGAATAGGCTACCAAAGTTTGATTTAAATTTGGATTTGATGCGCTGATTTGTGTTTCTCAAAATATGCTGATAGGAATCTGCAGTAGTTGTGTTTTTCCTGTTTAGCCTCACATCTCCAAGTGATTGTATTGATATGTCCTTTAAACATATCAGAGGCCACCTTACTGTAGCCATGATCACAGCTCCATCACAGTCTGACATTTCCTTACCATAGTTCTCTTTATGTTAGTGAGGGGTAGCAGGGGTCAGAAAGGGGAGAGTTTTTTTTTCCTCTTTGTTGATGGTAGGGATTCTTTATTGTCGTTTTTTTTTTGGGGGGGGGTCTATATTGCCAGAAATGTGCATAAGAGTGACTTGTCTCCCCTCCCCCGCTGATGAGCAAGTTGTAGACTTTAACCATTTGCTAATGGTTTTTAGCTCATATTTTGATATTCAACATTATGCAGCTCGACACAGTGTTTGGAGGGTGGAGGCCCTGTTGGTTTAGTTTTGGTGAAAAGTCAGAGGTCATACCTCAACATGAGTTTTGCTTGTTTTTTGAAAGCCCCACCCCAATAACTTTCTCTTCCCTTAACAGCCCCTTACATGAAAACACTTTTGTTTAATTGTTAAAAATTAAAATGTGAATTTGTCTGACTGTGTGATTGTATCTGTGTGTGTGTGTGTGTGTGTGTGTGTGTATACTATGTCTTCTCCTCAGTTTTAGCCATGCATGAGAATGTGCTGAAGTGTCCGACTCCTGGCTGCACTGGTCAGGGCCATGTTAACAGCAACCGCAACACACACCGCAGGTAATCATACATAAGTTACAGTGGAGTTCCTGTTTGTTTGAGTTTCTGCATTTCTGCAGATGAGAGTGTCATGCAAAGGGTCTTATATTTAAACTTCTGATTTGCCAGATCATATATTAATTTATGCAGGCCAGGGAATGTATGCCTGAATCTGTAAAGTCCACAGCAGGGAGTTACAGATTTACATGGTCAGCAACATGCTCTGCCTTTGATATATATCCTTTTTCTCTTCCTCCACCCCTTCAGTCTTTCTGGATGCCCCATTGCTGCTGCAGAAAAATTGTCCAAGGGTCACGATAAGCCGCATCTCTCTCAGCCAGGCAGCGAGCACCTCAAAGGATGTCCCAACGACAGAGTGTTGAGGTGAGTGATCAGAAGGATCCAGTCATATTCTCTGTTAATAAGTGTGGATCCTCAAAGGAGACAAAGGGCAGTAAAAGGTTAGAAGACAAAACAAGTCACTAAATGTATCTCTTAATTATATCATTAAAATAGAGCTTTAAAAAATATAAAGCTTTATATTTTATACTGAATAAATGTGTTGGATGTAAAAGGCGTAAAAAATGTTTCTCTGCTTTTACTCACTGATTGGAGGTTATAGAAGGATAAGCCTTTCATGTTCTTCTAACACTTCTTTTTAATTATATATCTAGTGGTATTAATACTTGATATATCCAGTTTTATTATGAATTGTGTGATAGCCCTTTAATACCTTGTGGCACTTTCGGGACTCCATAGGCACAATAGTGAATGACAAAGCAGGTTGGGCACAATGAACCTTTACCTACATAAAACCTGTCTCTTCTAATCCAAGTCACACACAGTGGAGTCCTTCTCAAGGTTAGCGAGTTTTCTCGTTATATTGAGCCACATAGAAACCACAGAGAAAATCCTGACCTTGTTTATTGTGCCCCTCACCAGAGGTAAAGCTAGCCTGTGAATGGCTCAATAGAACGAGAAAGTCTCAAAGCATCCAGTCTGGCTGTTCAATCATTAGGCTCCTGACACCTCAAACACTGGAAGCCTTTATCCCCATTCATCTCCCCAACTGGTCAGCCACCGTGATCATGGCCAGAAGAATGATAATTAACACAAACCAGACACTGGTATTATGCTATGCTCGCACTCCTCCTCATTGGTATTTTAATTAATAATGCAGCTGATAAGCTAATTATGCAAGTTGTAGAGGCATTGCGGGGGGATAGGAAAAATAATTGCTTTCCTTGAGGAAAAACCTCATCAGTGGTCCAATAAAGCATCAAGGATTAAAACATAATAAGGCTTGCTTTGTTTTTCGGTCTCAGATTGTTGTTAAAATGAGCTTGGTAGGTTGTTAGGTACTGAGCTAAGAATTCCTCATTCAGTCCATGGTCTAATGGAATCCAGGTTGAATAAATAAAAGGGTAAAAATTCTTTGTGATCACTAGTTAAAAGTTTTTTAACTGGCATGTAAATCCTGCTCCAGATGTGAGGCTGTATTCGTGGTGTGCCGCTTAGTGAAGGCCACCCTTCCAACTGTGTGACTACAGGCCAGGTCATGTAGCTTGTTAATGAGTGTATGGTTAGGGACTGTGATGTGGGCGTCAGTGAAAAAGATGAGGAAGGTGGATACTCCCCCTGTCTCTATCCCCCTCGCTCCCACCTGTTCTCCCTCTTTCACCACTCCCCCTTCTTCCTTTCCCACTCCTCTCCCTCTCTCTCTTGTTTCCCTCTTCCCCCGCCCTGCTGCCTCTTCCTGGTCTATCAGTGGATTTACGCCACCAGGTCTGACAAAAGCCCAGGCTCTCCAGGAAAACGAGAGGGCTTAAAGCTCATAAATTCCATGCTGTACAACATGCAAATGTGCCCTCTGCTGATAAGAGAGCTTTTAATCCTGCTGCACTCCTGCTAAGTACGCTGTTGCCCCTATCTTTACTCTCTCTATGTCACTCTATCTCCCTCTCTCATTCTCTCTTTATTCATTCTCTTTTTTCCTTTATTTATTTGTTTTTTATGTTTATTGTTTGACTCTTAATTATATCAATCCTCCTTTATATTCTGCTCGCCTTTTTTTTTATCCTATTTCATTCATTTCTATTGCATTTGACTTTGTAACTTATTTCTCACCATTCCCACCCTGACGTCCTCTCCCCCTCCTCACAGGCCCATGTGCTTTGTGAAGCAGCTGGAGGTGCCCCAGTACGGCAGCTACAGGCCCAACATGGCACCTACCACGCCTCGCGCCAACCTGGCCAAAGAGCTGGAGAAGTACTCCAAGGTGTCCTTCGATTATGCAAGCTTTGACGCTCAAGTGTTCGGGAAGCGCATGCTTGCTCCAAAGATGCCCACCAGCGAAACCTCACCCAAAGCCTTCAAAAGTAAGACAGGGATGCTGGTGTCTTTGTGGCTTTGTGGCTCTGGTCAGAATGTGATTTGTCAAATATGGCTGGTCATTTGGTTTCACACCATTTCTTTTACACTTGTTTTTTTCTGATTCCCTCCCTCTTTTCTCTCATTATTTAATTTTGGTTATTTTCTTTCACCTTATGTTATTAGTTTCAGTGAATTCACCAAACGGCATTTACACTTGTACTGCTAGCAAGAAAATAAAAGTACATCAAAACTTTCTTTTCTGAATTCTGCACTCTGTTGTACCCTACATTTTCAATCACCTGAAATAAAATTGACTTTTTGTCTTCCAACAGCTAAGCCCTCATTCCCCAAGTCATCATCCCCCAGCCTCAGTCTCCACGGTTACGGGAAGAGCTCCTCCTTGGCCTATGACTACTCCCACGATGCCGAGGCCGCTCACATGGCTGCGACAGCCATCCTGAACCTGTCTACACGCTGCTGGGAGAAACCAGAAAACCTCAGCACCAAACCCCAAAACAAAGTAAAAAGACCACAGTTATCCATTAAAAATGTTTCATGTTCATTTATACAAGTTTAGAATTGTAATCAAGGACTAACACTGTGGGAAATAAACCCCTCATCAAAGAGTTCTTAGGTGATAAAAAATAAGTAACAACTATGAAATAAATCAGTTTAATGGGTGATGTCATTATTGTAAAGTGTTGCCCTGTTCTTCTCTCATTAGCACGCGGGTAAAGAGTTTATTAGCTGATTGTAGTGCAGATTGAAACATTGCAGGCCGTAGCTGGTGAGATGAGAGTGGATGACAGTGGGTGTGCCTCTCTTCTCTTCTCCTCATTTTTTTCTCTCCCCATCAACTCGGCATGAATATATCATCAGGAGACATTGGCTTACAGCAACAGGATGGTGTTGAGATGCAGTTGCATCACCTTTCCTGTCCTCTTTCATCCTTTCATCCCTCCATCCCACACACTTTTCATGTTGTTATTGAATTTGGCTGACTGCCAGTTCCCTGGATTACTTTTCCACCAGGTAGCCTTTTTTCATTATCTGCCGGACGGATCTCCCACTCTCTTTCTCCACCCCCGCCACTCTTTCTTTCATTTTCTTTTCACATCTCCTTTTTACTCTCTTTTATCTCCCTCTCTTCCTCCCAATACAAGGCTCACTGAATCTTTCTCTGACTGTCCATACCTCTCTATCTCTCACTCACTTTTCCTTGCCCCTCTCTGTGCACAGGAGGTATAATTGGAGCACCACTTTCCCCCATATTGTGATTTTTAAAAGCCCTTTTGCCTCACAGAGGAGAGAAAGTGACTGCTTCATCATTTTTCGATTTTTCTGACATGGTTTTAGGAAGATAAAAAGTAAAGATTAATGTCTCTGGCAGCACAATAGAGCAAGGTGTTGTTCAGTAAGGCACCGATCCAAAAGCAGGCCTAAGCTGCGCAGTATTACAGTGTAGATCAACCGGGGACTGATCTGGAATCAGAGTTGGAGCCAGTTGAAATCCAATATTGAAACATTGGAACACTGAGCTCATCAACCAGGGACAGTTCTGGGAACTGTTCCCGTTTTTCTCTCCTCTTCTCCTAACCCTTTGATTTTTCTGGCCCTTGACCAGCCCATATGAGCGCCATTTTACATGACTGCTGAAAACATGGCTCATCTCACCCCTCTGTGTCTGTTCACCTGCCAGCACTATAATAGAGCAAGAGAGATGAACGGTGCTGTTGGTGCTGTTGGCAAAGTATTTGTAGAGTACATTAGATATTATTACTAGCATGCTGAATGTGAAGGTGCTGTTTAGGAGTCAAACATGCTTTATAACTCTATAAATGTTTGAGTCAACTGTTTTATCACTATTCATTGAATATAGGTTGATCTGAATCTAAATTCCTCCCTGACTCTAACTGAGGTTTATATGAAGCTACAATTCAGGAACATGTAGGTTGGAGTGGTGAACTCAATCTGCTCAAGAGTCTAATTACATTAATCACAATCATCATCATACAGGACTTCCTCTTACACACAGTGAAATACACCGGAGAGGGCAGCACTTACTATTTATATTACAGAACACTTCATTAGATGTGTAAGTTAGCTATTTCTCTCTATTAATTCTCTCCCACATATGTTTTAAGTGGTGAAGCATAAGTAGTCAGATAGGATTAATTATATTAATATATGGAGTGAAATATATGAATGATCCAATAATTTTTTTTTATTTCATAAGAATTATTAGTTTAATCTCATGGCTTGTCACAAGTAACCATGCCCGGCCTTTCAGCCAACCATCATGTGTCTCCTGCCTCTTGTAGCAGACTTAGCGACTGCTAACATGCTAAACCAGCTAGCTCCCGTTAGCTTATGCAAATAAAATGGCCAAATGGGGATCTCAGTGACCTAGTGGCAAAAATGAAACCCAAAAAAGTTATTGCACTTATAATTGACTTAAATACTTGTGTATTCAAATAATTATTTATTTCACATTTATTTCAGTTTCTTATTTGGTTCATCTTTCTGATATTACACACTTTTGGAACTCTGTTGCTGAAAAATTTAAAAAGGCCTTTTGAGTCACAGAGCATGATTTTCTTCTTGTAGCTGATGATGTTGTCACGCCACCACAGTCCTGATCTTATGTGTTCTGTCCAGGAAATGGACATTGAGGTGGATGAAAACGGCACTCTGGACCTGAGTATGAAGAAGCCCATTAAACGAGAAGGCAGTCTGTCCGGCACCAGCCCCGGGGTTCGGTCCCCAGACCCTTCCTCCTCCTCCTCTTCCTCACTCCATCATGGCGGAAGCAGTGGGATGACATCACCAAACCTACACGCCTACAAGCAGGAGGAGTGGGAGGGACCTCTGGATTACACCAAACCCAACCGCCAAAGGGAGGAGGAAATGGACGAGGTCAGTACAATTAAAAGTACAAGATCCAAACATGCACTTTTTCCTGTGATATTAGTCACAGAGGAACTATTGCAACATAAATAATAACAGACAAAATTCCCCCTAAGCTCTTTGAATAAGAAACTCTTGTTTACATCACTTTGTCTTTCTCAAATTCCCTCGCCTTATTTCCTGTCCCTTGTCCTCTCTCTATTATTCATTTATTTCACTGAAATGTGAGAGTTACTGTACAGTTAAAACATTGCACTGTGTAACAGAGGTGGTGTGTCAGGTGCATTGCACCATCCAGACTTTGGCATATGCTAATTCTCACTCCTTTGAACTTTTTCAAAAGAAATATAAAGGGCTTTGAGTGTAAATTTTTTATGAGCACATTCGGCATCACTTGTCTACAAAAGAATAAAAAGAGGATCAGACTAGAGACTTATGTGCACATTCTGGTGAGCAAAGTTTCTTTGCTTGTATACAAATATGCAAAATACTGTGATAAAGCCATCATGGAAATGGTTTAAAATAGTCAACACAATCAACAAAACAACATATTAACACAGTTTAAAATAGTCAGACAATCTTAGAGAAATTTAATCAGAGAAATGCTTTTTTTAATTGATATTTCAGATGGAGCACACAGGCCAGTCGTTTGTCTCGTCTGATCCGGAGGACTGTGACATGATGCAGGACTGTCTGGACGAGAGGAAGTACCCAGGAGAGGTTACAACTCCAAGCTTCAAGGTCAAGTTCCAGCCAAAGGACAGCAAGAAGGAGCTGCTCTCGTAAGTAACAGGACAGGAAGTCTACAGCTTCAGTGGTGCTCTATGGGGCCGTTAATCTTTGAGCTGAATGCTAACACTAGCATGCTAATGTGCTCACAATTACAAGGCTAATATTATGATTTTCAGTGGCTATGCTGTTCCCCATCTCGGTGTTTAGTGAGTTAGCTTTAGTCTGATAGTAAAGTCATTAGTTAAGGTTGAAACAAAGTACTTAACAAATAGATATTTTGACCTGATAAATATTTTGACCAGAAATGTTGTGACAACTGATCCTGAAGGGGACATGGACTCATGAATACAGTGTAAATTCATCAATTGAATATCTATGTCGACAAATTATTAACCACATGTTGACAGTGCAAAAAAAAAACTCAGAGCATCATCAAAGTCCTTAGAATTTATCTTCTTGGGGCCATTAATGTCTCCACAATACAATACATTGGCAGTCCATTAAAAGGTTGAGATGTTACAGTCAGGACCTTCATAGTGGACTCCTGCTCATTGCAATCCACAGAGTCATCAAGCTAGGAAGGCTAAAAATATCTCATATTTAGTCAGAAATGTTCTGATTCATTCTCTCTTTCCACTGTCTAACTCTGCATCTCTGTCTTTCTTGTCTCCTCTATGTACGTCACCCTCTCCAGGTGCCCCACACCTGGTTGTGACGGCAGTGGTCACATCACTGGAAACTATGCGTCCCATCGCAGGTATGCATCTCACTTATTCTGGGGATACAGCAGTGAGTGCTCTTTGTATAGAATGCTAGCTCTACGTAGACTGAGAGAGTCCAAAGCAGACACCCCACAACTAATTCAAATATTTTATTTGATCCTGACACGCCAGAGGCAATAATGTGGCGCTAGCCCAGGAAGCAAAGACAGTCATTGACTTTGATATGCATCAGTAATTTACCTCTTGCCGTCTGTCCTCTTCTTCCTAAATGACCTTGGTATGCCTTGCATTCTTGATTTCCCTTCACTCACGTCTTTCTCCTCTCTCCTTTCAATCCCCTCACACTCGCTTTCCTCGCCCTCTTTTTCATCCTCCTCTTCCTCTGCCTGTCCTCTGCTCTTTCTCCTTTCTCTCAGTCTGTCTGGGTGTCCTCTCGCTGATAAGAGCCTTCGGTCCCTCATGGCGGCCCACACCCCTGAACTCAAGTATGTCTGTTCTACACCTTCACTGCCTTTTCACTGCCACTTCAATGCACTGCTACTGACACTGTCCAACGCCACAGTGCTTTATTTTGCCGGAGTTAACTTATCTTTTGTTGCCGGCTGCTGCCTCTGCTGCTGCTTATATCTGTCACGGTGTTTTTTCTGCATCTGGCTCGGACTAAGCTTGCTTTCACTTCAATCACTTAATGTGAATGTGAAATGAAACTGTAAGTCTGTAATATACACAGCTTTTTATCAGAAAATAGGCTTTTCTGACCTGCTATAGGTGGATATAAGATGGCAAGGTGCTTGAATGAATTTTAAAAAAATGTTCCTCACAAGAGTAAACAATGAAAATGAGCAAAGTTCATAAGTGTCATTTACTCATCTGCATGACACCATCTTTTTTAAGACACACACTTTGCAAAGTCTAGAGTGCTTTTTTTCTGCTGACCTTGTATTAAATGTTAAATGTTGCTCTCACCTTCCCAGATGCCCCACTCCAGGATGTGACGGCTCTGGTCACATCACAGGAAACTACGCCTCCCACAGAAGGTAACAAACAAGAAACACAAATGCACTCACCAAAACGCAAACACACACACACGCAAACACACGCACACAGTCAGTCAGAGAGGCCTAGTGACAGTTCATGATAGAATTAGTCAGGGATCACATACTCACACATGTTCACACATCATCCTTTTTTCGGCCATATCAGGTGTTTTTAATTGATTTGGTTTGTAATTTGGTTGAACGACCTCTGTAAAATTATTCTTTCTTATATTGTTCTCTCCCTTTATCAAGCATCACCAGACCTTTTTCAGCCCTATGTTATCAACTCCATACTTTCTGTTTTCAGTCTCTCTGGGTGCCCGCGTGCCAAGAAAAGTGGAATTAAAACTCCTACCAAGGACAACCAGGAGGACTCCGAGCTTTTAAAGTTCGTACTGCTCAGAAAGTCATAATGTCTGCTTTTAGTGAGACTGACGGTAAAAGTAAATGCAATAAAAAAGACAGAGAGAGAGAAAGGACAGTCACTGTAAATCATATGCAGAGGTAGTGACCTGCCCCCATAATTGAATGAAAGAATCAGGCCCTCACTGATGGGAAGATACACGTACTGCAGATACTGATTCTGAATGTAGTTCATGGTGGAGGGTCAAAGAGTAGATTGTCAGTACATAAAAAATACATGGGCTACATAATGCATTTGCACACAAAACAGCTACCTAACAGCATGTTCTTAACATGACAAGCTCTTGCATCAGCAATATTATTTATTGCATAAATTTGTCAAATACAGATGTAAGACCAGAATCTGGCCCAGTGAAGAAGGAAAATATCTCAAATCTATATTCTAATACTCTCAACTTTCTCTACAGTCTGTAGTTTTGGATTCTCCTTGTCTAACCCTTGTGCTTTCTCACTCTATTTCTTTCCCTGCTGCCTGGCTTCAACACTTCTCCTTTTTCTCTGCTGCACAACTCTCCTCTTGTCTATTTCTTGTTTCCCTCCTTTCCTGTGCTCCCTGCAGATGCCCGGTGCCGGGCTGCGACAGCCTAGGTCACATCAGCGGGAAGTACGCCACACACCGTAGTGCCTACGGGTGTCCGCTGGCAGCCCGCAGACAGAAGGAGGGTCTCCTCAATGGTACACCCTTCAACTGGAAGGCTTTCAAGACAGAGGGGCCTACCTGTCCCACCCCAGGTTGTGACGGCTCGGGACACGCTAACGGAAGCTTCCTTACACACCGCAGGTAAACTGCACGCAGAAGTTTTTTTTTCTTTGAACTAAATGTGAGAGTTGGTTGCCTCCTGTTTCGGGGTCTTTGTGTGAGTCACTAGTTGTGTGCATGTAGACTTGGACTGATGGGGATTGAAGTTAGGACAAACACAAACATGAGAGGTCCTCTAGCTTTCCAGCACAGGAATGTAGTTGTTTAAATGTGTTCATATGAAGGAATCATCCAAACGTTTTAAAGTTCTTATTTACTGTTTTGATGAGAATACGGATGCAGGCACATGTCTGTGTGCTGAGTATGGAGCCAGAGCCGGGAGACGGGTCATTCAGCTTCATGACTTGAGGCAGAGAAAACAGCAAACCATGCTCAGTCCAGAGTTGAAAAGTGTTCTGATCAGCACTGATTTACATGTAGTGTCTTATTTCCTGTACTTTGACAAAAAGAAAAATTTAAAAACAACTGTTCACATGTCAGAACAAGACTCAAGAAAGGTCCTGCCTCTGTCCATGAAATATTTACATCATGTAAAACCACAGCTTGTTGTGGCTCTTGCTTTAGTTAATGTCCAAACATGACGGTGGTGGTAATGTAACTCTCAACAATAAAGTGAATATGTCCAAATATGTCAAACAGCTTCTCTAAATACAAGAAATAAAACACCCTGTTTCCTCGATTGGATTTTGGTTGTGAAGTTTAAAAATACAACATGTCTTCCTTAAAACAATACAAGATTCATTAATTATCAAGCTTCATTTCATTATGACCTTACCTGCTGGTTACCATTAACACATCAGCAAAGCACGGGGTCCTAAATGTGTTTTGATGCAATGTTAAACATAGAAGATAAGACTGGATGTGAGAACAGAGCAGTGACCCTCTGTGTGTCTCCAGCCTCTCAGGATGCCCCAGAGCCTTGTACGCCAAGAAGAAGGCCAAGTTCCCCACTGAGGACTACCTGAGCACCAAGTTCAGAGCCAGTGATGGTAAGATTTGCCAAAAATTCAAAACAAAGCAAAACACAGCAAATCAATGGCCCTGTGTATATAAATGTGTGTTTGTATATTCCTGTCTGAAACCATTTTCAGTGTTTTCTAAACAGCGAGTGCTTCAACAAACAAAGAATGATTTTTTTTTATAGGAACTTACATGTGACCAGTCAATGAAGCAACAAATCCTTTTGTTTTAGCAGAGGAAGTTTGCTTTCAGCTTGCAAATGTTATTAACAGTATCATAGAGATATTAAAGTGAAAATGCAAAGGCCAGCTGAAACATTTACAGAGCAGACACTCTTCTTCTAATTCAATGCATCTGGCCTCCTTCTTAGTTTTGGACAACGATGAGGACATCAAGCAGCTCAACAAAGAGATTAATGACCTCAACGAATCCAACAATGAAATGGAAGCTGATATGGTCAATCTGCAGACTCAGGTGTGTGTTTCTGTGTTTGTTATGTCACAATCTGTAAATCACTTAACATGAGATGGGTTTGTACAAAACAACAGCGCTGATGTCTCTCACCAAATTTTATAAGTCATATTAAAAAACTTAAAGCACTCATTTCAGTCACTTGAATCTATTGAGGAACATTTGATACAGTGTGTTTTTGACACACAAGGAAGGAAAAATCACAAATTCACAGGTAGAAAGTTTTTTTGCTCAAAGCCTTTGAAAAGAGGGATAATGCAACATTTCTCTCAATAAAGAAAAATGTAATTCATTAGCAGTAAAACACACCATGCTCATTTTAATGAAGTCAAGGTTTCTGCTGCTACAGCCTTGCTTGGTTGAGTATGACTAGCAGCTTCTGGTGGCTGATGACAGCAAAATTAAGGTGAATAGTAACTATATTTTTCAGTCAATTCTCTGATAACTGTTCTCTATGTATGCAACACACAATTTTACCTTTATCATTATCCTGTAATCAGTGCTCGACGCCATAGTGATGGCTGTTTAATGAAAGTTACATAGGGCCACTTTAGGTGCTTTAGGGATAATGTTGCTCTTTGCGAGGACAGCTAGATGCATCGTTGACGTAATTGTTGACATACTTGCCTATGATCTATGTATGTCACAGTAGTATACCACTAGAGGGCGCAACAGAGAACTTAGACTGTGAAGAGCTTTTGGATCTGTATGATGTGAACAACCAGCATAGTTAGGAGGTGACTACTATGAATTCTGAGATCACGGCAGAAAAAGCTAGAGCCAGGGTAGATGGGAGGTAATTCCTCCAAATGAAACCCACCATGACAGTTTCTATTGTTCTCCCCATTCTGCCATGACACTGCTCCCACAGGTCA
>JAPZDY010000002.1:1028923-1039221 GCA_029783645.1 Ctenochaetus hawaiiensis | reverse complement strand
TGACCAGGAATCATGAGGTGGCCAACACAAGCACGCAAACATGAAAGTAAAATCTCATTAAATGAGCAAAGCATTTTCAGTCATTTTTACTGTCTGTGACTTTCAACTTTAAGCTGGAATATGTAAAAAGCTCACAAATATATTGTTTGTATTATGTTAAAGAACATATTTTTAAATGTTGCAAATGTTACTCAAATATAATGAAATCCTTTTTGCATTTGTTTAGGACTGTTTTTAGCTGCAAAAGCATGTGTGTTCATCAAACATGTCACCCAGTGCAACAGTGACCCCTAGTAATGTGTTTTAAAACCTTTGTAAAGCCAAAATGAAGCTCTTTGGCAATGAAAAGAAGATACATCAGACTTTGTAAACACACACAACTTTTAAAATCCTATTTAATAACATCAGTTCATTGTTGGTTTAGGTCTTGTCATGGAAGTTACTCTCAAAAGGAAAGTGAAGAATATCAGCAGACTTAAAAAATCTTCAAATCAATATTTCTTCAAATACCAATTTCCTTTCTCTCTCTTGAAGTTAAAGGTAAACTTAAAATCTCATGCCAATAATGCAACCATTAAAAAAACATTGTTGCTTCAGATTTCCTCCATGGAGAAGAACCTGAAGAGCATTGAGCATGAGAACAAGATGATCGAGGAGCAGAACGAGGCTCTGTTCATGGAGCTGTCTGGTCTTAGCCGCGCCCTGATCCGCAGCCTGGCTAACATACGCCTGCCGCACATGGTGAGTTGATGTCCACACACTGGGCTGGACTTGTTCACAAGCACCTTTTTTTTTGACTGATTAAATGTTTTTGTTTGGAGGTGAATCTCATGTGTTGACCAGCACATAGCTGTTGGTTTCCTGCTCTTCTTGGTTGAGATTGGTTGTTGTTTGTACCACAGCAGGAGCCAATCACCGAGCAGAACTTCGACAGCTACGTTAGCACTCTGACCGACATGTACACCAACAAGGACTGCTTCCAGAGCCCTGAGAACAAGGCTCTGCTGGAGAGCATCAACAAAGCTGTGAAGGGCATCAAAGTCTGAGGCTCAGCACACGCACACACACATACATACACACACACGCACACACACACGCATACTAACACACACACACACACAGGGAGAAAACGCAAGATGTCCTGAAGCGTAGGATCGTGACGGCGGTGGAGATGAAGGAGAGATGTTGAAATACTCCACAAAATATTGAAATGATTCAAAAACAAAAAGGGAATTCAGGTTATTTAAATACACGGCAACTTAAAAAAAAAAATCAACCCAGGGAGCACTCTATTAGAAGAAAAGTGACGCGGACCAAAATCCACACCATGCTGCTGCTGGGATTAGGAGGAGGAAACAGATCCTTTAGCCAGAATGGATGGAAAAAAGAATAATGTTACTTGGAACTGTATCTGGGGGTTTTATTATGCTGTATGTTTACCTGTTGTCTCTTTTGTGTCCTTAACTGTTTTTGGAGATGGATTCACTGTTGCACGGTTGATCAGTCTTTCACTTCACATCAACTGAAATGCGGAGAAACGTGAACACAGGAGCTCGGCAAGATGAGTTGATTGTGAAGACTCTCAGTGCTGTCCTGTAGCATGCACTGTGGCGAGCGTGTGTGTTCACCGGCTCCAGAAGCTCTCTGATTCATGACCACACACACACACACACACACATGCCGGCAATATTAGGCATGCACTAAACTGACATTGTGCATGCTTTCTGGTATTACTGCAGCAAAGATGTCAACAGTGCAATGTTGACTTGGTTTAGTAGGAGGAAGAATTCTTCAAGCAAGGTCATGAGACAGATCCAGGAACAGTTTGGTTGGTTTATTTTTCATCGGACAGCTGATATCATGATTTTAAAAGCAGCAGATAAATCCTTTTTTTTCATTTTTTTTAACTGAATGATAATAGTAATAGTGTGCACACATTTCAAATTCAGTTAGTCATATCAGTAGTATTTATCATCATAGGAATTGCACTTCATTTCCATGAATAGATTTGTGGTACAATAATTATTGTTATATATGAATTATTTAAACTTGTGAACTTTTAAATTGTAACTTATTGCCATTTATGTTATTGAGGTATATTTATTTGAAGCAATCTATTTATTAACTTTGTTTTGTAAGACACAAAAAATGCATCTTTACTGATTATCATGGTCAGAGCAATGTCTTGCGTCAATATTTTAAGAATCTATGTAGATAATTGACAAGACGCATTTACTTTTAAGTACTTTTTAAAACCTTTTTAAGTGCAGATGTTTTATAATTGACAACGTTTTTTTTGATAATTTTACAAAAAAAAGTTATTTTTTTGGGTTGTTTTTGTTTTCTCCTTTTTTATGTTCTTTCTGTTACTGCTACATTTAGAAACCCACTGCTGAGAAAAAAAAGAAACTATGTATTTATTATTTATTTAATATGAAAGAAATTGACTGATATGGCTGTATATTTATTTTGTTATTTATGTGCGTGATGTGACGGTTGAGTCTGAGTAGTCTTAAAGATCCACTGCTAATATTTAAATAAAGAAACAAAATCAATACAAACACTGTTTGATTACTTAGGCTTATACCTAGACATACCAGCAGCTGATTGTAAAGACAAAAAAAGTAACCCAACAAAAGCAATCACTGTACTGTTGCTATCTGGTCAATGTGTGTTTGCTTTTGTCAGGTAAAAAAAAAAAGAAGTTCAAATATGTTACCTCTCCCAAGCGCTTTGTAGCGGCCAGCACTGGCTCACCCACAACCTCTGTAATGTACCATAGATGCTTAAGTAATGCTTTTGATTTTTTTTTCCTGATTTATAATTTTCATCAGTACAATGGTACAATTATAGAGCTCTATTCCAGCAGTGCTTTAGGCTGGATGTATGGGTCTAAAACACACACACACAGTGACATATCCAAACCTTGAGGATACTGTAGGATGGCCTCCTTTAACAAACTTTTATCAGATAAACATACACACCCTTGTAGCCTTACTCTAGATTTTAATTTTTTTAAGCACAAAGTGCCACTACAAAAAAAAGAAAAGAAAAGAAAAAGACTCACTTTCTTTCCTGATTCTTCGCATTTCTGCAATGTAACAATGTCTGGTCCTGGGAAGACCACGGCATCAAGAGAGTGGTGATTGTTTCAGATGCCTTTATTTCTCTGCCAAGATGGCCATTAGTACACGATATATACATTCTGTATAAATAGATTTTAAAGATGCTATATATATGAATATAAACATACATATATTTTTCCAGTGTAATTGTTGACTTGCTCTTCTTCTTCTCTTGTATTACCTTATCAAAGGATGACTCTCTGTCTAGAAGAGATATGAGGGGTGTTATCAATAGGAGGCAGTTACACCTTATTTAATATCACTAAGACCTGCTGAACTGTGGCTTTAAACACACCATTCAGTCAAGCTGAAAGCAAAGTAGGCGATATGATACAGTACAATATTTTGGAAGTGTTTTCATAGGTTTCCTTTTTTTTTCTTTTCCTTTATTTGTCTGTCCTTGATCCAGAAATGTCAAAAACATCTGCTGTATGTTGTACTACTGAATCTGAGAAATGACTGTCAATTTGAAACTAGATGGTTGACTCTTTGTTCCTAAGTGTCATGTGAGTTCATGTATAGTAAAAAAAAAAAAAAGATGATGCCTCTGAATAATGTTCTGCACATAGTGTTTGGCAACATTGTGCAGTTAATGTATCGTTACTGGTAAGGCCTGCTTGCTATGAGCCCATTCTCTCTCATGTTGAAACAAGCAAGTAGGAGTCTGTAGTATAACCTGCCTCTGAGTGCTCTGTTGCAGCTACTGTGGTGTACAGTATGATACCTTTGTGTAACTCTGATGTCAAAGGCATGTTGTAAATGTGCTTTTAGCCAGTGTAGAATGAAACTCCTTTGTGCACTTTCTGAATAATCGTTGAAAATGCCAGCATTGAGTCTCAACTTGTATAAACCCCAATAGATCACGAGCAATAGCAAGTATTCACCCCCACTGGTGGGCGCATTTCAGTACAAAGCATTGTCACACTGTTTGTTGCTGTACACATAGAAAACAAACCTGTATATTTATGTCTGTTAGAGACAATTCTTTGATTCAGGGGGTTCAGCCCGTGCTGTCAAAGCTCCAAAATGTATAAAAAAAAAAAGGAAGCAGAACTTTCTTTTCCAAACAAAAAACCAAAAGAGATTGACAGGAAGCAGAGTTTGGTTCTCAGGTGACCGGGAAGAGCTGCTAAAGCAGAACAGAGCAATGCCATAGGTTAGCCAGTCAGCTGAGGCTAGAGGCGATAGCAGCGGCTGGATCAAGGCCTCGTGTGAAATGAGATGAGTGTGTGGGAGTGGGAAATTGATTTGCCAGGCTACACAATCTCCCCCTTGTTTTAGGAGGAGGCGTTTGTTGCATAAATATGTGTCCATCACTCAAAAGAATGTCAAAGCTTTTTATGACTTTTAAACCCCCTCGCCCCCCTTCTTCGTGTGTTGTGTAACCTTTCCTCAGGAAAGATAGTTTTGATGCATTTGGTTAACAAAGTAGCATATTCTCTCTCTCCTGAAATGCACGAGAATACTACCCAAGAGTGTTAAGACTGCGAATATTCTCCTAACTTATTTGATATGGCATGACCCCTTTTAAACTGCTTGATGAAATTGTCTACTGAAGTATGTAAATTAATAACACTGAGGCCATGAAAGCATAACATTTTCAAAAAATGTCAGCTGAGAAAGCAAATGCAGCCTACGGTGGTTCTGTGCCCACGCACTGTATGTTTTTTATTTACATGAAAGTATTGAGTGATGGAACGAGGAGTTTTATTATTCTATATAGCAAAGGAAATTAACAAAACAAACTGGTCAGGGCCCAGTTTCCCTAAAGCACCTGGGATGAAAATAATTTAAACGTAATAACACTTTCAGGAAAACCAGCCCAGACCAAAATCCAGCTGTGTGTTTAACCCAGGGTGGGGGGGTGGGGGGGACACCTCTGCGTCCTGGTCTCACGTTAGCCGCAGACGTGTGCTTGTCAGGAGCAGAACGGTCACACTTTGATGCGCACACCAGGAAGAAACGGACTCATAATAAAGAAAGAAAAGTCTAGTTGAGTGGCACTTTTCATCAAGCTGAGCAAAACCAAAAGCCTCCCTCACCCCCACCCCCCCACCACCCCTCCACCACTCCCTGCTGTAGTTACGAGCTGTGTGGTCTTATCATGTGTGCCTTTCTCACTCCACTCATTTCAAGATATGGTACTGTATGTTTACACTTGGCATACCTGATTCAAATACTGTTGAAACCGTTTGGCCTGGATCTAGATCTCTTGCTTTCGGGGACTTTGTGGGGAGGTTTATTATATTAGAGAAATACAAAAAAAAAAAATGTCTTTTCCGTGCAGGTGGAGGCCATTTTCTAACAGACAGAAAAAAAAAACAACAAGCTTTTGCTGGGCTTAAGAAACTGTGATCTTATTCTGTCGATTCAGGTACCAAACTGCATGGACAGTTTCTGTGAAGGAATCTGAAGAAGAACGTCATAATCATCCCTAAATAATGCGTCAGTGTGCAGGGCATTATTTTGAAACACGTGGAAGTCTCTGTACATATTTGTATTAAGAAGAAACAGTGTTATTGTTGTTGTATTGAAGACAAGTTGAAAATGCTTAAAAAAAAAGTTTGTGACAAAGAAAAAAAATCCGCAGCCAAGGGTTGTCCTGCTAGCACATTTTTACAGAGATGAGCTATTTTTACTGGTGATTTTCTAGGCATTGATATTGATATCCTTTTAAAAAAGTACAAAACTTCCAAAATTACAAGCACTTCCACAACGATAGATTGTATGGTAATTTTTGTTACTTTTGTAGATGTGGTCGTTCCTTTGCTACTGCACCGTTTTGTAAAGTGGGACAGGCCTTGGCTGTGTGTCCTCGGGGTCTCATGTTTTTGTTTTTGAGTTCAGATTTTTTTTGTTCGGGAAGTAAAACACTGTAGATGGGCCGAGTTTGTGACTGTGTGTTTGTGTACTTGTGTACATGTTCCCCTGTTCCTGTGTCAGTGTTATAAACCAGAGAAGTGATGTCAGTTATTGTGGGGGTATGAACCATTTTAAATGTTCTCTATGAAAAAACACAAATAAAGAATCATAGACAAGTACCACTCTGTCAAATCAGTGTGTGTGTTCGTATGCTCTTGTATGTCTGTCTTTGTGAGGGCCAGTTTGAGCTTTAGATCTGTTTGTGAGGACTTTTATCAAAGTGAGGACATCTTGGCCCGTTGTCTCTTTGAGTTGAAGAGCGAAAACTTACTCAAGGTTAGTATTGGGTTCAGGTTAGATTTGGGTTAAGGTCAAGAGTTGGGATTTAGTTGTGATAGTTACGGTTAGGTTGGTGGGCTCAGGATTGCATTATATCAACAAAGACTTTCACAAGTAAAGAAACACAAATGTGTCAAGAGCTATTGAATGAGTAAAGTTAAGTACACTTTATATCAGAACCATTGACACAGAGTATTCATGGTTAAGCTCTCATAACACACACACTGCTCTCCTCACTGGTGAACAAAATGGGCGACTTCAGTGTGCTGTTAACATGCAGTTACATGTAGTTCTTATGTTGAGCGGCACTGACATCTGGTGGACTACACAGTCAACCAATATATTGTGTGGACGGACTAATAAGTACTTATCACAGAAGTTTTTTTCTGAGTTGCTTTGGCACAATCCTAAAATGATAATCTTTATCATCAGAAAAGTGTTTGAATCAGTTCATTTCATTGAGTGATCTTCAAATGTAAAATATTAAGCCAGCTGTTTAAACATAGTTAGTGCTAAGGTGACAGGCTCTTTCATAATGTCTAATTTAGTTTACAGTGGCAACTCTTCTGCTATGTTTGATAAAATGCAAACAGGGTATCTATAAAATTAATTTTTTGAATTTTATGTAGCTTTTAGAGCTATGTCAACCACACAGACATTAGAAAGTATAGCCAACAGCCCATAGACACATAAAACATTTAATAATGTAATGTAATGTAATGTAAAACTAGGCTTTACTACATGTGTTGTATTTAATTTGAGGGAGAGGAAACAGGGATCACATTAGAACCAAACCTCAGTAGATATACTAGAATGCACTGAGAAAAGCACAAACACGGACAGAAGCCCCTGCTGTCTTTTGTGACCTTATTTATGTAGCTTCTGATGAATAAATTCATCCTGCACACAGACTGATGCTAATGATTTTTGTAATGCTACATCCAGTTGTGGCCCATGGCGTGTATATTTGTACAGTGAAGACAGGGTTGTTGCCAAAGGACATAATCTGCAATTTGTCAGAATTTATTTAAATATAGAATAACACAATTTCTTCAGTGCTGTAATGAGAGGTAGTTTCCCTGCGAAGCCTCAAAAGAGACAGTTTTTTGGGCTTCACAGACGGAAGAGTGATGACAGAAAATGAAAGGCATGACACACAACAAAGGGCTCCATTTGAAATTGAGCCAAGGCATTGAGCCATTATATGACGTGCATGTGAACCATTAATCTGCCAGGATGCCTGAGATGGACGCCATCAATTTGTAACAAAACCTTAGTTAAAATATCAAGCAGCAAGGCAAATCTGGCAGCTGCTCTTGATTCACTGCGTTTCAACTGTTTGTTCTTATTTGACTAAAGGTCAGTTTGGGAGTTTGTCCCACTAACGCACAATACCAACAGACCTGCTGGTTTTTATAGTGGGTCCTGCCTTATTATTACCCGTTTTTGAAGAGGGGTCTGTATGTCTCATGTGCTTAAATTGATTTACAATTTAAGAAAAGTTCAAATTTAAGAAAAAGTGGTAGCAACATTAAATACGTAATAGCCTGGTTTATTTGGCTGATAAGCCCTGGCCTTTGCTTCAAAGTGCTGGACATTATTATATACAATCCAATACAACGTCATAAACTTCCTGATGAAATCAATAAAGTTTAATCAACACCTAATTTCTTACAGGTGTACATTATCTCATGACCTGCTGAATGTGCCATTTTCCACAGAGGACTCACAGCAGGAACAGCACAGGCACGACTGAAAACTTTGATGATCTCACTCTCTTCAAATGTGTGCTCAAAGCGTGCTGGGAGCGTTCCCACCCGGGCTGAACGCTGTCCACTTGTGATCAGGACGGACTGAAGTACCAGGTGGGAACAGGGCCTCTGTCGGGCTGAGTCATGACAGTGTGTTGGTGAGCCAGCGTGACCAAATCCAGGACTGAAAATAAATCAGCCGTATGGAAGTTACCCATCATACATCTTATCACTTACACCTGTGCTTTTCCTACGATGACGTGTTCACTGTAGAAAGCTTATAGTTGGCCACTGACTAAAGGCCCGCTGGGGCAACACAGGGACCACTAGCGCTAATTCAATTAAAACTAAACCAGATAAAAGACTTTGGTCTAAGTAGGTGAGTCGAGTAGTAAAAATAATCCCATGAACGCAACCTGACAAACACCTACAGCACGTCAAGTATCATGTTGTCACTGCAGTTATTAGGCAACTTTTATTTACATTTGTGTTCTCCGTAGCGTGACGAGTTTAAAGGGTTTAAACACACTGGAGCCAGTCTCACCGCCCTGAGCAACGAATGTAGGCCACGCTCCTCTGGCACTTATTTTACGTATATTACGTCTGACGTCAGAGCGTCAGCTGGCCGAATGTTTACATCCAGCAGTGGTGTGCTCCTGACTGGATCTCCAAACAACAAAGGGCTGAACACAAGCAAAAAAGGCTAAGGCAGAGAATACCAGTCGGCGTTTTCACAAGGTATTATAATAGTTTTATCAGAGTTCAATATGGAGACACGGTGAAAGCCAGAGGTTTGATTCGACAGCAGCAGCAGTTAGCTATTGTCATTCTTGTCTCGATCTTTCTTCTCTTCCAGCGAAGACGAGAATGCGGTTGTTTCTGATTGTGCTGACCTTGCCTCAGCATGACAGTCTGTTTTAGATGTAATATTTTGTTTAGTTGTCTACACTAGGCGACTGTTTGACAAAGTGTGCTTAAATTGTTGCGTTTATTCGAATTTGGATCACCTGAGTGGCGCAAAAAGCCACCGCAACAACGTGCAGACTGTGAATGTGTGCGGTGAATTAAAATCTGCACGAGTTACAATTCGTGGCGTGACTTTTGACTCCTCCTTTAAAACGATGCAAATAAAAGGATGGTCGTGTTCGATAATTCATTGAATCCGCTACAGAATTTCGAAACACAGACGGCAGTGTCTTGCAGGAAGTGTATACCCTACTAGCCTACTAAACCACTTAGTTTGTGACAGATTGAGTAACAGTGCCCTCTTGTGGTCATTTGCGCTAATATGACTACAAAGGCAGCTCATGGTAACATACATCTGATTCTAGATTCGTGTCCCTGAAAATGTCTTTGCGTTTTCATACAACTGCCTTTTGATACATTTTTTAAAAATCAGTGCATAACTACGTGTTCTTCAGCTCAGCTCAAATGACATCAAAAGGAGGAGATCTAGTAATATTTAAATGCACATGGTCCTTTGTTCTTTTACAGCCTCACTGCTTAAGACAGCATTTGTCAGGCAGTGCACCCTGTGATCTCTTGTCCTTTGGCATTGCCCTCTGGTGTTGTTTTTAACACCTTCTTGAACCAGTTCCGCGGCAGCAGAATTCACACCTACAGTCGTATTTTGCTGCCAGAAAGCCTCAGTTTGGCCTCTACACTTTAGTCTTAAAAAATTGTGGTTAATGCATTTTAAGTCATTAACCCCTACTTTGTCCAGTCAAATCAAACATGCATCAACATGAAAGTATTGTCTAGGAGTTGATTCCAGTTGTGCGCATTTTTTTCATTAGGGCTGACTGAAAAAATTGTATGATTCTTCCATGTTCTATGAACATGACATATATAATATAATATAATATAATATTCTAGGGCTGCAACCACTTATTATTTCCTTAACCAGTCACTTAATTGCTTAGTCTTTGAAATGTAAAAACATCTTTTAAATGCAAATCAGAATTTCTCACAGCCCAAGGTGGCGGCTTCATGTTGTTTGGAACAATCAACAGTGAAAAACTCCAAAACCCAAAGATAATTACTTAGAAAACAGCTTATTCTCACATTTTAGAAGCTGTGTTTGACCAGAGAATGAAAAAAATGTGTTGCAAGTTACATTGCTAACTTGTAATTGTTTCAGTTAAATATTGAGAGATGTACTGCCACTTTCATATTTTCCTTGTCAAAAAACAGACAGAATGATTCAAAAACTTCTATGGTC
>JAPZDY010000002.1:1018224-1028823 GCA_029783645.1 Ctenochaetus hawaiiensis | reverse complement strand
GTCAAAAAACATACAGAATGATTCAAAAACTTCTATTGTCATGAGTAGTGAGTTTTAGAGAGCACAAGAAGGCTGAAGTTTCTTAACTCCGATCTCCCATCAACACACGTTTAAAAAACTGAAAAAACGGAAGAAAAAATTTTAAAATGTTATTGAAAAAGCAAACAAACAAAAGAAGAGTAAAAGTGTATCTCAAAGTAAAGTATGCATATGTAATTCAAGAGAATGGCTTTGTGGAACCTGCTGCTCTTGTCATTGAAAGACTTGTGTTTCTGCAGTTTTCTCTGGTTAGTGCTGCTGACAGTGGATGATAAACTTTAGAGTGAACTGATGCCTGCTGTTCTACTGCAGAGCAGCTACCAGTTGTCATATTGTCTTTTGAGATGGTGATGCACCTGTTTCTTTTGCTTCCAGTCAGAATGGGTGGAGCTGTGAGTGCCGGTGAGGACAATGACCACTTGATTGACAAACTGAAGGAGGCTTACTACATCCGCTCAGACCTGGTGGAGCGGGCTTTTCGAGCTATTGACCGGGCGGACTATTACTTGGATGAATACAGGGATAATGCTTACAAAGTGAGCAAGAAAAAAAGTGTGAAATCAGCTAAACAGGGTCCAAAGAAATATACAGCATACACAAACACTGATGGATGAAAGGGCTTTTTTGTGTTCATTAGATTTTTCTCATGTTTTTGAGTTTAAGGTGTGTGATAGGCTGAGGGTTTTGTCTGTCTTAAGAAAAGCTATTGATCTGATACTGTTGTTACTAGGACTTGGCATGGCGGCATGGAAACATCCATCTGTCTGCCCCGTGTATCTACTCTGAGGTGATGGAGGCTTTGGATCTCCACCCTGGCCTCTCCTTCCTCAACCTTGGCAGTGGGACTGGCTACCTCAGCACCATGGTTGGCCTCATATTGGGTATGTGGCTCAAAGAAGCAGCTTAGCATGCTAGTTCAGGCCATCAGCTAGAGTTAACCTGTCCACTCAGCATTTCACAAGCCCCAACTCACTCTGGCTCTCACCTTTAGCCTCTAACACCGTTTCACACTGACCACACAATGTTCTTCAAGCTTGAAAAAGTGTGAAAAGCATAAATGGTTTACGTCATTGTGAATCGCAATGACTCACAGTGCTATTCACAGTGCCACAACATTCAATACACATCACAACATTGCACTGGTATTAGCTTATAATAAGTGGGTCCAAACTGATGTCATGCCTCCATCACTACTGATCGGAGGTAAAGCTAAAAAATACACTTGACTACTGCAGAGACATTTGACCTGAAAAAAAAAAAGAAATGTGAGAAACCAGCAGAATTCACATGAAACTGAAAAAGCAGAATTTCAGTTGAGAAAAGTGAGCGACTGTAAATGAGTCCTCAGTGGTTTTAAAAACAGCTTGATTGCATTGGATGATGTGGTAGTGAGAAGCTAATTATTTCAAAGTTAAGGGTTATTGACACTTAAAGCTCAGCCTTCCATGTTCTTGGGAAGTTCAGTAGACTCTTGTCAGCGACCCACAGACTGCAAGTTGCTACATGGAAACAGATTCTCACATATGCTCAGGTGTGTGATAGGTTATAACTAAAATTTAACATTACTTTCTAAACTACATTGGCATGTTTAAACTGAAGTAATGTTCCCTCTGTGTGTTTGCTCTTTGACTGACCAGTTAAAGTGATGTCACAGTAATTATCTTTTAAGTGCAGTACTTACAGTTTAAAGCACGGCTTTGTGCATAAGTACACACAACATACTCTGAGTTTGTTGTTGAGTCCAACGTGTGCGTTGCATTACAAGCATATCTTTGTGTCTATGAAAATGTACTACATTTCAAACTGTGTGCTCACTGTTCCAGGACCATTTGGAGTAAATCATGGAATAGAGTTACATGCTGATGTGATCGAGTATGCCTACCAAAAACTTGATTCCTTCATCAAAACCAGCGACAGCTTTGACAAGTAAGTGTCCAAATGTGTTCAATGACATTTAGCTGTTTTCCTCTTGTGTACACATTGTGTTTCTTCTGTCCCCATGTCTCTGCTTAGATTTGAGTTCTGTGAGCCGTCCTTTGTTGTGGGAAACTGCTTAGAGATTCCTCCAGAGAGCCGCCAGTATGACAGGGTGTACTGTGGGGCGGGGGTGCAGAAGGAGCATGAGGATTACATGAAGAACCTGCTAAAGGTGGGGGGCATCCTTGTGATGCCTCTGGAAGAAAAGGTTGGTGTTTTGCTGGAGAAACTCAGGAAAGTTACACTTGCCTGTTCTACAACACTTTAAAGCCCTCATTTTGCATTTTTAGGCATTAAAATTGACTACATGTGTACTCTGTGTTAGCTGTAAGCTTGTATACAGTAAGTGTTATTTATTTGTCAAAAGTAGCAAAGTAGTAGGAATCTGTGAGTGGAGACTGATGTATAAACAGATAAACAGGAGTTGTGATTACATTAAGTGTGTCTTCTCAACAAATAAGTCATAAGTGTTGACAAATCTGTGCATTAAAGCAATTAAATGAATCAATTTTACCTCAAATAGTAGCTTCAGATCAGTTTGACGGTACACTGACTTGTAGGGAGAATGGGGCCTTTTTCACTGTCACTTTTTGTGCCCTGAACACCTGTTCTTGCACCCTGTAATTGGCTGCAATGTATTACGTTCCACAAGCAGTGTGCGACCCTGTGTGGCACCCTGTCTCACACACCAGCTATTGATGGTTTTGGTGAACCTGGATGATATTTCATGGAGGAAATGCTTTCTGGTTTTAGCTTTGATGTTCTCCAGATGCTCTGTCTCATATATTTGTGGTTTAAATTTTCCTGATAAAAAATACTTTATTAGTTTTTGCCTAAATAATCACTAACTGCTGTTAACTGTAGATGCTGTTGACTTGTTAGCTCAGTTAGCCCTGCAGTGAGCTGACTGCTCTTTGGAGAAACTGCTGCGGCTTGTTGCAGTGGGGAGTGTTGGGTTTTTTTCAACCTTTCGCAAAGAAGCTTTGGACCTTTTCAGAAGGAAAACACTTACAAGGCAGAGGGGGACTGAGGGCAAATGCAGTGGGTTTAGGAGCCTCTACAGACGTCATGACAGAGGTAAAGAAGCAGAAGAGAAAATTGCCAGAGGAAGCTAAGAACCAAAAGAGAAAGTAACTGAGCAAGAGTGCAAATATGAGAGTAAATCTCTGATGGGCCTTTAGTTGTTGGTAAGGTTTTCCCAAAATAAAAGACAGATGCCCAGATGGACTTCATGCTCTTGAACTAGTGAGTAATATTGGTTTTATGTCTTGTGCTGTGACTGTTTGGCTGCGTGGTTG
Source organism: Ctenochaetus hawaiiensis (assembly GCA_029783645.1). Classification (NCBI taxonomy): domain Eukaryota; kingdom Metazoa; phylum Chordata; class Actinopteri; order Acanthuriformes; family Acanthuridae; genus Ctenochaetus; species Ctenochaetus hawaiiensis. The sequence continues at coordinate 1,025,509 of JAPZDY010000002.1, read as the reverse complement.
GCAAAGTTGTTGACTCACCAGGTTTTGATCATAGGTAATGTATTCATACCAAAGTGTACAGATGTTCATATTTAAGACAGTGATGTAAACAGTGATGTAAACTACACAAAAGCCTGTAGGGGCCTCTGAATGTTTTTTTGTGGAATGAATTCATACATCATGGCACATTTACACTCATTGTACACACTCTTCAGCCTGGATCATTAACACAAAGCAGCTTGTTCAGTATCTGAATCAAATCAGGCAGAAGACAACTAAAATTAAAAAAACCAAACCATACAAAAAACTGACTTGTGATTTCATCCTGTTGTATTTTCTGCAGTTGACCAAAATCACTCGTGTAGGACTGAACAGCTGGGAGACCAAAAAGATCATCTCTGTGTCCTTCGCTCCACTGGTGCTTCCTAAACACAGCACAAATGGCAAACCCAAAACTGTCCCACTACGTGAGTCCTTTTTTTTTTGTATTTAAAAAATTATCACTGAATAAATGGTGCCAGTAAATCCTTCCAAGACTGTTCTGTTTTTGTATGAACAAACTTTGCACAGTAATGTGCATGTAGCAGGTGCAAGCAATACCTTTAGTATGTAAGTATTCCATGTGACATTGCTTGATCATCATCAACACTGGAGTTTCATTCTTCTTCTGTGACCATTAGTGGCTGTGCATTTGCAATTTTACCATTGACCTGAAACATGGGTCAAGGAAATGACAAATATGCATGTACTTCTGGTCCTAAAACACATGTAACCCAGCATGATCAAGCAATTTTACTTAGGCTTAGGGAAAACTTAATCACGTAAGTCGTTGCTCGCACCGCAGCAACAGGAACAGTCTTGTACATATATTTTGCTTATTGTATGAATATTTATCCATATAGTTAGTGTATAATCCTTCACTTTTGCTGTCTCTCTTCCCCTTGGTCTTTCCATCCTATGTTTTACATGGCTCTAAATACTGCAGCCAAGTATGAGGTACGTACATTACAGGAGCTGGCTCGTATCTGCATCCGCCACACTCTAAGAGTGACCACAGATGGAGGAGACAGCCAGTCACGTGGTCGAGGTTCCTCATTCAGTGTAGGCAGGGGTCTGGCAGCAGCCGGGCTCCATAAGTATGGCCCTCGCTTCAAACGCCGAAGAGTCCATAGGCACCACTGCAATGCCCTCGTCCTGGCCACTCGCCAAGTGGTAGCCAGCAGCAGTATTGGCGCAGCATCTCTGGACAGCAACAACAACCAGGGAGGGAGAGCAGAAGATGAAGAGGAAACAGGAGAAAGGGAGGTGAGGCGGCACATGAGAGGAAGCAGGAGGGCGGGGAGAGGACCAGGAGGAGTAGCGGAAGAGGAGGAGACGGTGGAGGAAGAGGACGAAGAAGATGAGCAGGAGGAGGAGGAGGAGAAGGAAACGGGGGAGTTGCTCCGACCCCAGCCAGCTGTGAACATCCTCAGAGAGAGGATACTGGGCCTGCCGCTGCCTGAGCCCCTGAAGATGTACCTGCTCTACTACAGAGAGAAATGAGATGGCTGAGGCTACAGCATGGTCCTGAGTCAGAGCCCAGAGCTGAAAGCAACATCACAACCCCACCCCCACCTACACAAGGCAGGGCAGTATGACACCTATCTTGCTGACCCCAAACTCCTCTCCTTCTCTTTTTCATCTGTTATCGTCCTCTTCATCATCCATTCTCTTTCCAGCTCCCTCTTTTAGCCCTGCCTCCCTCTGTTCTGTACTTGATTCATTACCTGACACTGTCAGTGTCGGTTCAGTTAGTCCAGTGGAGGAGGAACAGGGAGGAAAGCTACTTTGGGGAAACAAATAATACATGTCCATGTTTCAGATGACCAAGCAAACTTTGGGTCTCCTTTGAGGTGCAAAGAAAAAGCCACTGGTAATAATACATGCATAGTTTACCAATTTGCTTTGCAGCTCTGTACAACTAACATGCTAATGAAGCTTTCCCTAACAACAATAACAGTCCACAGTTGCCAGACAATCCACGCAACTTGTAAAAGGCAACATAGTGGTGCTAAAAAAGAGGGTCATCACTGTTTTGTCAATAGTGACTATAAAGTGACTCATAACAGAGTTCAGACACTGTAGCAGCCGGCAGAGAGAGCAGCTCCCCCAGAGAGCAGAGGGCACAGAGCTTTCCCAGCTCTTTCCTGTCCACTAACTACAGTTGTGCCCAAAGTTAGAGACTGTACAATGATTGCACAAGTGGTGTAAAAGCTAGTGTGTCCACATAAGGTGGTGTGTGATATCATCTAATAGGGATGGTGCAGACATAGTGTTGGCCCAAAGCTCATCTGTTTGAGTGAAGATGTGGATTCAGAGATTCAGTGATGTAAGGATAAGAGTTTCTCTTTTATCACATCAGACTTAATGATATTATGGGTGCAGCTGGTTATCAGGATGGTGTGGCAGCTGTAATTATAGCCACTGATTTCCAAATGAAAGGGGAGCTTGAGCCCGCAGTCCTTTTTAGGAGAGTAGTTTCATATAATAGAAGGTTGATTTCCCCCCACCCCCTTTTTCTATGCATATACTTCATTGTGTGAGTTCAAGTCTATCATTTCTCCTTGTTTTGTCAAATGAAGACAAAATGGACTGAAATCCTTACATATGTATCCAAAGGGCAGTCTCACTGTTTGACTTTACATCCCATTTTATTCTCTTAACCAAAAGAGAATGACTATGAATGATCACATAATTACTAATATTCCAATTTAAATTAAAAAAAACCAGCATGATAAAACCACATAAATAATGTTTTGATGACAGTGTGCAGGCTTTCTCTCACAGTGATCTCACCATTTGTGTTTTGTTTGTTTGTTTGTTTTTTTAATTTTTTGATTTTATGAGACTTGAAGTGGTGTGTACATAAAAATGTTGTATGTTTTGTTTTGTTATTCAAAAAAAAACATGAAGATACCTTAATAAGTACAAGTATTTTTTATTTTTTTTGTTTTAGTTTCTGGTTAAATGGGGCATTATTCCTTTGTACTTTTTTGCTTTGTACCAAAATGTCTGCTCCCTTCTGTGCCAAACAAAGGTTGCATGGACTAAATTCTCAAGAAGAAACAGCAGATCGACAGCAAGTCACTCATCTGAAAACAGCAAAGCTGACTCTTTGTTAATGTATGTATTTTTTCATTTCAAAAATTGTGACCCCAACACTTAAATGACAGTGGTCATTGATTATATGTTAGTTTTTTACCTTGTAACACTTAAGATTTTCATTTAGAAATTTTCTAACACAATAATGGCTGTGATTAATAGCAAAGTGGTCTTTTCACTAGACAATGCAGAAGCACCCCGCATCAGTAAATAGTTCACTGGATCAATTATGGATGTGATCACAGTTTGAAAATGTGCAGCTTGTACTGGTACAATTTCCAACACTGCATTGGAGGGTCATGTCTAAAATACAGTCCTCTGCAGGCCAGACACTCAAGTACCCTCTGATTCCTGCTGAGTGTAACATGACGCTTTACTGTTTGGCCATTATAGCCATCTTCTGCTGCTGGATCTGCCTTGGAGTACTGTGTGCACACCATTCCTTTATTCACCATGAGTATCAACATGAGTACCATCCATATTTGTTTGTTGTGCGGTTGTGATTCTCTGCTGAATTTATATGATCATGATGGATTTTTTTGGAACCTTACTAAAGGCAGAATAACTAGAATTTTACTAAAAACAATGTATAAGTTTATACAAGGGTAACCCCATGCAGTCATCACTTACAACCCACAGTAAGTGTATGGCTGTGTTTGCAGAGAACCTGCCCTCTGCCTATATTTTCTTACTCTGCTGTGTTCAGATGTTTTTGGGCGTCAGACTGTGGTCAGTGGGTGTTTAGCCAATAACAGTTCTCCAGGTGTAAGGGCAGGACTCTGTTAAAACTGACAGTGATGTGCCAGGTCATAAGCATCCAACAGGAGCTGTTTAGCTGGAGAGGACAGAAGCCAGCTTTGAATGTTGAGCTAACAAACTACAACCAACAAATCCTACTCATTCTGCCTTTAAAGTTTGGTGGGAATGACTTGCTTATTGTTTTAAAGACTGAGATGTGTTATCAACTGCTGTTAATAAAGTCTATTATACAAAAACATATCCAGCTGCAAATAGTTTGATTATCTTATTCTTGGTGCCAGGTGGCAGATCAAAAAATACTCTACAAAACAAATGACCCCTGTTAGTGTTTGACACTGATGTCTTTGGATTTATACTATTGCTGCATGGATGTGAAAGTTACATTTTACTGCTATAAATATTTCAGGTTGAGCTCATTATATATATTTATTTATTTTTGAGTAGATTAATCAGTGGCAATGCAACATATTCTGTAGGATTATTCTTCTTTTATCATATTTTTTTCCTTTGAGAACCAAACATCTCTAAAATCCCTCTGTTCATCAGCTCTGAAAAACAGCCCTGTTTTTAGCACTGTGACAATGTCATCCTAGCAGGTATTTAAATGATTCATTTATCTTTAAAGGTAGGAATAATTTTCAATCCATCAAGGAAGTAGAAGTACCTGAGAAGTTGAATCTATATTAGTAAATGTACTTTGCTACATTACACTAAGATAAGTGCATTACAAATAATGTGCTTTGTCTTAGTTCATAGGTGGAAAAATACTTCAGAATTCAGGAATATCTCATTCACTTATGAAAGGACTTTTTTTTTCTTTAAGACTCTGCCTATTATTCACTCAATCTAAAGCTTTGGTAAACTAACACAATCTGCATGAATTTGCGTCCATTTGAGCAAATGATAAAAAAAAATAGAGATACACTGATGTGTTTTCTGATTCAGTAAATATTCATGACTTGCCTTCATCATCATGATAAAAAAAATATTATGCCCACTTCTATTGTAAGGCTGACATTGTAATTGCGTGTTTTTTTTTGCTCAAGGCAGTGCAAAGTAACATTGGAACGTTTTTGTTTTTTTTTTTGCCAGAGTTTGCGGTTAGCAGTGTCCTGTAGCAGGTTGTTCATTTTGCTGTGGTGCTTTGTGGGGTTTGACTCAACCTGCACTAACTAAAACTAAGTGCTTATGTCTGCACTATGGCTGGTTATGTGACTGTATTGGCTTTTTGTGATTGTGGTTTGATTGTTAACTTACAGATGCTAAGGAATGGTACATGAAATACTATTGATCATTCTTTGTTGGATCAAAATTGTTTTTTGTTTTGTGCATTCCAGTTGATCTGCATCGGTTTTGCCACTTCGTTCACCTCTAAAGCCTGTTTGCAATTTTGTATTATTTCCCCTTTTTGTGTAGAGAATTGAAAATGGCAGAGAATGAGCCAGAGAAGTTTTTTAAACTGGTGTAATGTGTTAAGAGCTAAAGTGGATCAGATTGGAATGGAAGATTGCTTTGCAGCAAGACTGGCATAAAGAGGAACGGGTGACAGTGAAAGAGAGTTCCTTAACAAAGAAGCTTATTTCATTTCACACTAGACCTGAGTCAGACTGATGACTATGATGTCATTCGACAGGTAGTGCTCAAAGCATACAGGTTAATATGTGGAGATGTACAGATACTGGTTCAGGACAGAGAGAGTACAGCATTTTTGATTTTTGAAAGACAACAAGAAGCAGCTTTGATAATGATTGCAGAGACCAGTACTGTGCATCATGTCAAGAAGTGGTGTGAGTTCATGGTGTTGAAGCATTTGAAGCAGAGCCTGCCCAAGGTCATGCAGACATTCTTGAATGATCTGGATGTTAAAAACCGTCTTTAGGTCTTCTGGGACAGCTGGCGAAATGTGTTCTCTAAAACAGAACATGGCTCAGGGATTTAACCTTAAAGAATATGTGCTTTTTGAACAGTGATCACCCTCAAATCAACCTGCCATTGATGAGTAAAGTGTGTATGATAGTTCTGCTTTAGGTTTACTGTGAAGATGTGTTAACATCAGGCCGTCTGACAGGACTGGCTGACCACTTGGGCACTGGGAAGACTCAGGATAAAGTAATAACACACTTTTACTCACTTAAAACTCCATAAATATGTAGTAGCTTTTTGTTGTTCCTGTCACTCTAGTCAGGCGGTATGGAACATCCAGATTAAAAAGTCCCTGTAGTTACATTGGCCCCCATGCCGGTGGTTAAGGAGCCTGTCTCTGAAGTTGTGACACCTGTATGTTGGTCCTGTTTTTCCATTTTAGAGGCTGTTAAATACCACTACTAATCAGTTTAGCTCAGACGATACCTGTATCGATAATGTAGTCACATACAGTTGCTCATGGGTTGAGCACCTTCTACACCTATAACAACTCTGTAAGACCATACAAGATACGGAAAAAAACATTTTGGTGCATGGACCTTTGTTGCTTTTTTGCAGTTGTGATACAAGCTTGCAGTGGATAATTGTGACATTGCAGGGGGGACATAAAGTGGGGGCAGCACTCATATAAATGGGTGTAGCCAGAATAGAAGCAGCCAGCTTATCCCTTTAAGGAGCTATACGACTTATTCAACCATCAAGACTGACACTTTGGGTCTTGTCCTGGCAGTCAAGTGTTTTAAAGTGTATCTGTTTCACCACTGAATACAAAATGGCAACATGTTAATAAAAAAAACAACAACACACACACTGAAAAAACAAGAGAGCTATTGAGGGCAATTTGGGACTTGGTACAAGGACACCCAGACATAAGGACCGGATGAGCGGGAGGGATAAGACTTTTTGATAATTCGACAACCTGTTCTATCTTCTGAGCACAAGGATTGTAATCCAAAAGCCTCCTTAGGCAAGTTACAAACATCAAACCCAAAGTGTTGACTGAGGCACTAGCTTTACATTCCCAGTCTGGTTATTCTACCAGTGGTAGAAAAGAATCTCCTCATAAGGTCTGATGTGAAGGCCTTAATGGCATATTTTTAGAGAATATGTCAGATATTTATGTTTTCATTAGTGTATAATCACCTGAAAATTAAAAAAAATGTAGTTTTTGTCTTAACCTTACAATGAGCCTTTTTTAAAAAAAAAAAAAGAGCAGGCTCTCTTCCATTGACTCCACCATGTTGCACTGCAATGTTTCTACAGTGGCCCAGAATGGGCGAGTTAAACACCAGCTCTGGAGAAGGCCTTTTACACTTTCTGCAAGTCTGCAAGTCTGGCAACTGTAGAAGGTTCTCCTGCATGCTTAAAAGCAGAGGAAAATCAGGTTGGTGAAAAAAAAACACTCATCCCAGCCACAGCCTGTTCACCCTGCTGCCGTCAGGCAAAAGATACAGAAGTATCTGCTGCCGTACCACCAGACTAC
>JAPZDY010000002.1:996754-1009993 GCA_029783645.1 Ctenochaetus hawaiiensis | reverse complement strand
CACGGCACGGAGGAGATTGATTGACAATGGTCTACAGTCCCTTAGCCAATCAGGACGCAGAACACAATGCGTGTTCATACGCTGTAAAAAAAAGCATGCAAAACTGCACTAAAAAAAATCCGCGAAACAGCGAGGCCGCGAAAGGTGAACCGCATTATAGCGAGGGAACACTGTAATAACAAACCTAAAGACTTTGGATACACAAAGGATGTGACACTTGGATAGCTGTTGGTAGCTTAATCTACTCTTGTATCTACTAGAGAAAAAGATCAGTGTCACAGTTGCACATCACGAGCAAGGATGGGGTGAGGCTTACCACACTGTAATATGAGACTTTATGAAGAATAGTACTAGACAGGCTTGGGAAAACTTTATGAAATTATTATTACTAAACACAGTTTGTTTGCAAACAGCAAACTGAACAAAGTGTCTCCACTTTTTTGGAAATTAGGTTGTAGCTTGATTTGGCTGTTGAGGATATGGCATGTTAAAAAGCCCTGCTGTGACTCCTAGTTGACCAAAAATAAGTGGTTCATTGGCCTGTTCCTTACTAGGCAGACTTGACAATTAAAGGGGAAGCTTTCCAAGTGCACAATTAAACTCTGCATTGATTAAAATATTTAAAGACTTTAAATTTACCTGTAAAAAACATCTCCTCCCACGTTTTACCTCTGTCACCTGCTACATACACCACACTCATCAAATGTCTTGAAGATATACAAAATTGATGCCTCAAAATTTTCTACAGCTCAATACAAGAAGTCAGAGATACTTCTTTTTGTAATTGACTCAAACGACTTTCAAATTATAAACATTCAAGGGCCCATATTCTCAAATCATTACTCCACAGTGCAGAAATTTTGGTGTTCTCTTTGATGATAATATCACTTTTAATGGCCATATACAATCTGTTGTTTAGCCCTGCTTTTTACAATTTAGAAAAACTGCAAAAATTAAACCATTTCTGTCACCAATAAACCTTAAACAGTCATCCAGACCTTTGTTTCTTCACGTTAATGCAACTCTCTTTTCTCAGTCTACTGTAGGAAATCTCTCCACTCTCTCCAACTAATTTCAAATGCAGCCACCAGGATTTTTACAGGCACCAGGAAGTGCAAACACATCACACCCATCCTTTCACATTTACACTGGCTACCTGCTAGTTTTAGAATTTATTTTAAAATTTTACTTCTCACTTTTAAAGAACTTAAACAGTTTGGTCTGAAGTTACATTTTAGATCTTTAACTCCCTGTAAACTGTTACTTAAATGCTGTCTTCTTGGAGGTGCCCAGATCAAAACAATAATTCAGTCTAAAATCAACACAGTTCCAGCTGATAGATGCAGTAGAATCAGCTTGCAAAATCACAGAATGTGAAAACATGTATGGTTTTGAACCTGCTTCAAGGCAGATTAGGTCTTCAGAGTAAGCCACTTAAGTGTTATGCTCTGGTAAGAAGTAATCCACCTTTGTAAGACTGAAACTCAGAGGTAAACCTGAAGTTACTTTGCTTATCATAAATCCTGCTTCTTAGTACAGGCCTTGGATCTACTTTAACCCAATCTGCTGGTGTGTGACAGTGTCTCGACTATCATATTGGTGAGGTTCAAGCCATTTCATATACGAGACATTATGATGTGGATCAGCCATTGTGTATTTAACCACCACATGGCCTGTCTATATGAGATCTACTGCTCCAGTCTGCAGTGCAGATAGGACACTTAACTAAGCAAATCAGAGAGCGGTTAATGTAATGAAATGTTGGGCTTTGAAAAGTACTGTATTATATCTATTTCTGCATGGTTGGTTAATATTCTGAAATCAATTAATATATTAATTATATCCTATCCCCAAACCTTATTATTAGAATTTCTTACTCAGCCACCTCAGCTAGCAGAAATTAGAGCAAAAAATTTTCTCCACAATAAAAAATTTCAGTTTTTTTTTGCTTCTTTTAGCTGGATTAAAATTTATCTGCCCCCGCTGACAAAACAACAAATCTTTGAATCCAAATCTAAAAAGCATAGGCTTATAAACAGTTGTGAGCATAAGGTTATAGTGTAAGCCAAATGTACCACATGTAGGCTCATTTTAAGACACAACCCCTTTAAGGGATAGTAATTTTAGATGACAAGTTATAAATCCTTGAAAAAAACCTTACAACTGAGTAGTGACTTTTCAATTGTATTTATGGCTTTTGATGCATCTAAGTCAGTTTTAAATACATCAACTTCACCTGCCCTCCCAAATGTTGGGTCTCTTGCTATGCACCCCTTCACTCTGTCTCGCTTGTGTGGCTATATAGTTTGTCTTTCATACATCTTATAATGTCTCTTGTTCTTCTTTCCATTTCTCACTGAAGTCACTCAATGTTCATGTTGCATTGATATTACAGTTAGCGGCTGTGTGCTGCCCTGTCTTAAAGTGGCCTTGGCTTTGGACTGCAATAAAGTCAAACATTTTTGAAACCTGTCATATTAACTAAGGGAGCTCACAACAGGATAAAGAAAAGTATTTGAACCACATATTCCTGAGGGCCTGCTGTAATAAGAGAAACATGGATTTGATGCCAACTTGAGGATTTTTTTTGTCTCAGATGTGAGACATGTCTGGGACAAGCAAATCATAGCGACAGCATGTTGTCTGCATCGAACACTTGCAAAGTCCCCATCTCATACTAATTACACTCAAACCAATTATCCCATAACCTGTGATCATATTTTGTGGGACTTGTGACCTTAAAACAACTAATCCAATCAAGAGTGGGGTTCATTTTTCAGATATTTGGCGTACCTGTTCAGCAATTTCCTGCCTTTTCTGCTCCAGGATTCTCTGTTGCTCATTGGTGTGATCCACAATATTCTTCCCTCCTACGAGAAGCTTACTCTCCATTGCCTGATTATAAAGAGAAAAACAGGATACGTAACTTCAAGTCACAAGGGGCAGAAAAGCTGTTGTAACTGACCCCATAAATTTCACCAGCTGGGGTGTTAAAAGAATATGACCAGAACCAGACTATCTGTGAACTTATGAGAAGGTCCACTAGCCTGTGTGTGCATCTTAAGGGCAGACAATCATTTATTGTGCAATTAAAAAAAACAAAAAAAAAATAAACAAAACCATAGATAATTGAGACTGCACCTTTTTTCTAATCAGATTGATTAAAAATATAATGCTGGTTGTACTAACATGCACTGAGTCTTGCAAAATTTACTCACCTTGACTTTGGCTGCAAGCATCTCTCCAGCCTCCTTCTCCCTCTTTAGATCTTCCATTTTCTTTTCTTTCTCTTTGAGTAGCCGAACCTTCTCCTCAGCCACCAGACTGTGGTCCTCCATGATAGCCTTCCTCTCTCTCTCCAACTTCTCCTGCTGTTCCCGCCAGTAATCCCCTTTGTCATCCCCATCTTCATCATCGTCCTCTGTCTCTCCATCTTCCAGATCCTCACCATCGCTCCCTTCCCCGGCCCTCCTTCTCTGCCTCCTCTTTTTTTTCTTTCCTGAGCGTTTTTGTAGCTGTGCCTTCAGCCTCGCAATCTCCTCCTGAAACTCCCTGAGTAGGGCATCTTTGGGGTCCTCATTGATTCGTGGTTTATTTTTAATGTTCTTAGCCCTGTTGGAGTAGCGTAGTGTTGTCAAGGTCTCCTCCACATTGTAAGATGCTGGGCCTATGTTGGCAACCATTACAGTGCGGGCATTGCCTCCCAGAGAGTCCTGCAGCAGACGAGTAAGTTTGGAATCTCGGTAGGGAATGTGGCTGCTCCTGCCATCCACCAGAGCTGATATGACATTCCCCAGAGCAGAAAGTGACAGATTGATCTTTGTGGCTTCTTTAAGCCTCTCCCCCTGAGCACCAGTCTTGGTCTGTCTTTCACTACCAGCTAAATCTACCAGATTGAGTTTGCCAACTCTGATATGGTTCTCCCCATCCACACCTAACTCACTACACTCAACAGTGATGACAAAGATGGCGTGGGAACGGGAGCTGTGTTCATTCATATTAGTGGCACCCACTGAACGATTTTGGTTGCCCACGTTCATGACATGTTCAATCTCTCGCACACTCTTGGCTACAAATGATGAAAGGTCTGTAACATATACACCGGTGTCAGGCCTCTCCCTGAGCTCGAGACGACGTGATTGGTCCTTGGAGAGCAAGTCTCTGATTTCCTCTTGGTAAATTTCTAGATATGATGCTCTCACCAAGTACTGCTGATTCTGGGACCGTGAAATGTTAGTGAAGATGTGTTCAAACGAGTTAGGGATCACCCCTCTCCTCTCTGGGTCATTTCTCACCCCCTCCATAGTGTATGTTTTCCCTGTACCCGTCTGCCCATATGCAAAAATGGTCCCATTGAACCCAAGAAGAACTGAATCCACCAGGGGTCTGAAGGTTTCATCATAGAGATCTATTTGTTTGGAGTTCCAATCATAGACTGAATCAAAAGTGAAGACTTTGGGGAGTTCACTGGCTGAAGCTTCCCTGGGGTTTCTGACAATAATTTGGCCTAATTTGACATCAACAGAGACCACCCTTTCAAACTTGGCAGCCCGTTCTTTTTCATTCATAGGGCGACAACGGACCACCACTTTTACTGACTCAGAGCTCTTGCTCTTGGACATGTTGGAGATTGGCTGCCAATCCAAATGGTTTGGCACTTGTATGCACTGTCTTCCAAGTGCAACTTCAGGAACAATGTACCAGTACAAATGCCCACATCAAACACTGTTGAAGAAGACACATTCAGTGATTAGTACTAATATACAATGGCAGTTGTCACTGTTAGGCACAGGGCTGAAACAAGTTCTCTGGAAAGATAATTACTAAAACCTTTGATGCAAATCCTTGAGATCAATGAAAATTCATCTTCTCAGTAAGAAAACTTCTGGTCTAGCAATACTAACCAAGTAATTTCAACACCTGCAATCAACATAAATTAATATAACTGCTGGTTAAAAGAGAGGATTAGCCTTGGTTTCATTTGCAAGGTGCTTACCTGCTACTTTCTTTATTTAAGTTTGATGCTCACACACTTACTCCTCTCATAGTGATTAATACTTAGGAAAACAAAAAACCCAGGGCATTCCCAGACAGCTGATCACAGAGATATCTTAAAAACAAACACAAATCCTATATTTTTTTGTCTGGCTTTGAATCAAGTTAAATTTGTATAGCTATAAATTTTATTCATATACATATTAGTCTGTCTTCCTGTTTTGTACGTGCTGTTATTGTGTTTTTAGTTTCCAACTATTTTCTTAATACCCTACTTCTCTGGCTTTACTGTTCTGTTAGAGTATCATTTTGCATTTTTATTTACTCTTCTAAATTATCTGGTGTTTCCTCTTTGCAAATGTATGAGACTTACCATGTTTGCTTAGTTTCTATTTTTATTAAAACCCCTTACTTAGAATATAGCTGTTTTTGCCATGTGCAGGGATGGTGTGTCTGTGTATGTGAATGGCATGGGGATACTTTGTGTTGTGTTTTTTTTTGTTTTATTGCATTTGTATACCAATTCCAACATAAATAAAATCTGATTAACTGACTGATTGATAGAGTTGTTCTGTAATGTAAATTGCTTTTGTCCTAATTCCTCAGTCAGGTATCATGAGTACATAGGTCTTTGCCCCTTTCTGAAACCAAGTCATAGGTATGCATTGGAAAATGCATACCTATCTTTCTGCAACTAAACATGTTTTTTGGCAAGCAGCCTGTGTAGCTTGAAGCACATGCATAGCATAACATAACATCCACACAAGGTTAGTAGTACATAGCTATCTAAAATATTGACATAAATAAATTAACAATACATAAATAAAGTCATTACCACCTCACATTGAAAAAAAAATAGCGGGCCCCCACACACACACACACACACACACACACACACACACACACACACACACACACACACACACACACACACCTAACTTGAAACGGAACCTACGCCCTTGGACTCTTAATGTAATGCAAACCTATAAGAGAGATGCGATCATAGCTGTTACCAAGTCCAACACCGACACCTGTACTGCAGCACACAGTCCCTTAGTCTTGAAAGGCTATTCTACGTGGAAACATACTGACTTTACAGGATAGGTAGATGTCCCACAAAATATAAAAACACACCTGAACACAGGTGAAGTTAAATCTATTTAGTTTTGACAATGGTAACGTTACAAGTAAAATGTAATGTTACAGCTGGTCCTGTGATAACGCTGGCGCCTCTAACGTTACTTAGGTTAAGCTTACCAACTAAATTTAGCCAGTTCACCGGCAACTAGCCTATAAACTTCTAAAGTAACCTCGCGTTTATATTGGAATTCCAGGTAAAGTAGGGACAGTCGTTGGAGGCACTCTGTCAGCCGTAGCATGTTGATGAATCTTGTGATTTACAGCAGCAGCAGTTTGCAGCAGTTTGTTAAAATAGCGGGTCAGCTAATCAGTGTTAGCTTCTACAAAATGCAGCCCATTAGGAGACCACAAGACCGGCCTAGCAACGACAAACACACTGGTAACCTTAGCTACAAGTCTCGTAGCATTACCTGGCTAACGCAATTAGCAAAGGCATAACTTCTTAAAACATCTCACCATAAAAAACTAAAACCGCCCTTAGACACATAAAACTCATGCAATACAAACACACCTTTTTCACCAGACACATAGACGCGTCGTTCAAGATTTAACAGTTGAGGACGTTAGCTAACACAAAACTCCCACTCAGCCGTTAGCAACTGCTCATCCCCGCAACGGTCTGGGTTATCTGGTTGCCAGATTCCAGTACTACATCCTCCGAAAGAGGTGTGTTTGAATTTACTAATTCATGAATATTACCACTCCGGGTAGGCATATCTATCACAGTTAAGTAAAAATAACAGTATAACACTAACACAAATAAATTAGCAGTATGAATATAAACCAATGTGCATGCGTGAAGAATACGATTTCAACGTATCCATGCATATCTGGCAACCAATTCTCAAGAATCTCGTTCAACATTGCTTAGTGTATCAGCTGATGCAAGTGTACATAGAGTGCAACACTTTATTTTGAAAATATTGTAGAAAACATTTACTTAAAATCATTTCATTCAGTGTTTTCACACAAAGGAAGACAATTAGCTTGCCATACATCCCCACTAGAATTTAATAATCTGAACCAGTGCAAAATAAATGTTTTTTAGCCCAAAACATCCAACACAGCTCACTTTAAAGAACAATACTGTCTCCACAATATTCAGCACAGGGTCCCAGATTGTTTCATCAGTTGTTTTGGTCCCGATAAAATGAGCAGTGGGAACAATGTCTTCTTTATCATCCCTAAAATTAATTTGAAGATGAGAATCAATTACTGTGCTCTTTTTAGAATGAGGGGCAGAGAGGAAAAGAAAAAGCAAGCTGAAGACATATGGGGGATAAATAGGTAGGGAGAGAAAGAAGAGGGCAAAAGAGAGAAAGAGGACACCAGAAGCTCTTTTAACATGTCTGGATAGCAAAACATGGTTGCAGCTAACAGAATATTACAGCAGCTTAAGGATATATTAGAAAAACTGTGTGTTTGCTAAATGAAAACTTATTTACCCTCCAGTGATCGAATCTTGACAGGAACATACAAATACTGGATTTTAAAGCAAGATATGGACTAAAGTAAAGTGTTTCTTGGCAACAGCAGTGTCTATGTCATAGCATTTAGTAGACATTACACTACTGACCTTCTACATCCTATTTTATAAGCCCATTCTCACAAACTAAAACCTGTTCTAAAATAGGACCGCCCTTTACATACTTTGAACCATCACATCACATTTAAACATTCTTGGCCTTCCACAATCTCTTTTGCATCCTGTCATCCAGCATTAGCACCCATAGGATAACCACTTGACTCTTGTGCTCAAAGTTCATCTTTGTGATTTAATTTCCCAGGAACGTCCATGCCAAAAAAGGAGGATGGAAGGCCATGCACGTCTCGTTCTCTCTTTACAAAGGCAGAAAAGGAGGAGACACAGTTGCCGATGAAGTGGTCAGCTCGGCCTAAGATGTACAGGTCCATTTGGGCAGAGTCTGGCTGAAGACTCACCACTTTTACCTGAAACACCAGAAAAAAAACACAACTTAACAACCAGGCAGGTAAATACATAACCAGATAGAGATTTTGTTCAAGGCTTGATTCTTAATTTAGCTCTTATGGGTTTAACCATTAATCTGCATCTGTGAACTATGTAAACAATTTGCTTTATGTGACAAAACCTGTTTTCCAAATTAGACAGTCAAAATGCAGCTTGTCAGTTCAGGTTACATTTAGTGCTGCATATGATTAATACAAAACAATGTTTATTTCATTGTTAAGTGGGTCAGCTACTTAGAGGGTTTGTGGTTCCACCATTCTGTATCCGTCCTTTGGCAAGATACAGAATGGTGTGAAACTGTGAAGTGTGTGAAGGCTGACTTGTGTTGTAAAGCCTTTTAGGTTGTTAAAAGACTAGAAAAGCACTGTATAGCCACAGTCCATTTGCCAGTCTTTCGGTAGAAAGGGTTCCTGTGCCTCTGAGCAGGACACAGTACACAGTGTAAATACAGAATGGAGGTTGTTATTCTAAAGCTGCTAAGGCCGACAGACAACTGATCCAACTGTGATCAGCCACTGCGGTCATCAGAAACGGATGTCATTTCACGTGATGCTAAGAGGAAAGACGACTCATCTCTAAAAATATGTTTTCTCATGTCTTTTCTCCTTGCATGGTTTCCTTGCATCTGTCCATTCAGCATAAGAGGGAGGGACTCAGATGCAAGGATGGGGGAAAGTGAGGCAAACATGTATGCAAATAAGAAAATTGAGTTGCAAATATTTTTTAACCCCAAAAAAGATACCTGCTTTGGGGGTAGAACTTCTGAAAAGTATGGGGCTTAATAGGTTTGACTTGCAGCTCTTTACATTTCTGATTGAATGAGAAATCAGCATTTTATTTTAGCCACAAGTTTTTAAAAATCTGCAGCAGAGACCTCATACTTGTAGAATTACAGAGCTACATCATGGTAGCAGATTCATTTACCTACATTTTGCTGGTTTTTAGAGCATGTTGGAAATACAACAACCTGAAGGAACTTTCAGCTCCTCAAATATTAGTCACTAGGACCTGCGTGCCCAGAACATATGACACACTTGTGCATGCACAACAGAGGCTTTAAACACCCACCTTGCCCTTGAAGAGCTTTTCAATATCCCTACTGTGGGATTCTGAGTCAGTAGCAATGTAGACAGAGCGAGATGAGGTCTTCTTCACCCATAGTTTGACAGCCCTGCGGATCTCTGTCAGGTCAGGAAGGCACATGGTCGTAGTAAGAGGCAAGGCTGTTTGACGGTTGTAGCCAACACACTGAGGAGAGGCCATGAAGTGAGGCCCTGTATCGCCACTCTTCAGCATTTTGCAGGCATTTTGCTGTAAATGTGGAAATAAAAAAGATTTGGATGTGACTAGATAAAGGAAATGAGAAGCAACCTGGTCTGGTTTGTCCCAAGGACTGTAAAGGTACAAATGCTTCGAACAATCTACCATGGTGATGAACTGGCTTTAAGGATTCATCTGGTGGTTCTCCTTTTTACTGTCAAAATATCTTTATCACATGCTTTTGTTCCACAGAGCTCTATCGTTGTTCAAAGTCTACTAAAGGCATACAGGTGAGCAACACACTTGGGCCACTGGGTGGTCTCTTCATTATCATGGACACACACATAGTTTGTAATAGGGGCCGACTGATATGTTTTTTTTTTTTAATACTGATACTGATTTTAAAGCAACTGATATTGTTGCTTTAAAATCATTAACTTTGTGTTGTTAAGACTATGAAAAGGTATTCAGAAGGTTAATTTCATGAACAAATTACTTACTTTATTAAATATATGTAACATTGTTATACATGGCCATTTAAAGATATAAGTAAATTAAAATAGCCAAATACAGTCACCATCAATGCTCACACCACCTTACACCATTTTTACATCACCGTAGGCATTGTTTTCTTCATTTTATGGGCTGTAAAATATTTTTTTATATCAGCATATATCAGAAAGCATGTACACCGATACGCTTTCTGTGATAGGCCTCTGATAGGTCAATAACAGCTGATAAATTGATCAGGCTCTAGTGTATCATAATTTAATTTCACATGCACTGTGGTGCTTCCACAAATACTGATAGCAGTAAATATAGATTGCTGACACAAAAACACTATTTTCTCCAGTTTGGGTAACATTTTTAAGCCAGCAGTTTCAGAAAATCGAATGGGGGCCTTTTCAAAACTAAAACTATGTATTTGTGAGGTGTTTTTAAAAATGTACTTCTTCGGTAGGAACCAGGGGGAACAGACAGGGTTTTCACAGGATTAGTTAACTATACCAAAAATATCAAGTATAATCAAGTATAATCAGTATACCCTTCATATAATTGAGTAGATATTGCAAAACAACTGGTAAGAGTTGTAGAAAATTCTGATTTTTTTAAATGCAGTTAAACAGGGATGAAAAAAGTGTCTTAGGTAATACAGTGTAAGGCTTCCTACCCAGTCAATGCCAATCCTTAGGTGTATGCCAACATATGGCCTGGTCAGCAGGGTAGCAATGTGCTCTTCTCCTTCTTTAACCATCTTGTCTGACCACACCATGTAGCGCTGCAGGCCCTTGTGCTCCTCTATCACTGGGAACTGGGCAGGAGCCCCAGGCAGTGCCAGGACTGGGTGCTCAGATGGAGGGAACCTATTCAAACATGAGAAGCAAGAGAACAGTCTGCTTGTTAAAAGCTATAAGATATTCACTACCTTTATCACTAAAAATCAATGCTAAATGGAAACCTCAAAACATCATTTGTCACTTAAGCTTTATGTTTAAGGTAAACATGTAGGTAACATTTTTTATGTCACATGTGCTCACCTTAAATGTGTAAATGGTACAGTGAGACTGCTTAAAATCTACTTACTTCTTCATCCACTGAGGTTGATAATAGGCACTAAAAGAAATGCCACCAAACAAGACAGACTCTTCAAATTCCATGCCAACGTAGTCCCAGAAAGGACCAAATGGGTTCCCATCCTTAAGATAAGACAGAAGTTCATGTTCAAGCAGTAAAACACTAGCAGAACCATCATAATCATGGTTCAAAATTGGTTGTCTTTTGGCCACCAGAGGGGAGCATTTCACTTTTAAAATTTTTTGATGAGAGACCAAGTGATGAATAAAAGGTTCTCTGCTGCTTATCCTACTTTACTTTCACCTTTACAGTACTTGCTGTTCTAAATCTCTCAGGTAAAAGAAATGATACATAAGAAGCAGATAATCATATATTCTATTGGACTATAACCTTCATAGGGCAGGATTTTTTGTCTGCACTTCGCTGTGCAGCAGTCTCAAAGCAGTAGGCCTTTCTCTGTCCTGAGATCCAATATTTTGGAGCAAGCTTCTTCATGAAGTCCTCCAAACTGACCACACGGTGGTATGCAGACAAGGCCTGCAGCTGGAAGAATTCACTGTAGGGAACATGTACCTGAATAAAAAAGGGCAGAGTTTGATAAAACAGCATCATTTAATTCAGAATTAACTTAATAATTACTCATACATATTCATCATTAGTAAATAATCTATTTAATGTTGAAGAACAATCAATCAATCTACCATTCAGCTTCCAGCAATATCTACTTCGACTGCACTCAAATGCATTACTTAACAAAATCATTGCTCTGTGTATGTTCAGTTCTCTTCAGAGATAATATTATGGCCCCTTCTTTGGTCTGTCTTTCAGTTTTAATTTTATTATACCTATTTTTTTGTAATAAACCTACCATAAATCCCACTATCCACATGATATATAATCACACTTGTGCGATTGCAGTCAGTGACAGTTGAGAATACCTCACTGACTGTACTCACATTAGTGTAAGGGGGTGTGTGGTGGCGGTACACTATCCAGGGAGGGACTGCCAAGGTTCGGTTCAGCATCTTTGCAAAGGCCAGGGATCCCAGGAAGTGGTCTGCCTGGTTTCCAAAGCGACCTAAACAATAACATTGAGTAGCGTGCTCTCAGTTTCAACAGTAAACTTTTATGTTTTTCATTCTTGTGACCACAGTGGACACTTGAAGGACTGAAGGGAAATGTTAATTATCCTCGTGTACTTTGTTTAGTGAGTGATTTGCAAACAGTGTAGTAACGGCCGGGTAAAATGCCGACAGTCACTTTTATTGCGTTGTACTTTGTAACAATGACCAGTTCACCCTTCCTCCTAACGTTACTCGAGCCCCACTTTTTCTTAAGCTCCATGGTTACCTGCCAACTACTTGCTGTTGCGTCTGGCCGGTGTTTAAATGTCCTCGAAGTTGAACTCTAATTAATAAATTAAATAGTGTATAATCATGTGTTGAATTTCGGGTCAAAACAGTAAGTGGAGCTGTCAGCAGATTTCAATCGGAGTTTGGGTTCTTATTTACGCAAGTTGAACCCTTAATGATGTAAAACGCTACTCTGAACTTGTGGGCGGGTGAAGTTTGGGATTTGCTAACCGCTATTTCTTTTGATACAACACAACACGTACATCTAAATATCAGCTACAAAGAAACATTTACCCATGCACGGGCAGTACAAAACGTAGCCATTCTCATCCCACTCCAGTTCTTCGGCAGAAGTCCGACACGTTTGGAGTATCATTAGAGGTGATAAAAGTAAACATGTTACCATTAAAGCATGATATGCCTGTTTTTTAACCGCCATTGTGGTTCATTTCATCTCCCAGAATGCACTGACCAACGACTGCCTCGTCTTCTTCTTTAGTTTTTTTTTTTTTTTAGAGTTAAAACGTGAATCAACAACGTTTACTTCCACCTACCGTACCGGAGGCGAGCTTTTTACATGACCCGCCCTACTTTGCCTCTGATTGGCTGGAAGCATCGAACCTCAGCTTATTGCCTTCGGTGGTTAGGCGGGCTAGGTTCAGGCATGAGAAATGACATTGGTTAGGGTTACGGTAAGAGCCATAGAGTAAGCCAATCAGAGACGAGGAGGCGGGTCGTGCCTTGATCATCCTGGGAAAAATATCGTGTAGACCTACCTGAGTTGGTAAACCGGAAAACGTAGCCTTAAGTCTTACGAATCTTTCTATGACACTGTGTTTGAGTTACTAGGTTAACAATGATGAAAGTTTGGTCTGCTCTAAAGACAAAAAAGTATTCCCATACAGTATAAAGTGTAAGCCTACTATG
>JAPZDY010000002.1:904907-917917 GCA_029783645.1 Ctenochaetus hawaiiensis | reverse complement strand
AAGTTATCTCAACTTATATTTTCAAGTTCAACTTACTTGATACAGGCAGTTGAGTCAACAAATCATGAGTTGTGTCAACTCGTGTTTTGAAGTTGAGCCAACTTGACTCAGTTAAGTTGGGCCAACTTATTTTTTTTAGAGTGTAGGTGTAGCCCTGACACAGTGCAGTGGAATAGCCCTCCAGCACTTTGTCTTCCAAGTGAGGAAATAGAGTGTAAGCATTTTGGTTAATTTCGCTGAAATTCCTATACACTTTTTTGAGTACTTCAAGCGCTGATCATTAATAAAGTGTATGTCATGCAAGAAAGACAATATAAACAAAACAAAATGGTTCATCATCATTTTGAAATTTACAATGGCTTGATTAATTCACAACATCATCTCATGCGTTATAACTCATGGATAGCCATGGATATGGCTGGCTTCTACTTATGCTAGCTAGCTAACAAACATGAAGGCGATTAACCGTAAAGTAACACAACCATGTTAACCATGCATGTGTCATAGGTGTGCTCAAAGGCTACTGCTACTGTTAGCACAGCTGCTGTGCTGTACCCCAGCACACTTTTCAGCTGTGCAGCAGTATGCGAAAAATTCATATCACACAGAACATGCACTGCTATTCGGTTGGAACCAGTATTCCATCCAGCACTATAGAAAACATATGATATTGTGGTGCTGAGAGGTTAACTTAACATTGTGTAGTTATATTAAATTAGATTTATTTCAGACCGAGACCTTTATCTGCTAATTAATCTAAGCACACAAAGCCAAACTGTCTTCTTAGTTTTCACATGACCGGCTGCTTAAAAACAGCTGTTCACTCAAAGGGCTCCTCTTAAGAGGAATTCTGGCACAGTGTTCACTCCATATAAAACGTACACAGGCAACAATATCACATCACTTTAAGCAAACTTCAAGGAAAGCAGAAAGGGGGAAACAATTTTATAGATCCACTTAAATAAATATTCTCTGGTGAAGCTTAGCTAAAATAACAAAAACCCACACCCTGCTAGCATATTAATGTGTTGTACACTACAGAGACTGTTTGTAACCCCTACCAATATCATTACTGTGTGAATTACTCATTGTTGTAACGTTACGCTCTGTGTTTTTAATATCACAAAATACTGACTCCTTGTGGTTTTTTTTATCATTCATAAAAAAATATCTGTTAATGATGTTAAAATTTTTGGTTGGGCACTTGCATGAATATAAAAGAAAA
Source organism: Ctenochaetus hawaiiensis (assembly GCA_029783645.1). Classification (NCBI taxonomy): domain Eukaryota; kingdom Metazoa; phylum Chordata; class Actinopteri; order Acanthuriformes; family Acanthuridae; genus Ctenochaetus; species Ctenochaetus hawaiiensis. The sequence goes on along the minus strand of JAPZDY010000002.1, from coordinate 916,692 downwards.
CTCCCACTGAGTTAAAAATCCAGGACCTCGGGCTACCTGCTAAACAATCATCACATCATGTTTCTCCTGATCATAGAAATGATTAAGAAATTTACTTTAATCTTACCTTAATATCTACTGTGTCACCCTCATGGAAGTCCCGAGGTGCAACTCCAGGAACATAGAAGGGCCAGACCATAGGCAACAAGGACAGCAGCAGCAAGGCCCACCACGTCTCCTGCAAAAAAGGCACCACTATATGTCTTACCTCACAAACACTTTATAAAATGGGTATACCCTGAGGTTTGACAAAAAAACCTGCATGTGTATATATCTATGTAAGTCATGAGCTCTTTTTATCATGCCCCATAAATTACTAGATTTTAGACTAATTGCAAATACTTTGAATTTGTGACAGAAGTGCAGACCTTGTCAACCTTTGTTATAAAAGAAAAGCCCATGTAACACAGAGATTGTGCAATACCCCATACCCTGAGCAGTTCCACAATTCCTACATTGTGGAATATAAAAATGCATCACAGGCATGTCCTTTAACCCATTATTGTTTGGTGTCTAATGTCATGGACAACAATATGCATTAGGCAGTGCTTTCTGTTCTCCCTCTTCTTAGAGTAAGCTGCTAGCCCCTGCTAGCTTTTTTTAAATTTCCTGTTGGTGGGTCTTATACTTAACACGTTATTAAATTTATACACCCCTGTTTAGGTAGCAGGCTCAGCTTCTTACACAGAGTACACCTCATTGCTCCTGAAAACTGTATCCATGCTTCCCAAAAGGTGTTTTTTTTCCTTGCATCTTAGTCCCTCTTATTAAGGATTCAGACGATGAAAGAATCATATAAAACAGGACACTCAGAAATGATCGGCCTCAAATGAGATCAAATGGAAATGACAGCAAATGATGTGAAAAGGTTTTCTTGCTTATAGAGACTCTTCAAGTCCTTTTTTGTATCTTTAATAAAAGTTAATAAAGGAAAAATAAATTTTAAAGAAAGACCTCTTAAAAAACAAACAAACAAAAAGTTGTATGTTTTTCATTCCTGCATTTAAACAACATATTTATCTAGATGGTTGATCTTTTCAGTTGCAGTGTGACACTGCAGGTATAATAAACTGCAATAAAGTAATCTAACACAGCCAGCTGTGGACCTCAAACAAAAAAATGATTGTGACGTTTCTGCGAAATTGTGAATACAATCAGTGAACAAAAACAGTTAGATTCAATTATTCTTCAGACTTGCCTGAACAACATTAATAGCATTATTTTATACTGACATTTCAGTGGATTGATTGATAGATGCAACAAAAGTTTTTTACAAAAAAAAAAAGAAAAATTAAAGGGGCAAAAACAGATGAAAGTTGGTTTGTGATGTTGGATATTTGTGCACACCTCTGCTTGCAATGCACACTAAGACTTATTTGCTCTCTGCTGTTTCCTTTATGGGCCAATCTCTGTGCTGACAGGTGGAGAAAAATACTGAGGATAACTAAAAATGACTTTACTGATCTTAACAGTTACATCCCTGTCATAGCCTCTGTGTCTGGTTTTGTAGTAAAACCAGATCCAAAGGGTATGGTCATGCAGTAACCTATGTAATCTAACTTCCTCTGATGCTCTACATGTTGAATTTGCATTTGGTGGCTGGTGCCTGGAGTACAATCCAAAGAGGTGTCAATGCAAGTGAAGGACACCATGATCAGGCTGAGAAAACAAATTAAATCTAACAGACAGATAACAGAAACTTTAGGATTGGCCACATCAAAAAATTCTATATTTCATTCTTAAAAAGAAGAAATGCCCTTGAGAGTTCACCAACGACAACAGGCCTGGAAGACCACAGGAGACATCTAGTGGATAATCACAGAATTCTTTGCTTGGTATAGAGAAACCCTTTCCCCAGGTCAAGAATACTCTGGAGGAGGCTGGTGTGTCACTGTCAAAGTCTACAATCAAGACACTCCTTTGTGAATCCAAATTAAGAGAGTTTACAACAAGATGCAGACCACTAGTGACATTACAGAACAGGAGAGCCATATTAAACTTTGTCAGAAAACATCTGAAAAGCCTGCCTGTCTTTAAATGAATGGAACCAAGATTAACTTAGACCAGAAAGATTTAATATTGGATAATACTATGTTCTTTATCTGGTGATATTCCTCTGCAACATTATAGCACATTTTCTTTACTCGTGTTTCATATCAACGTGAGTCTTGTTCTAAGCCACATAAAACCTACCAGCTATGTGCAAAGTAGGGTGGATGTGTAAAATGTGCTGACATGATTTATATGAACATAAAAGTCACACGACTTGTTTGTTATTTTATTCAGTGTCCAGTAAAAACAGGTTGTCATGGTTTGTCCACAGGAGTTGCCTTGTGTTACAGTTTGAAGATGGAGAATAAACACCACATTGCTTAAGTGTAGGCAGCAAGCTAAGTAACTTTGTTCTTCTCTGTTCAGTTGGGTGCAGTTTATTTGAACATTAGCCAAGTTTATTCCTAAAGGCCAATATGACCGGAAGTTTTTTAAGTCATTGTGCTAAATTGCTTTACACAACAATCATTGTGTCTTAAAAAATATATCATTTACTTTTTTTTTTTTTTTTTTATCAGTGGCAGGTAATGATGCAATACTTTGTGGTATCACATCATTACCAGGTACCAGTATAACGTGAGCTATACATCTTTCTTCAAAAGTAAGCAGATATTTAGCATTTGGTAAAGTGCCTTGTGGTCAGCTGGGCTCCAATTTACAACCGGAATATGCAGAGACAACTACAGTTGTCTAAATATTCCTAGCAGAACTACTTCAGAAAACAGAACGAAAATAAAGTGAAGTAAATTGCAAACTCTGCCAGGTGAAGCTAGCATATTACAAGAAAACTACAACTTTGCACAGCCATGGAGACCAAAGCACCCAGCAGGGGGAGGGGGTCCCGTTCACTAATCAGTATTAGACGAAGTAAGTTTGATGATTGCCCAGCAAAACAAACAATGGCTCTCATCTCAAAGAAGATTGCTAAAACATACTTTAATGTCCCATCAAGATGAAACATTAATGCAAAACTGAAGAAACTAATGCAAATGAGTTGAATGCTCTGTGGACAGTGTTGAAAAACTGTTTCTGACCACAACTTAAGATTCATGAACAGTCCATAAATCTGGTAAGCATGTAAAGCTAACCTGTTATTACACTGGAAATTACAAAGTGCTGTTCTACAGAACAAAAGTGTACAGGACACTGTTAAAACCTGTGCATTCCACAGATCACTGTCTCTCTATCTTACTGTCTGTGTTTGTATGAGTATCAGATAAGCCTGGTCAGCTAGAGCGTCCAACCAATACCTGATATGCAAAAAATCTGTAAAACATATGCAAAAAAGGTGCATGTTGCCTATTAAAAGGGCTGTAGGTTGATCCCATGTAACCTCGGTCATAGCTCCTCAGAGCTCTTTTTTGCTCCTCGATTCTTGCTCCCAAGATCTAAAATAAATGTCCTAGCATGACCAGCGACATAGTGGCCCAGAACCCCATACAATTCAAGTGTGGGTTGAGGACTGAGGAAGTATAAGAGCATGAATTAGAGCAATGGCATTAACCCACAGATGTCAATTTGGCATGATACTACCTCTCTCACAGCTCGGAAGCTAAACAGTAATGGCCCCTTATTTTGTCCGTCTAACTTTCAAACAAAATATTGAGGTGCATTAGAGGCACAATAGGACAGGGCAATCAATTATATTTTAATTTGAATTAAAATTTTGGCTTCAAACAGTTATACAACCCTTCAGCAGCGTTCAGCGATGCTTATATTTTATTATGTCTCTAATAACCACTGGTCATTCAGGCTTATACAAAGGCAGTGTATTTTCTTTAAAAAGGAGTTCCATGATTTCAGTGGATGAATCAAAGAGACAGTGTCCTGATTTACAAAGCTGATATGAACCAGCCTTTCCCCAAAAGAGTCAAGGCTGCTCCATCAAAAGTACTTCTTCTATATTCCAGCTTGAACTGGGGATGGAGTAGAAGGCTATTCATTGATTTACAACTGTCAAATTTTATTTAAGTTAACTTTACATAAGTTTTATTTGTCATGCAAATCGTTGTCTAAAGGGATGTCAAAAAGCCTATTACAATTATAAAATTAATACTGGGAGACAAAAAAACAAAAATCCAAGGCGAGCACACGCATTGTGTAGGCATTGTAAGTTGTGATATGGTTGTTAAGGAAGTTAGCCATCCTGGCTTCTGACTTCGACAACAATTGAGTTAACTGACAATATCGTCCAGTTAAATAGCACAGAAAGTTTTAGCTTACATTATTTTGACTCTAACAATTTAGCAGATCTGCTGCTTCTTGTCATATTGTCATATTTTGACGGTTTAAACTATATAGACAACATTTCAAGCTGACGCTGCCTGACAGCGCTGCTAAAAGCTACCGTTAAACCAAAGTTCGAATACCTGATTTCTCTAAGCTGTAACGTTACAGCAAATGACAGTCAAACAACCAAGAAGCTAACTTTTTATACTCTTTTAGCACAGTTTGATATACAAGAAAAACAGATCAGATTGAATGAATATTTAAGCTAGCGCTTGCTGACGGTCAAGCTAGGTAACGATTGCTAGCTAACTACAGCAAGCAGTTAGCAAAATCGTCATATCGGCATGCCAACTGCAGTCAACACCACTAAATCTGTACTGAGTAAACGTTAAAATGTTGTTTATCACCAAGAGTGGACCTCTACTCTGCCGTAATCATGCCATGTTGACTGAATTAATTTGGAAAGATTATAAGAGCGATATTTAGTTTGAAGAGTTCGCTTTTTCACTTACCATAGCCGCGGCCGCCATTTTGAATACGTGTCATTAGTGACGTTGCGGAAGTACCAGTAAATTTATTTTATTTTCATTTGAGACACCCATAAAAGTAGCTCTACTTAGCATCTGGGCAATTTGTCTTCCACTGTGCTGAGTAAAACGATTAACTATTAATATAAATGAATTCTTATTTGTTTAAGATAATGTTTTCCCATCATAATTTGAAATAATAACAGGTTGACAAGTCACAGCAAATGACAATAAGACATACAATACAAATAGTGCAAACAGTATTCAAAACGGATAAAAAGGTACCTCATACACTAGTAAAATAGTAATAAATAGAAAGGCAAAACAGAGATATACTATCCTTTACTTTTTCATTAATTACTTGTTTATTAGACAGGGACAAATGGATGAAAATGATGCTTCATAAAAAATATGTAATATAATAGGCAATGTAAAAAGTACATGCTTTGCCAGCAGGTTTCCATTTCTAATTTGCAACCACTATTCGTGGATAGGCTTCCAAAATTCAGACAGAAATTGCAGAGTAAAGAGTGTAACCATTAAAAACATACAGTAAGATCAATATATGTAATAAAATGTGCGGTTTCAAACAAAGATACAGACAGACGTAAGTATACAGACGAAAGACCATGTACACACAAGGTGTGCACATATGTCTGTACGTGATCTGGGATTTCTAACTACACAGTGAGCGTTCGCAGACTTGCTTCAGTTTCAGCCATTTGTTCATGCGTTAAGAACCTTCAGCACTGTAGATTTCTTGATTAAGCGCTCTACATGCGCACTGTAAAATGTCTAGGCTGAGCAGGAACAAGTCCGTCACTTCTGCTCGTATGCGTGTGTGATTTTGGGGGGTGGGGTCTTAGTCTATTTTAGAGTTTATGGCTACCGGCCCAAGAGAGCGTTTGAAACGCGCAGTTCTGGTCCTTGAGAAAATGCTTCCGACCGAAGGTGCTTGCCCTCTCAACAGTATCTCATACCTGAGGATGGAGTGTTAGCCAACACCACCCCCACACCTCCGGGGAAATCTAGTTTACTTTTTCTATATCAATCAATCAATAACGATGATCAATAACAGGCAAACCTGCGTAATATGTTATAATATTGTAAGATCATTTGTTTTTTTTACAAAAACACATTTAGATAGATAATTTATTTTATTGAATAGAATTTATTTGAACATTTATACCACAGTCCCATTGAACCAAGCATAACAGAGTAGGCAGAGGATTTAAAGTGATAAGATAAAACAACAAATACATGCATAACTCCATGAATGTATCTACAGTGCTGGGCCTTGGTTCAACAGTGTCCAATGTAACCACTCTAAGCATTGCATATAAAACCTGATATTAAAACTTCACAATATTCTTGTTAAAATTTTAGGATTTTGGTCCGTATTACTATTACACATTAAGAAAACATTTTATCCAAAAAGTGTTAAAAAATAGCAGAATTGTGAGTCCTTTACTAAAAAAAATGATAGAAAAAGCTTTTCCTTTGAAAAACACCATTCCATTCAAGATACAGAGAGAGCAGTAATTTTTCCAGAGCGGTAAACATTCTTTTTTTTATGCACATAAAGAAGAAGACCAAAAGACATGACAATCTTTGTCAACTGCTTTCATTTAGTTCCCAAATACAGACCAAAAGTTAAATGGACTTGCAAGATTAACAAGCAGTAATATGTTATTATGGCTTCACATTAGAGACTACTAAATAATTGTATTTTATTTGTGTACATTAGTTTATAAATACAAAGCATATGGAAAATATTTTAAAATGAAAAATTATATGAGAAAAGAAACTACCACTGTAAAAGGCACAGTTAAGGAGAAGTAACAGCATCATGGAAGATATCTCACCAATATAAATAAAGAATTCAAGCATATTCAGCCATACATCTCACACTGTAAAGTTCACTGTACCCGTATGAGCTGAATCCTGCAAACATTTCTCTGTGAACATCTGTGTTAAGGTTATATCTTTCTTTGATGAATGCACAATGTGTGTAAGAGCATAACAACTGAATCCAGCCTTTTCATGAGGCTGCTGACAGGCAGCCTAGCATTGTTTGTTTAGAGTATGGCCCCAGATCTTTGTATATTAATTTGTGTGTGTGATACAGCTATTCCTTAAATCATGCATATACTGTAGCTTCAAGGTGTTTAAATTTTAGGTTTGGGACCGTACAAAAATTATAGGGGGATGAAAGCAGTAGAGTGTAAGGGTCCTTATCTTTTTCTGATGAGAAAAAAGTAATCAGCTATTTTTTAAGCAACAACAAACCTGCTTTTCTTTATTTTAATCTTTTTCTTGCAAATTTGACAGAAGTGCCTAGTCTTGCTGTCTTAAGAGGGGTCCTATATGGGTCCAGTTTTGCTATGCACCCCTTAACTTTAAAACTCAGTAATGTTATCAGCAATTATATCTGGATACATATATGTTTAAAACATCAGATCAAATGTTTTCTGTGCATAATGATGTTGAGATTTATCCTGCATTACACTGACATACCTAATATGTGCAATCTGTAATAAAACAAAGTTACTACAATAAAATTAAAACAAATTATGTGAGGCATTTTTTGAGCATCATTTTTCACAGTAGAGGCTGCAGATTAAAACAACACACATATTTGTGTACACATACCACACCCACTGTGTATGTAATTTAAAAGACCACTGCTAGTGTGCAACTAGATAATTTATAGTCAGTTATGTGAAGATAAATATCCAGTACAGCAGATGCAGTCATGGTCATGGTAGCCTACTGTATAAATATGCCATCAGAGCAAATATGAGGTAGGATTGTGTTTTCATTATCTTGATTATAGTAATTATATCTATTGTATTTTCTGTTTTCACATTTTGCTTTACCCACTCTCTCTGTTGTGGTTACACATACCATTTTAAATAATTCCAAGTTTTAACCCTTCCCAAAAATTTTTGTACAGTCCCTTGTTACTTAAGCAATAGCTAACTCCAGGCTGTGATATGTTTTGATGATATCACAGTCAAGAGGTGTTGTTTAGTCCAACAATTAACAGATCTCTGGACAACACACTTGGTCATCTTAAAATCACAACATATCTAGAGCGAGATTTACTTCTATAAACCGGTTACCAAGTCTAGAAGTATGTTAGTTATAGACTTAAACCATTTTATTAACATGTTCAGAGAGCATTCGTAAGAAATTGTTTGTGCAAAGAAATGGGTCCCCATGGCAGTCTGCACTTACTGGAAGGTTGTTGCCATACAGTGTACAAACTAAGAGACTTAACTGCCTGCTGCTGTCCTGTTAGCTTAACCTAGCCTCGTCAGCCAGTTCGGCCCACATCCTGTGTTACTGATCCATTCAAGTTTATTTGTCCCATTTGGGACAGATCACAGTGGTGTTGTGACTAAAGCTGTCAGGCTGCTTAACTGGATGACAGAGAAGACCCTAACAGCCAGAAGGCGACTGAAAAGTCTAATTTTCTCTAAAATATACACTGCTCAATCCACTCCTTCATAGTTAGGCCACCATAAAGGTCAAAGGTTTATTTTAAAAAATATTTTTCAATTTTAGCAATTTAACAGTCAAAATTGTGAATTGTACCTACAGCTGTAAATAATTTTCTGTGTCCCACATACATGAAGCAAGCCAGAGCTACTTATACGCTTAATACAATTGTGTAAAGTAATTAGACAGTTATTTTACCACAGCTTGCAACCAATCAGATTGTATGATTTGTGCTATCCATTTTATAATATATGTCTATATATTTTGTGTGTTTGATTGAGAAAATGACAGATAGAGAGATAGTGGTAAAAATGTGAATGAGATGCACTGCTAAATGTAAAAACTGAACTTGCAGAGAAGTATAAATGCAAAAGGTGTGATGAAAAAGTCTCATGGCTGCTGCTGATACTGGCTCTCTGTGGCTGTGTAGAAATCTTCCAGGACACTCTGCAGATAATCAAAGGTAGGGCGGTCCTCAGGCTTGTTCTTCCAGCACTCCAGCATGATTTCATAGAGTTCGGTGGGACAGCTCTCAAGGCGTTGCATTCGGTAGCCCTTCTCCAAGGAACGGATCACTTCTGGGTTGGTCATCCCTGAAAACAAGAGAACAAGGGTGGGTTAAGAGATGCTGAAGAGCAACAAAATGAATAAGATATATCGCATGAGCCTGGGCTTGCATTAGATGATTTTGGCTGATACACTGGCTTCCTGGCTTTATGATGGTAATACTGGTTGGCACACTGAAAAATCTTAATGGCTACTGGACAGACAGCCATGAAACTCTGTTCAGAAAACAAATCAAAGGTGATTTGTTTTGCTAAATAAAATAAGGCAGGTTAAATTAAGATGGTAAGGCGGTTTAAAAATTTTACCAGGAGTTTGACAGAAGTGGCAAAAGTAACCACAGTCTTGACCAAAGAAGTGGTTAATATACTTTACAAAACAAACAAACAAACAAACAAACAAACAAACAAACAAACAAACAAACAAACAAAAACTTCTGTAAAGTTGAAGTACTCATTCAACTTTATTTTACTTTAGTAAAACTAACAGATTGGATTTTAAAATGTACAGTATAAAAGTATAAAATTTAAAAGTTGCCCTCTGAATGAGATTCCTCATGCCATATTAATAACATTCCAGGGCTACAAAACTTAAACCATTGCAACTTCAAATTTATTTAAAAAAACATCTTGAAAATTATGAACATCCACTTTGCTACAAAGTGCAAATCAGTTTCCAGTGTCAGTTACAGAATTAATGAAGTGAAACATAATTCTCTTTAGTCGTTGACAAAGCTCATTGGTTTTCTTTCAGCCGTGTTGTTGCTGCTAGTTCTTCCTGACAAACATCACATTCCCTTGACACCACTTTTTGGGGTCAAGTCCCGCTCACTTGTCTGTTCATTGTTGGTTCATGTTTATGTTGTTTTGTCATGTTTTAACTGTCACTATAACTGTGAGATGTGCACTGATGAAAACACCAAGGAATTGTCTTTTTCTGTTATTTTCCCATCCGTATTGGTTCAAATCAGCCTTAATGTTGTTAAAGCATAAAATATGATATAACTGATATAACCAAAATAATTAAGTAGTGGACAATACAGATACTTGTGTTAAAATACAGCAAGTAAAAGTATGAAGTGGTTAGAAAAAAAACTTATGTGAAGTACAGATACCTGAAACCTCCTCTAAAGCACAGAATTGAAGTATTTGTACTTTGCTTCTGCCTTCCTCTAAAGTTAGCACAAATACTGAAAGCATGTTAACATATACATTATATGAAGTTACTGGCATAGCTGTAACCTTGTGTCCACTGCATTTAGCATCAAGGACTAGCCTGAGAAATGTTTACATGACAAAATGATATGACGTAAAACATTTTAGTAATGTGTTGTTGAATGACAAGAATTAATGGGCAGAGTTTAACTTTGGAAGTGGGATTAACATTGGTATATCAGCTTAAGTGTAAGGTCAGTGCTTGAAATATGAGCGCTGTATCAAAGATCCAATTGCTTACCTGGATATGGTGTGCGTCCATAGCTGATAATCTCAGTTAACAAGATGCCAAAGGACCACACATCAGATTTGATGGTAAAAGAGCCATAGTTGATGGCCTCAGGGGCTGTCCATTTGATGGGGAATTTGGCTCCTGGTTATTGTGAAAAAATGAAACCAGTCAAATTTTGAGCAAATGTTAACATTGTAATTGAGACATTTGCTGGATCTCACTGCTGAGGAGTTTCCTGCTAGTTACACATCCGCTCAGACTCTTACATCTTTTGCTCATTTAGTAAGCCACACAACAAGACACTTGTCTTATTTCATTTTATTTTAGTCACTCATGTCGTAATACAGCATTTCACTAATTTCATTAGCTTCCCCTTAAGTGATGAAATGGGAGCACTCACTGTTTCGTCAACTGATGAAACAGTGAGTGCTCCCATTTCATCAATTCTGAGGAATCAGTTCCCCAGTGTCCCAGGGACTTGAGCTTCTGACATCAGGCTACACAATATGTGTGAGTATTGTGTCATACCTTCTCTGGCTGTGTACTCGTTATCTTCAATGATACGAGCGAGGCCAAAGTCTGCAATTTTGCACACTAAAGCCTTATTGACCAGGATGTTGGCAGCTCTCAAGTCTCTGTGAATGTAGTTCCTCTGCTCAATGTAGGCCATCCCCTCTGCAATCTAGAGACGAATGAGTCAGTGTGAAAGAGTCAAACCATAGTTGGTAATAGTAACTGTCACTGTCAATAAAACTGTAGAAAATAGCTTGAGACAGGATGCGTCCCTGCTTGCAGCATTTCTTTGTGTGTATGTATATGTGTGTCTGTGTAAATATATGTATACACAAAAAACATCCATGCTGTAGGCAGACTGCAAGATTTTGTACAAGCTTCATTAAAGAGTTCAAATAATTTATGTACATGTCACTCACAAATGCCATTTACAGGCAAAAAAGGTAACAGCAGCAGCAAGTTTGAGAACTGCACTAGAGAAAGGCAATAAGTATGATAAAAATCCTTTTTTCCTTTTTTGTTATTTTTTTAATGTAGGCCTATTTTTGAATATTTTTTCTCTTGGGACTAAATAGTAGTAATAACATGCTATTAGTTTATTAGTTTGGATAACATGCTTTTAGGAACTAACTGAAAATAATAACAGGCCCCTCAACCTTCGTTGACTTTTTTAGTACTTGCCAGCAAATGCTAGCAATGCTAAGCATAAATGGTCAACATGGTAAACATCAGTGTGAGCATGTTAACTTTAAACATTGCCTTGCTCGAATAGAAGTAAATACAGCAATTGTATTGTATCTTTTTTTAAATTATTAACTATTCAGGGATATGCAACCACTTTTTATGTCTTTATGTCATTTTCTATCTATCTATCTATCTATCTATCTATCTATCTATCTATCTATCTATCT
>JAPZDY010000002.1:893272-904807 GCA_029783645.1 Ctenochaetus hawaiiensis | reverse complement strand
TAAGTGATCCACCCATTTTAGCATAATTTCAACCTGGATAATGTTTCAGTGTTTTCTTTGTTATCATTATTGTTTATTATTCTCCCAGCTACAAAGAATTCAACTCTTCTTTTATTACCTGTTTAGACAGCCAGGTAAACAATAACAAAGATATTTTAACCACATTATACCACAGTCAAATGTGTATTGTGTCAAATTACACAAATAGATACTGAATAGTAAATTTCTGTTTCAACGCAGTGTCTGTGAATAGAGCAACACTGCAATAGGCTGGGCTCATAGCATTAATTCATACATTACTTAACACATGCAAACAGACAGAGAATCTGTCTGACAAGCTGTAATGTGTGGAATGGAGAAGTGATGCTAAAAGTGACCAAGTAATCTCACCTGAGCAGAGAAGTCAATGAGCTTAGGAAGCTGCACACGGTTGCCCTCATCACTCTTTATGAAGTCTAATAAACTACCTGTAGGCACATACAAACACATTAACAAACAAATGATGCACTCTAAAAGCACTGTATTGGACAAAGTCTCACCACAAACAAAAATTTGTGATTTGGAAATGCCCTCCCCCTCAAACATACAAAAAACAACAACACAGAATTTTTACTAACTTGACAATTGACCAGTGCTTTTGATGTTAAATGAATTCCTGTCTACTTCTGATATAAGGGAGGGAGGTATCTCAGTGACCACAATTTTATAAAGTAAATCACTGTGTAAATAAAAAAAACAATGATTGCAAATAGTTTATTTTCCTTGTCTGTCTAACTAGGAGGGGGGCAGACCCATCTACCAGAGTTAATAGACCATGAACTCAGTTGATTGGCTCCAAAGCTAGTTAACACTGTCAGTTAAATAAAAAGTTGCATTTGTACAACTACCAATTTCAGTAGCAGCAGCTGGTATTTTTAAACCATTTATTGCTTAATTACTTAAGATTTTTGACTGCTTATTCCCTCTAGAGAAGTATGTAAAGAGCTTATTTATAACACGTGGCTATTTCAACCCTCAAACTGTTAAGACTTCTCTGCTTACCTCCTATTTTCAGCCACTGTGAAATGCAGCATGTCCAGATGTTGCAACTGACTAAATTTCCTTACTATGCAGTTTTTTAAAAATCCATGCTTGGTTCCCTGGTTGGGAATCATTGTCTTGTGATTTGTCTGAGTTTGCCTTCAGACAAAGGTCACTGAAGTGCAGCAGTCACTTAAATCAAATGAAACTCACAGACTGTGTGTGCACTGCTTCTGCACTAACACACACACATGCACACACACTCACCCTTCTCCATGAACTCAGTAATGATATAGATAGGCTCCTCTTTGGTGACAACAGCATGGAGTCTGACCAGTTTGTCATGCTGTAGACTCTTCATCAGGTTAGCCTCACCCATGAAGGCTTCAACTGACATGCTGCCTGGCTTCATGGTCTTCACTGCTACTTTTGTGTGCTTATTGTACGTTGCTAAAATCAAAACGAAAAAAAAAAAATGGAATTATGAGATTAATTAACAGCTTCCCAACTCAATTAATTAATGAATTTCAAATGATTCAGATCTTTCTCACCCATCCAGACTTCTCCAAACTGGCCGGCACCAAGCCTCTTTTCCAGTTTTAGTGATGACCTGGGGATTTCCCAGGCATCTTTCTCCCATGGTTTCTCAGGTTTGGGGCTCAAGCATGGGTTTGTCAGGTTTTGACAGAGGCCATCCCCCTGCCCTAATATAAACACAAAAAATATTTCATGTTTAATTTTTTTTATATTTATGGCAGTTTTATTCCATTTAATGCATTACTAGATTATTTTATTTTGTACTATGGTTTTCTTATATGTGAGGAAAATTATATTATTGTATAAATCATTTTGAGAAGATAAAAAAAAACTTTCATTCTGCTGCTGCAATCACTAACTAAAGGGTTACACAGTCTGTCACTTTAAGAATGACTTCAATATTTCACATAGGTTGGTGTATGAAACTTGCCCAGCAGAGTGTGCTGTGCATCACTGTAAATGATAAAACAAAACTGAAGTCACTCTTTTGCCACCATGTAATGAGTAAGACTTACTGAGAATATCTCCCTTGCTCTTTACATAATAACATCACCACCAGTAACACACACGGCTGTGAGGAGGTAAAATTATTCAGTAATAAACCACAGAAAGAGTATGAATTTTAAAACCAGTGAACTTACTCTTATAATGGCTGACCAGCTCCTGCAAGGTGCTGAAGGTGTTGCGGGGGGAGATGTAGAATCCTCCATTGTCCAACGTACGAATCTTATAATGTTTAACTGTGTCACCAGACTGGGCATCGAAGTCCCTGACAGACAAAGAGTAGCTGCCTGTGGAAGAACAGAGAAAAACAGTTATGTGAACCAAGTGACCCATAAGGAATTTTTGAAAGCTGATGCCAATATATTTTTTTTTTTACTTTTTTTTTAAATATGAACTTTTTAAGTCAGGAAATTCTAGATATCCAGTATCTCTCAATGATGTTTGTTTTTTTTTGTGGGGATAGAAAAGCTTCTTAGTCTGCATGCAGACCAATATAAGACACATAGAGTGACACTCGAGCAATTAGGTATTGCACTTTTATAAATCCATGGGCTTACAAAGCACAGAATAAAATAAGGATAATCAAAGACAAAGAAACAGACACTAAAATACTGCTCCTTTTTTTATCTCTGTTATGGGCCAAGCGCCGAAAAAGTAGATCCTACATTTCCCATAATGCAAATTATAGCCTCTCTCTTAGATGCCATTAATGCCCTTTTATGTTCACAGGCTAGTTGCTTCCTAAATGGGTCTACTGTTTGGTGCTGTAAAGTTGATATACTGAAGTTTTTTTCAGAGTTTTTTTTTTGCTGAAAATAGCTGCAATGCTAATGAGAGTGATTAGGCAATCCAAAACAGTTAACTTTTTTGACTGCAAAACCCAACAGGTGAGTTAAAAGATGCTCTTTGAGCTGAGGGGAACTGCACTGTCTGGTTCGAATAATAATGTGCGTACAGGGCACTACATGCGCAAACAGTGGCTTAAAAAGTGCTTATAAGCAGGAAACAAAATACAATTCACTTGTACTTTTCTAATTAAAACTCTATTTCAGCAGCACCTGTTAAGCTCATATTACTTGATTTTTTTCAGTTAGGATTATCACTATCAGTAATTTTTCTAAATAACTGCTTAGACTGCTTAAGACTTAATTAAAGAATAAATAATCTTTTGTATAATGTGTTTCACTTACCCTTGGTGGTCTCACTGTCTCGGATCATAAAGGATCCAACTCTGTTCCCAGGGGCCAGCAGCTGCCTCTCAGCATCTTTCCTGCTCACGCCCTTAAAGAACCACCTTAAAAAAGAAGAAAACAGACCAGTAAGTTTAGAAACCTCTTAACGCTGTACAGACCTTAATTTTTCATTCAAAGTGTTTTTCATTGGCTTTTTGCATTTCTTTTCTTTTCTTTTGTGAAAAACTGCAGTATTACATTATGTGCCATCTATACAAGGTGCAGGCACACAACACTACTCCTGTTTATGGGAGGGCACTAATGCTATGGTAACAATTTTTACAATGAAAACAACAACTTTATCCTAATAATGCATAGAGATGTGGTCTCAATGTCAGTTCACTTACTCCTCTGCCTCCAGTGTATCTTTGGCTACATAATTACTGGGGATATAGCCTTCCTGGCCTGTACTGATTAACATAGCTCTCCACCACTCCCCCGACCTATGGAGAGAGAACAGAGACAGAAAAAGAAGAGAGAGAGAGAGAGAGAGAGAGAGAGAGAGAGAAGACAAAAAAATAAAAAGACACACAACAGGTATGATTTTTTAGTAGCTATACCTTCATGATCAACCATATGCTTTACATGTCCAAACAAAAAAAACAACAACAAACAATTAATGTTTAAGAACAAAGACTTTGTGATCTTCTTCACGGTTTAGACTCAACTTACTCCTCCAAGATTTTGAGCTTATCTCCCTTCTTGAAGCCAAGGTCTCCTTCGTGAATGGCCTCATAGTCATACAGTGCCATGGCAATACTCTCCCCTATAGAAGCATTGCCAAAAAGCAAAAAAGCAGACAGCTTTATACTGATACATTCTTGTCATGGAATGCAGTATAAAACATTATCTCTTTTGTGTTGTCATTTTGAAGCTACGAGTATGTTTGCTTTCTTTTAGCATGTAAAACAGAAAAAAAAACCTTACAACTGAAAATAAAACTGAAATGAAGCTTGCTTTTCTGGGGTTGTGAAAAGTGGACATTTTGAAGGAAGTTCTTTTAAAAGTGTATGTGAGTGAGCGAGAGAAGGACTGATTGACTGTGCTGCTTTTTTTTGTAGACATACTGCATATAAATCTGAACTTTGTTGCTAACACTGGGTTTCCTGTACTTAAACTGCATGACTTCCTTGTGTATTTGATACTAATAGCATCAGGACTGTGGTCTGTACATTGGAGGCCTGTGTGTTAGGTGGTGAGAGGTGCTAACTTTCTGTGGCACACACACTCTCCTTCCTCTCTGTCTCACATGTTGTGTTGAGCTTTGGACATTGCCTCTCTGTGACTTACCAGCTCAGACCTAAAAGAAACTGTTTAAAGTCCTGGTTGTATATGGTGGCCTTCACAGTACAAATTGGGAGGTTAGGAATAAAGCTGCAACTGACAAATCTAACTGGTTCACTAGTGGTTGAAAGGCTGTCCAATATAAAATGCAATATTAAATATAAGTTTGTCAGGGTTGTAGTAGGAGGAGTAATATGTAACAGAGACTGTGACTCACCTTCAGAAGAGTTTGCATTAAATGCTGTTTTGACCTGTGAAAAGATTGATAGTGAATTTAGGTTGTATAAGGGTTAGCGATACACTAAATTTCATTCAGTATTCCTGCTCATTGTTGATTTGAAGTAAGAAAAATAATTTCTTGAACCTGCATTCATTCCTCAGCTGGGTATGGGCAGTGCAACTAACCTTACAAAAGTTTGTTACACAAAAACAATAATCGCAAAAGCAAGTATAAAGAAGGCAAGGCAAGGCAGGTTTTTTCTTTGTATAGCACCATTCAGACGCAGACTCTTGTATTTAATATTTTGTAAAGCAACAGTAAACAATAATGAGCTGTCGGCTGCAGCAGACCCCAGACAGAAATCTAATTCCACAGGTAGAAGAGTGCATAGTGCACTTCTTCACTAGCAGGTCGCTAACTTTTTCTGTGCTGATTGATGCTAAGTAGTCAGCAAACTGTGAATATTTTTTTATTTAACGCTCTTTATTTACAACTCTTGTCATTGGGAAGTACACAGAGGATTGCACTGAGAGTGAACCAAAACATTTAAGTTTATGAAAAAAAAGCTGAAACAGGCTAAAAGCTCTGTGGAAAGAGAGTTGGGTGACAATTTCTTTGTTGGGTTCACTGCCAGCAGTTCCTTTCACTACATACATGTTTTTCCATTGTTGGTATAATAATACAAATCAGTGCAGCTTTCAACAACCTTACTGTGCATCACACACGTGTACCTTGTGTACAATATAAAATTAAACTACTTGGACTTGGACTTGTGTCTCAGCAAGTTTAGGAAAACCTGTCCATGCATTTATCTTCAGTAGGCTCAACTACTGTAATGGTGTCTTCACATCTCCAAAAACAGTCCATCAGAGAGCTGCAGCTGACTTAAAATGCTGCTGTTGGAGTCCTCACTAACACCCAAACAGTGGATCACATCACCCCAGTCCTCAGGTCTTTACACTGGCTTCCTGTCTCACAGAGCAGAAACGTCAAAATATTACTGTTGATTTAAAGCACTAAATGGTTTAAGGGCCAAAATACATTATTGTTCTTTTACAAAATTATGAACCGTCAAGACCCATCAGATCATCTCAGACAGGTTCACTTTGTGTCTCTACAACTAGAACTTCACATGATAAGGCAGTGTTTACTTTCTACACACCACATATCTGAAACAAACTCCCTCTAAACTGCAGGTCTACTGAAACCCTCAATGCTTTTATTAAATTGTGTGTTTAAATGTCATTTTTTTGTTTTTATTTTGCACTTTTACACTTGATGTAAAGCATTTTGAGTTACCTTGTTGCTGAAATGTGCTTTAATAAAAAAAAAAATCACCTTGCCTTGCCTTGGATGTTTTACCATGAAACTATGTTCTCTATTGTCCTAACTTTTATATCTTAACAAGATACATTAAAGCAAATCAAGAATGAACTTCAATTAAATAATAAATATGTATCTCAATATATTCCAATTTTAAGAGCATTTAGCACTCAAATTCAGACTCTCTATCAGAAAGTTTGTTTTCAACAAAATGCAACATTAGTACAATGGTAAAATAAGCTTTACTGTATAGATAGACAACAAGACAGACGGCTTGTAAATTCTGACATCACTGGGATAATAAAATACAGTACATCTGAGCTGGATGTCTTAGGTGTTGTCTAATTTACAAGTTTTGATCATACGTCTCCTGCCTTAACACTCTGGTTCTGCCTCTGTCACTTCCTCTTTCTTCAATGAGGAGAGATGTAACTGTCAGCATACAGGAAGTGGCCAGAGGAACCACACTCACACGCAGCAGCCCCGCTTCTTTACCCATGGCACAGATCAAAGTCTGGCTAGTATGCAAACTCATAAAAGCCACAGGAACATGTTCAGAGTGTTTGTCAGAGTACATCTATCCTCTCTGAAAAGCACAGGGAAATTGTCTCCTTTTACTTGTGGACTTAACCAATGAAACTGTATCACCTCTTCAGACTTTCACTGTTTCTCCATTTGACACAGTGCAGTTTTTTTTGTAAAACAGGGCAGAAACTACTGCAAGGGTGTGCACTATTTTTTATTTACAAGAAAGTTTACAAAAGCTCATGTTTCAAATTCTTTCACTTTTGTTACCTTAAGTATAGCAAGTGTATAGTATTTTACTTTATTTTCAGCTAATTCAAATTCTGAATGGAATGGAAAATGAAAGTATGCTTTTCTTTCAGCAGATATGTCATAGTAAGAAGTTGAATTGACCAAGGCTTTGGATGATGCTTCTTGCGCAAGCAGAGTACAGATAATTACTTCGCTATATGATTCTTTATTTAATCTAACTTGTTTTTTGTCATGTAACAAACACCAAGTCACTTTTCACACATTTGTATTGGTCACAACTTTTCTGCTTACAGCCTTGCTTCCTGTTGTGGGGTCTCTCACATAGTGAGCAGTCTGTGAACGGTTCTCCTCATTCCCCGCTGGTTTGCTGAGAGGCTCCTGCTCCTTCTTTGAGCCAACGCAACCCATGATGCCTTCTGCAAGAGAACAACAGAGGAAAAAAGCAAGACATGAGAGCTGTGGATACTAGCAGAGCGCCATTTGGATAGTCAAAGTAATGTAAATAGTTAGTCATAGTTTGCTACGCTAAAATGAGTTTATATGTACCTAAATTATTCAGAGGTCATGTCCATTTTGAACCAAACATCAGCTGTGCATGCAGAATAAGAAAAGGGGGTTTTAATGTAAAAAAACAGCTATTATGAAATTAATTCTTGTTTCACAAATCATTTGTAATTTTCAAGCTTTTGTCAAAGAAAATTTTCAGCACAGGTCCTGAACCTCAAGGCTCAAGACAGGGATGATGAGATCCACAACACCACATCCACTATGAGAGGGTAAACAGGCTGTGAACCAGTTTCTATCAAAGTGTATTTGTGGATATATTATTAAATGTGTATACAGTATAAAATAATCTTTGAATGTTGTTTGCATTAACTCTATCGCAATACAAAATAATTAACACAATAAATATACTTTTAAAGTTAACAACATCGTTGATAAAAGTAGGTTATTATGTTTATCTATCATGGAGTGACAAAGTGAGGATGAGGAAGCCCTTTGTGCAATAACCTCAGTTTTTTTAGTTGATAATCTATTGAGACAGACCTAATCCGTCTAAAATTGTCTTAATCTGCTAATTGAACAGAGGAGATATATATGTAATTTTGAGTAACACTGGGATACTTTGTGGAAGGGGATCAAGGCAATGAACATTACAGCATATCAATTTGTCTTGGTTTTCACAGTGAGAGAACTAGTTTAATTAAATTATTTGATGGGATTGATCAAACGAAACAGTCTCTCTTCTGTGGGTTGTCAGTGGTTTAACTTCTCAGCCTGCTGATGGAATATGCCCATTCACTGTGACATCATTTTGGTGTTGAAGGTGAACTCATTTTAAAAATCTGTGTGTGTTTCCAGGTGTGTTTCTGCCACAAATATGAAAAAAACTGTATAGGTATATATAGTATCTGTATATCTGTATAGTATCTCTAGAGGTCCCTGTGTGAAGTCTGATAAATATAGTTACCTGAGGTCACTTTAGTCAGTTTAAGAGTAAGAAGAAAGTGTTAACAAACTGGACAATGTCTCTGCCTTTTTAAAAAATAGTAGGCAAGAGTACAAAGCTAAATGGGTAAATACACAAACAGCGTTGCTGTGCTTATGACACCACACAGGAGTGTACTTTCATACTTCTAGTTGCCTACTCCATGGCCACTTTTCTCCCCCTTCACCTCTCCCAACTAGTTATTGTTGGCTAATGTAAAACATGTCATGACAGGTGCTTCACCACAGCAAAGTCACAACAGGCTCTGACTTTTAAAAACTTCAGTATACTGCCAAACAAATAGATTTAGTGATTTGGTAATAGGATTAATCAGCCTCCTGTGATTTGCAAGTATAGGTAGTAACTAATTACAAGTTTTACTAATTTGGAACTAGTAGGAACTAGTACTTATGTTACTTTTATTAAGGCTGTTTTTCTTTTTGTATCTGAGGATATTCTGAACCAGTAATCTACTTTAACTTCACTACATTTGCCAGATACCTAAGATACAATTAGGCTGCTCTAAATCTGCTTGATGATTGAGCGCAGGGGACGAGAGCACTCTGCTGCAGATGCCCAGATGCCAGATGCCTGGAAGAAAAAGAAGCACCACCTGTCATTTGACCATGATGCAATGATGACAGAGCAAAACATAGAACAAGAGGCAGCCTCCAGTGACAATCCCTAGACACATCTGGCAACACTTTTTATATCAAGATTCACGTTTATTTAGAATCTGACTAGCTGGTGAACTCTCACTAACATATGTTTGCAAACATTGACGCATATTATGAGCATTACTTTTTTCAGCTGGCTGTTACTGTAAATGTATTTCAAATGTCTCTTAGATTGTATGGAGGAGGCTTGTGAGTGCCATGTCACATGATACTGTTAGATATTCTTCACTACAAGGGGAAGACTGACAAGACAAAAAAGTCTTCCCTTACACAGTCACTCAGCTTGTTAGATAAACATGACTATGATTCCTACCTTTTCTATGATTCAGCAGTCAGTAACTGTTAGTTTTTATTTTGACACTTTATAACATCTGCCATACTCTTTTGACTCCTTTGTTTGTGCTATCCTTTTTTTATGAATGAACACCATAAGGTCTTACTATCTACTGAAGCTATCAAAAAAGCTACAAAGGCTTCCTCATTCATCTTTAACTTCAAAGGAATGCTCTGTATTCTCTTTGTATCACTCTATATCTGTTTGTGTATCTACATGCAAATAAGTACACAGTTTAATGGAAGAAGGTTTAACAAGAGAAAGAACAACGAGGGGGACTGTGATGGCAGACTGGCTCACCTACAAGAAAAGAAGGGACAGAAGAGAATGAGAAGAAGCTCAGAGAGGCAGAGAAATACTCTGAGAGAAACACATTTTATGTGTCAAAAACAGCAAATCCCTGTCAGCATTCAAATAGACATCAACAATGATTTTAACAGCCACATGATGTCACCATGGAACGACCAACAAAAGAGGACACTGACATCCTTCAGAGGATTTGCTTTGGAATCACAAGCAACAGGAAATATTAACACGGACAAAACCTTTGATGAAAAAATGTAAGCAACATCATCTGTTCTTCCATAAACATGTACAGTAGTTACCATAACTATTACCAAAGTGCCCTGGTGCTACTCATATGTGGTAAGCAATGGAAAATGTTTAATTTTAACACTAAGACACAGGAAGTTCCGGTGTTCTTGAGATCAAAATTAGAGTTGGTATTAGCTTCCTTTTTTCACTCGGTTCCATACCTTGTTCCTCTTTAGATGTCTAATCGAAGGAGGGTCAGGTTTATTTTGACAGTTTGACTTCTAAGGCAAAAAAATTACATCCTTTCATATTTTCACTGATACAAAATGGGATCAGCTGATGGAAACACATTGCCCTAGTTTAGCTCTATAAATATGCAGCTGCTATTGATTTATCTCAGTCCATGTGTAAAGTAGCTACATTACAATTCAATGTCAATCAATGTTTTCATATAACCTAAAAAACAAAAAACAAATATAACTCAAGCGGCAGCTCTTTGCCAATACAAATAGAACCAAGAAATATTTTATTAAAATTAAAGTTCTAGTAAAATCCGCAGAGAATTACCTGTGGAGCCCAAAAAGCCAAAACTGAAAGCTGAAGGATGAAGTTTCAAAGAGCTGCAGACTGAATCGTTTGAACTAGAAGTGCTGACAAGCCTTTACAATGCAGCAAAATTTATTTCTTCTGATTGAAAAATTATTTGGAGAAGTATTCCATGTGATTTTAGTATCATGGTAACTGTGCAGAAGATGCATGTTCTTGTAGTAGAGCAGCTACGATGGCAGCCAAACTCGCGAAATATGCAAAGGGTCCTCTCTAAAGCCCTAACTTGTATTGTGTGTTCTGGGCTACTGTGGAAAAATGGTGGACCAATGTGGTGCACCCTGCAGAAGACGACTCTTCATAGATTTAAAATACTTATTTCAGGTATTTATTACGGAAGCTGAACGTGGCCATGGTCACTTCTATCCTTTTCATTTCATTTTTAGTGATAACGGGATAAATTAATACGTTATCACAGGATAACGAGGCTCAGTTTCCCGTGATTATGGCATAAATGAAAACAATTAATTATCTCATGATATCACATTAATTTATCCGGTTATCACAGATAACAAAACTTGTGCGAGCAATAATGAGATGATTATTTCATGATCTTGAGATAACAGAATTAAAAAAATTTAGTAGTGACCACAGCTACTCTCAACTTAGAATATACAAATAATAACAATATAATTTTATACGTATACATTTATATTTATACATTTATACAACTCCGAGATGACACTGTGGAGGTGTCCTTTTGTCTTTTTGAATAAGCCTAATATTAAGAGAGTAGTTTGACATTTTCGGAAATACACTGTATTTGTTGTTGAAGTTTAGAAATAACACCATTCTAATGTATGTATATTAAATATAACACAAGAGCCAAAAGTTGGTCTTATCTTAGCCTAGCAGAAAAACTGCCATTTCGCACCCATTATTGTGTCAGTGCAGAAGGCGGTGGGTGGCATGGCCAAAAGTTTTGGTGTAACAGTCCGTCATCACTGTTATCTGTATACTTAACAGTTTATTCACACCAACAGGGTCAGAAATGAAAA
>JAPZDY010000002.1:880441-890947 GCA_029783645.1 Ctenochaetus hawaiiensis | reverse complement strand
ATAGATGCGAGCGACATATTTGCATGGTGCATGACAGCTCTAACATGTATTCAAATGAGAGTCTGACAGCTATCAGTGTCTCCTCTGGGCAGAGACAGGGAGGCAGGCAAGAGAGGGAAGGCGGGGGTGGTTCAGCCCCAGGGCCACAACAACAGCCTGATAATAACACAGTGGAGAAAGCTCCCAGCTCTTCTTCTATAATCCTTAATCAACAGTCAGGATTAGAAACCAAGTTCCCTCTGAACTGAAACCCATGCAACAGTAATGAAGAGTGGTTGGGGAGGGGTTAGTGAGATGAGGTTAAGAATGAAATGAATGAGTTCAGGAAAAAAAACAGGAAGGTAGAATTTAGAATCCTAGTTTAAAAATTGATGAAGGATAATACAAGATAAAAAACCCCCCAGCATGACGGATAAAGAGAAGGTTGTAGTGTTCAGCAGCTGCTCACAGCTGCAGATGACCTGATTTTGCCTGGTTTGGGTGCAGGCACAATGAGCCTTTTACTCTGATATACAGGCCTCAGTTTGTCTCTGTCTGTATTCAAACTTCAGGGGGAAATGAGCTCCTCATTTACCGTGTTGAAGATCCACAGATAGCTTAATCACTGCACAGGGAATTATTGCACACAAGGCTGATGACATACAAAACCACTGACCATTTTATCCAAAATTTGCTCACACCCTCTGACTGATGCTTTATAAAAAAAGAATAACAAGGACACTTAAGAGCAAACAGATCAAATATTGTTGAAACAGATTTCTTAAAATGGAGCACAGCTGTCTGGGACACAGTGTTATATTACACTCTTTAAACATTGAACCAGCATTAGTGGGACTTTTTAATTGCTTGTTTTGTTGATCTTGTTAAATCTCATCCTTGAGTTATTTATCTTTTTAAAATAAATATATATTGAGTTAAATAATGTTGTTTTTAAGCAGTTTTAACATTTCCTACTTCTGTTTTCTTTTTCTAAACCTGGCTTCAAGTTTAACAACATTTGTTAAACTTTAACAACTTTGACAACTTAGACTTTAGTCTCTTGACTTGGAATATTTTAATGTCTCCCTCAAGCTTAAGCTTAAAAATAAACAAAAGAGTCTGCACTTGCATCTCTGTGAGGCACCACTGTGCTTTTAGCTGAATGCTAACATCAGCATGCTAACATGTTTACACTGACAATGTTAAAATGATAATTACTGGTAGTCTGGTAGGTGCTGGACTGACCTACAGACTGACACTGGTGTTCTCATATGCTGCTAGCACAGGTTGAGGAGTAACAACTCAGATGCTGGACCTTAGCGTCAGTGACTTGTGACTAGGTGGTCTGTTTGAGCTGGAATGACATGTTCAGTTCCAAAAATTCAAAAATGTGATAAAAAATGTGTGCTGTGCAAAAGGTCTCCATTTCCTGATAATACTAGGTTGGTTCTGAATGAAACCAACAGCAACCACATATTGTTACAGTTGGAGAGAAAGCTTTGTTTGGCAGTGCAGACCAGCAGACACACAAAAGATAATCAGACTCAAATTTCAAGACTCTGCTGCGATTAGCCAAAGAGCTGATGGAATGCAAGACATCTGGCCTAAAATTTGCAAATTATTCTGTGTTACAATACTATCACACCAAACACACCTAATTAATTTGCCTTAAAATGTTATATAATCTGTCAGGGTTAGGTCTGTTTTGTTTCTATTTATCTGTTAGAAAAGCTTAATGAGTTATTTTTAAAGAATTCAATATACCTGCAAGTTTACAAAGTACATGTTGTGAATTTCAAATACAATCAGTTGGTCCTGGTGAAGAGTAACTTGTTCAGGACAAATGCAAAGTTTAAAACATGAGCATGAAGTGGTCATCTTGTCATGGGACTTACGCCTACCTGCTCTTTATATGGCGCTAGGGATTGCTGATGTGAAATAGTTTACTTTGGATTTGTTCTTGACTCAGGACCAAAATAATCTAACCGTTGTCGTTACTGTAGGTTGACACATATCGAAAGTCAGTTCTCAACTTTTCTTAAGGGGAGGACCAATGTAGAAGAGCAGCAAAGTGTCAGTTCACACTCAAAATTTAAATCCCCAAGTGTCACTTCCTGCAGGCAGAGTTGAGAAAATACAACCAAGTTTCTCATCTGAGCAACTAGAACAATCTAAGATATCTTGAAAAGTGTTCATGAAGTGCTCTGCACTGCACGTCTGTTGTTTAGATTCTATCTTGATTTTAGCAACAAAGTCAAAACAAGCTTTACTTAAAAAAACTTCTCGAGTGTAAGTTTGATCTGTGAGAAGAAATATTTGATAGCAACACTGACATGAAGAGTGTTTCCAGTAACATTCAAGTTATATCGCAACACATGATTACACGGCAGACTTATGTTGGTATTTACTGGTTTCTACATTCCTTATCTTAAAACCACATCTGTTTGCATAATGTCTTGAACAAAATGTCATGCATGATGTTACTTCCCAGAACACTCATTATTACTCACTGAGGATGGTTTTTTTCCCTGCGTATAAGAGATTTGTTTGACATATGATAGTTAAATCATATGCATTAAAAGCCACAGAGGTGACATTCAAGAATTTATTTTGGTATCAGAAGAGGTGCAACCAAGAGTGTGCATTATATCACTCTACCACCAAATATAGAAACATAACAGCAAACAATCACACAGCATTTGGCATGATTGATTAGAATACTATAAAAGTCAAGTAATAATAACTCACTCACAGTGAAACAGTCCATCACATTTATATTTATTATTATTATTCTATTATCATTATTTCACAGATAGATGTGAATAGCAGTGAAAAGCTGTTTTCTCCACTATTCATCGACCAAGTCCTCTACTTAATGGATTCTACTGACATTAGAGAGACATGGTTACAACTGTAGAAGTCAACATCCAATCAGCATCCAGACTGAAGAGGTTTTCACACAGAATAAGTGCACACTTTTGAAAAAGAAAAGAAAAGGAAAGGAAAAATAACAGCAATCTCATATTTAGAATAAAAATTTGGTTGATTGTGCCTATTGATTAGATAATCTCCATCAAAAAAAAAGCAGTTCATATATTTACAAAAACTGGCTAGTGCTGTATCACAAAAGTAAAGAAAATTTCACTGACCCTGTCACTGTGCTGCAACACAGCTGACGCAGCTGTGAGTGGAAAGTTAATACTTGCAAAATATGTGCATTCTGAAAAATGAAAAAGAGGAAGAGGAACTTTTTTTTTTTTCCTTTGTTGGCCCTTTGTTTGGCTTGGGGTTGGGGGGTGGGGTGGGGTGGGGGGGCATAAAAATAGCAGTGACAGCAATGCCAGGAAAGTGAAACAACGGTACAGTAAATACTGTATGAAACTATAATAGTGTGTAATGAGTTAGTTTAGTTTACTTTGATAAGGTGCAAGACATGGAAAAAATTGAGAATTCTACAAATTTGTAATTTGATGGGATGGTATTTTTTACCAACACAGTAAATCCTAATTTAGAAATGTAGAACAGTCAAGAGTTTCTTTTTTGCCTTGACATCTCTGGCTATGGCTATGTACGTTGTACTTAACAATAAACACAATATGATGTACACATGACATGAAGTGCCAGTTACTGTTTCACTAAGCATTTTCAGATTTTTCTTTTTTTCTCAGCAAGACTTAGAGATATACCAGTAAGTGCAAACATCATATTGGGTATGACAAAAATGGCAAAAATGGCAAAAAATACAAGGCACTGTATTCTGCTTTCAGAGACAATTAAAGAAAAGAAGCATTGAGATGCTGACCGGAAAATCCCCAAATTTTCAAACTATGAATACTCATAATTCTCTCGGCCACATTCAAATTTGTTTAAAGTATTTGAATCGACTGTTTTTCATAATGGCTTACTCCTGTTAGGCTCACTGAAGAAGCTGATTTGTTTAAAAGTGCACTGAGCCAAGGGCAGGAAAAATGCCATTAATACTGCAACATGGAATTTTTATAGTGGCTTGAATTAATATTTCTATATCATAGCTGTTACACTCAAATCTCTGTAGTAATACACAGATCAAATAACTGTGTGTATGTGAAATAAGTAATGAACCCCACTAAAAATGTTAACCAACTCTGCGGTTCCCCCAAGTTCTGTAGACAATTCTGACAACTGTCAGCCTACTATTTTGGTTTTAGGATCCACATCTTTACTGTTCTGATTGGCTTTGAGCAGTAAGTTGTATTCAGCAGACTAAAACAGAACTTCAGCGACACTAAATGTTGGGAATCTGACACAAACACAAATTCAATATGTGCTAATATTACTCTGTGTCTGCAGAATGTGTAAAGAAGTGTAAGCAAGTATTCACTAACACGTATGCCAATCAAATTTATGTTTTATTTCATCCTACGGCGATAATACTACATTGTTGTTTTTACAACTTGTTTCTGTCATCCCCAAGTGGCCAGAAGCAGTTAATGCAGGCATAGTTATTAATAAGACTGGTGCCCTCTAATACTCCAAAAAGCCTTTTAATGCCTTCTTGATTAGGATAACATGTATTTGACAGGTAGTCCTGTTTCATTGTTTACATACATGGGACATGGAATTTACATAGGGAGATGATCTGCAGGTTAAAAATGGACTTGCCAAGTAGTTTCCTATAAAGCTGCTCTGACCACGATCTTCACTAGTCACATGATTATGTGAAAGGAATTACTCATTTTGAAAAACACACCATGAGCTGTCACTAACTCTGTAGTTCCCCTCAACTCCACTGAGCTTTTTGCAACCTCCAAGTCATTGATAAATCAGATGAATGTGTACATACTCTACCGTGTTGTGAATTTGCAGGCTGTATCAACTATATAAGGTATGTATGTGTCGTGTTTACAGATTGTTGTTCTGCCATCCAGTGGCTGTGACAGTCAGTACATGTCAGTTTAAGTGACATCATTTAAAGAGACATAATGCTCTTTAGCTTGGGCTCTTCTCCTCAGCTCTCACTGTTTTCTTCATCCTCTGCTTCTGCTGGGTGTCTGTGAGGGAAAAAACAAAACTGTTCCATTCTTCAGCGTTTGGTGGAGGAGAAACAGTGGAAGAGTGAGATGTTTCAGTTAAGACCAAGGGGAAGGATAGTTGGAGAGACAATGATTGAGATCTAGTGTTGGATTAGTAACTCAAAGAAAGGAATGTGTTACACATTAAAAAAAGATTTTTTTTTAAAGCCTTACTCTACTTTGAAAAAGTAATTAAGCACACTACTGGTTACATTACTTTTGGATTACTCCGTAACATTACCTGAGATGCTTTATAACTCAAAAGCAATTAGCAATATAAAGTAAAACCTTACAGATCTGCACAAATCCCTACTCTTACAAGGACATACACAAGATCTCTCTTTTATGTGCTTTAATACAACAAAGCCGACAGCAAGGCTGTGAAAAGTTACAGTCATGTTCTCGCCCACTCGCTCACATATTTAAAGTATTGTGCACATCACCACCCCCAAAAAGACGTCTTAAGTGGCTTTATCCCTTTTGTTCAGTGTCGTCCTCCAAGGACAAACACGTCACATGAGTGAGGTCAGATGAGCGTCACGTAAACTCACATGAAAAGGGACGTTTGATTAATGCAGATAATTGAACTTAAAGTAACACAAGAAATGAGATAATATTTTGGTAAATAACTGTACTGTGATAGCTGTAGCTATTGACAGTAATGCGTGACATGCCAGGACATTACAGACAAATAATGCACTACTTTATAATGTGTTACCCCAAACATCTCTGAGATCAAACATTTAACTCATTTTCAAGACTTGGTCCATTTAAATAAACTAGCTGAACTAATGACCAGATAGCTGAGGTAAAGTAACTATAACCTTTAACATTCATTCGATTTAATTATAGGATTAAGCAATAAAAATGAACAGTTTGATGTTTTGTGAAAGCACTTCTCTGCTTCATTGACGTATGACATAAAGACTATAGAAATTACAGCCACAAGATTGTTTGTAGCTTGACATGAAAGCTGGAAACAGGTGGAAAAACAAACTATACAGGCCTGTCCAGCAAACCTGATGTTTTTACACTCCACACTTGGTATGAAACAAACAAACAACAGATAACAATTGAAGTAGTGAGCTTTATAGGTACTGAAAGGTGGAGTTTGTTGCTTTTGGAAGGAGCCAGACTAGTTCTTGCCCCCTGTTTTTAGTTTTTAGGCAAAACTCAGCAAAAGAACTGTTGGCTGACTGCTGGTCAGAGGTTTCTTTGCAGGAGGGCGAAAAATAACAAAATGTATTTCCCAAAATGTTGAACCATTCCTTAAACATCACACATTATGTTCACGGAGCATGGGTGAAATGAATGTGTTGTAAGATAAAATAAATGGATCTATAAAGCTTTAGAGGTCTAACTTGATCTGAAGACCACATGCCAGCAGAAAAGGAGGAAAGAGAACTTAAGGACTGAAAAATGTGAAGTGGTGCATACTGTCTGTGTCCGAGTCTCTGTCAGTTTCTGTCTCCACAGATGCTCTCTTCCTCTTGCAGCTCTGATTGCCTTCTCGTCCTGATAGACTTTCTTCCTCATCCTGCTCGTCCATGCTACTTTCCATCTCAACTACTGGTGATGATGATGACTGTGATGTTGCAGCAGAGGCAGCAGGAAGGGGCAAATTAGAAAGACATTTTAACCTCATTAAAGTAGAAAGATAATGAAAAAAATCATTTATTAAAACAGTGAGACTGAATGAGTACATAATAAACTAACACAGTTTTGTCTTTGCATCTGCTTTGTTGGATTAAATTATCTTACCTTCCCATTTGAAGATACAGATTCTTGCTTTTGCAGGGCAGAATTCAGACTCTCCAGCATTACTACTGTCACAGAAACACAGTACAGGTTACTCTTTCACCTGTGCATGATAAAAGGATACCTACACCACAGATGCATATGAATTTAAGCTCTTTACCTGGACGTAAAGATATAGTGAGGACAGGCACCTTCTTTTCATTGCTTTGGTCCGTCTTTTCATTCACCTCCTCCTTCTGCTCTTGCTCTTTGATCACCTGCTGGGACAAGGCCATCAAACCATGAATCCTGTTCATCTCATCTTTAGCATCACTTTCTCTTCTTTTAATTTTGTTGCTTTGAGGCCCAACATTACCTTGTACTTATGGTCAGTGGCAGGCTCCTCTTTGTGTTTGTTTGTAGAGGAGGATGTGAGGGGGCTGATATGATGAGGTGATGGTAATGGATTTGACTTAAAATCTTTGTCAGGGCTATTTTGTACTTTGTCTACACCCTGTAAAGCTAAAGGTGAATAATCTCCAGGCGACTGGCTGGATTTGGACTTTCCTCGATCTGATAGATCCAGAGGCCCGTCACACACCTCTTTAAACCCTTCCTCTGGGACCCTTTCAGCCTTTGATGGTGGGATCATGTCCTTTTTCTCCAGGGGCTTAGTTTGACACTCTGTGTGCTCTGACAGGCTCCTCAACCTGAACAGCACAGTTGGTTCTACAGCAGATGGCTTACTGGCACTCTGCTTGTGCCAGAGAGACCCCAAACTCTGCCGTCGAGTGTTGCTATTTTGACTAGTTGGGATCAGGTTGGGGAAGCGCGGCAGGTTTAGTTTGGGAGAAGGTTGTACTACCATGGTCCCTGGAGCAGCTGCAGAAACCCAGTCAGAGGATTCAGGTAAGGACCATGGGAGAGCGATAGGGCTGCTCTTGATTGGCTGAGGACGACAGGGGACAGGAGTGTGCACCACATGTCTGCTGGGGTTCACCTCTTCACCAGCTGACGAAGGAGAGTTCTTAAGGAGAGCCTGAGGAGGAATGGAGGACTGCTGGTCCAGTCCATCAACACTCTGAGATCTAAGTTAGAAGCAGCAAAGGCCAGTCAGA
Organism: Ctenochaetus hawaiiensis; assembly: GCA_029783645.1. Taxonomy (NCBI): domain Eukaryota; kingdom Metazoa; phylum Chordata; class Actinopteri; order Acanthuriformes; family Acanthuridae; genus Ctenochaetus; species Ctenochaetus hawaiiensis. The sequence continues at coordinate 883,062 of JAPZDY010000002.1, read as the reverse complement.
TGAGGAGAGGTTAAAAAAACTGTAAAGTCATTGGGCCTCTTTAATAATAATAATCCAAGATGAATGATGACTTTTTCTTATTTGGCTGAATAAAACAATATTTATCTTTGTCTACACTGTGACCCAGTCACTAATTTGTTCTAAGCCCACATACATGAGATGGCACAGCAGTCTGTTTTGCTATTCTTTATCAGTCTGTCTCACCTCCTCTCTCCAAAACTGTTTTCTGTCTTCCAGGATGGAGATGCGAGAGTCAAGAGAGGCTTGTACAAATCCTGTTAGAATGGAGGAGGGCAGATGAAATGATCATACTGTGGCTATCGTGTCACATAAATTCAAGTAATAGTTTAACATTTTGAAAAATCTCTCTTTCTGATTTAAATTAAGATAGATGCCACTCTCATCAGTGTACACTTGGTCAGGCTACAACCAGGAGATGGTACAAAGACCTGTAAGAAGGGAAACAGCTGGGCTGGCTCTGCTCAGAGGAACTTCAGTTGCCTTTACACTTATCAAGAATAACAATGATATATCACGTGTTATAAAGGAGCTTTAGAAGTGCTGTCAGGACGGTGTTGGGAGAATCTTTTACCCTAAGACTGAGCCAGGTTAACCATTGCTCCCTGTTTTCACTGTTTATGATAAGTAAAACAAGCTATCTCTACATGCCATATATGACAGATATGAGAGCGATGTGTATCTGCTTTTCCAACTCTCAGCAAGAAAGCAAATAGTAGTTTATTTCTCAAAATATATTCCTTTCTCATGTACATGCACAAGAGAAACTAACAAAACTGCATTAAATTTTGATTTAGAAACTTACAAAGTGACTCCTGTTCATCCCTCTCCATTGTCTGTGTTCAGGTCCTGTTTGATCAGAAAAGGAAAACATGAACTCATGCTAAACTAGGATTTTTAACAACAAACAAAAAGCTTCTCCTCTCAGCTCTTCTTTATCCTCACCTTCAGTGCGTTGGTCTCCCTCAGTTTTCACTGCAACATTACCATCTGCTGGCTGGTTGTTGGCCCTGCTGCTGGCTGTGGTGACGAGGGCAACAGGTCCAGAGGGAGCTAAATGCTCAGGTGAGCTGTTTGGTTTGACCTCTGCAGTGCTGCTGTTGGTGGAGTGGTCACTGTGTTCTCTGCTAAATATACACACAACATTGCACTTTCACTGTGTCACAAAACTACTTGTCCAACTTGTCATTGGACATTGGTGATAAAATACTTTTTTTTTTTTTTAAAAAAAAGGTTTCAAAAGAATCCTCTGGGTAGAAAGTTGAAGTTGATCCATACCACAAGTTTGTAATCAAACATTGTTTACTCACTCAAGTGCGGCTCTTAAATTTCTGATCTCATCTCTAAGTCTCTTATTCTCCTTTTTCAGGTTGTTCATTTCTCCAGCTGCAACACAGAACACAAGTCCTGATTAGATCACTTAATGACATCATTTGTCTTTACACAGGTGTACATAATGGGACAGAAAAACAGTAGTTTGAAGTTTAAAAAAGTTGTGGGAAGCAAGCATCGAATCAGAAAGGGCAAAGAAAAGAAAGGAAAATTAATAAAAAAAATGTAACTAACATAACATGTTCTAGAAGATGAGTGACAGATGACAAATATGTTGAATGTCGGATGACTGATCAGAAAGACAGACACAAACAGAATACCCAGTAGAGAGATGTGCTGGAGGCTCTGTATCTGTGAGGCTTCAAACTCCTGCTGTCTTCTCTTGGCTACTTCCTGAGTCACTGTACATCTGTCACACAGCCCCGCCCTCAGCCTGGACAGGCAGCACAACACCACACAACATCAGCAACACACCTTAAAACTGGACTATTACAAAAGACTTGTCGCCTCAATGTTTATTTTTTAAATGCAACATCCCACAACATTAACACACATTTGATATGTAATGGCAAATTGCATAGCCTTTAATCGAAGAAATGACAAGGAGAAAGAAGAGGATGAAAGTGAATTAGCAAAAGTGGACTCTTGCACAGAATGTCTATTTTTACCCAGAGAGATCAGTCACATGGCAGCTCTTTAGCTATTTACACTTACACCAGGTGATGCAGCATCAAGAGCAACCCAGGGAGGAAATCATGGTACATGACATTCACACAGGAGAATGAGGTATGGTATACCATGTAAAGCCAAATGTCAACACTGACATAAGTAATGCTCCGATTTGTAATTTTTTTTTTTTGTATCATTACATCCATCTACTTATTCCTGCATAGTTTTGAGATTTGCAAAAATGAAGTTGCAACAATAATGCAAGTATTATCGGCATTTACCAGCTTCCTATAATTGTCATTGCTGTCTGAAGGCAAGAAAGATTATGAGCCTACAAATCTGCTTTAGATCTGACCTTTTGTTACCTTGGGATGTGTTTATATTAGGGCTGTCGAAGTTAACTCAAACTCCTTTTAACGGCACTAATTTTTTTAACGCGCGATTAACGCAGGCACGGTCTGTTCCTTGCCAGCTCCCGTAGTTTCAGGAAGTGGCGCTAAAATAACATTGCAAACGGTTACAAAGCAAGGGGCAAACTCCCCACTTCCGCATTGAAGCCAACCAGGAAGTACAAAAACTTGCAATTCCTCGACTGACCGCTT
>JAPZDY010000002.1:850982-867754 GCA_029783645.1 Ctenochaetus hawaiiensis | reverse complement strand
TACACACACACACACACACACACACACACACACACACACACACACACACACACACACACACACACAGCAGATAAGACATCAAAGCAGCGGGCAGATTTACAAGACACTGCAGAGGGCCCTTAAAAAATACTGCTGCATAAATGTTTACGCAGCTCTCTCCATGTCAGGCACTAGAGGGAGGACAGCATGGCAGAGCTGTGCAAAACTGGACACTATGGAAATTAATGGATCCCTATGAATCTGACCATTCCTTTGCATTTCTGTGAGGGAGGCACTGTATTAGCTTTAAATGGTCAGCAGTTTAAATCTGTCCTGCTTAGTGAGGCCCAGCAGCTTTGATAGGTGCGCTCTTAAAATCCCTGAATACTGAGGCAGTGGTGAGTGGGCAAGTGTGGTGAACAGGGCTTGTGGGAGCCATATCCTAAAAATGATATGCACAGCTCTTATTAGACATATAGCTCAGAGGCAATGCAGGTGGCTTATGCCATCAAGTAGCTCATAGGATTATATATTGGCTTTTAAGAGGCTTTGCTTCTGTCATTTTGTCAAATACTGACACCTGTGCGTTCAACCCATTTTACTGCATAAGTGCATTTTATGCCACATCCCACAGACCAGCTAAATACATTATCCTTGAATATAAACCAATGGCCATTTCAGCACCAACATGAGCCAGCTCCCTCTCTGGTTGTAGTGAATGACCTCATCAAATAAGGGTGCAAAGAATTATACTGCAAACCAGTCAGCCAGCCCTTTTGCTGATCTCCAGATAAGGTTGTGTGTGAGCATGTGGAAAGTAATGAAATGAAACCTCTCCATTCCACCTCCCTCATATTTTGCACCCTGTGTGTACCCATATGTGCCCACTGCATGTGTCTGAGCGGTGTTTGTGTGCACGTGTCACTAAACTTCGGTCACTGGACTCATTGCATGGGTGTGGGAGACTAAAGTAATGCTCTGATGAGAGGGTGGAGCTTGTGTGGCTACTTCAGTGTGTCTGCTGGAACTCAGCCCATGTTTAAATACACACTGTAGGGTAGCCCAGGAGACACACAGAGTCATTTACAAGTGTACTCTAAGACGCAAAGGTGCAAACTTTTTCCCTTATTAAACTATTATGGTAGAAACAGGCAGAGGAATAATTCTTCCCTTCAAATCCTTTTGTGTTCCTTTCTATTTTTCATTTTTTTAAAAAATTTTTTAAACCTTCTTAAATTATTAAACTTCAAAGTTGAATTAACTGATTTTTGTATGGCCACTAGGGGCGCCAGAAACAAGCTATTGAAACAACACTGACTTATTATCACCTTAAAGTTGTTAAGGCTAACTTTTTAGCACATTTCCATAAATGAGAAATGAGAAATGTCATTTATTTAAAGTAATGCTTGTATTTACTGGTGAGTATGATACTTATTATTTATTCATCTTTGCTTTCAACATCTTGCCCTTCTTACTCTCACATGATTACAGTTTATAAACGTCTTTTTAAAATCTGAAAATGTGAAATCATTTGTAATTTTTTGACATTGAATCTGAGAGGTGGGTTTTTATCAGTTATTTTCACTTTTCATATTGGCTAGCATGGCTTTGATGATTTGTTATTTTTCAGTATAAATATTAGAATATGTATTATTTTTCACCAACCAAAATCAAAAGGTCAGGAGAAAGTTTTTACAACATCAGCACTGTATAACATTTCAAGTTGGTTAATTTTAAAAGGACTACTATTACATACTGCTTTTTTCAGTTTTTTGATAGAAACACATGTTTACACACTGATAGAACAGCCATCAGAAGCACTTAACGATTCAGTGTCTTTTCCAAGGAAAATTTAACATGCAGACTGGAGGAGTTGGGGGTTGAAACACTGACCTTCTCATGAGTACACACTCACTTCACCTTCTCAGTCACAGCCACCTCATGACAACAAGTTCCCCCTTGTGAGTTAACTGAAAAAAAAAAACAATGCTCAAATTTTAGTTATGTTCTTTCAGATGATTTTTTAAACAAAGTTGTCCTAAAATTTGAACACTAAAAATCTAAAACAGGAAATTCGAAAAAAAAGTCGAAATTATTCAAGCTTATATTCATGTAGAACATTTTGTTAATAAATAGCCTACTGATGAGACATTAGTTTATTTCACAAAATAATTTTATAAGTACAAAAGGTTGCTAAAACACATGGTTATGGTTGGATTAAGTAAACTGTATTCAACAAAAATGTGAATTCCATGTGCAGTTGTGTGAACTCTTATCTCCTACATGAAATCTAATATGCTGCGTGCACATCCACCAAACTGAACTCCACACCTTTCTTGCCTGCTCTGACACATCATAGAGCACATTACATACAGCTTTGGTTCATACATAAAGTTAAAGTATTTTGAGATGGTTAAAAAAACCCAGGTCATTAGAGAGTGCTATTGTTCCTTTGTGTCATCTGGATGATCATTTAAGCAAAAAGTTGCTGTTAAGCTGTAACACCAGAGTATATCTAGACACCATTGCTCTGATTTAGGAATAGAAGTATTTCTACTTCACAACTACTTACTTCTCAGTATTATGGTGGTTGAATTAAACTGTAAAACCAAATTCAGAGGAACAGCTCGTACTCTTGTCCTCGTCCTCCATTTGAGGAATAGGACAATCCATCCTGCTGCAGACTGCAAGGTTATTACTTGAACAAACAAAATACAAATGCCACAAGCTACTTCAATTGTCTTGTATTGCTTTTGGAAATGTGTAAAACACTGTTGTAGGTGTACATACTAATGTGACTGAAAACAATGTAGTATCCTCTTTATAGCCTGAGAGCATCAGGACCTGGCAGCGCAGTCAAGGCCACCCAGAGCGATGAATAAACCTGGGACGTCAAACAAGCAGAGATGTAGGATAAATATTTCAAACCCCAGCAAGACGGAAGAGCAGAGAGACTGAACAGAAAGGCACAATGTGCAATTATGAGAAGGGATAATCATGTGGAAAAGAGGAATAAAGTGTCATTGAATGAGTTTGTGTTCAGTGAATGCACACCTGTCTGTAAACAGGAGTGCATGCATGTGTGTGTTTTATGTGGTGAGTATTTCTACCAGATCTTATGGCGGAATACCTTGAACCTTGACATGTATTTCAGTATGAAAGTGCATCTGTGTGCATGCTTGTGTGTGTGTGGGGGGGGATTTTTTGTATTTATCAAATACACAGCTATCAATTTAGAGTCAGTGTATATAGTAACAATACAGGAAAGAACCGAAGAGTTTAAGCATGTCTCAAGGTCGCTTCTTCTGTCCTCTCTGTTGACACACACATGCACACACACACTCACTCACACACAGATATGCATATACACTTGTGCCAGCAGTCTTAGGCATACACAATGTCAAGCAATGTCATAAACCTTGTCCTTTGTCATCTGTATGTCTGTCTTTCCTTTTTCTCATTCAGTTGTCCAATAAAGACAAAAATCCCAAATCACACACACACACACACACATACACACACACACACACACACACCTACATACATACCCACATACATACACAATGAATTGCTGCATATAAACGGTGCCTTAATGCAAAGTTTCCTTTTTTCTCCCTTATTCAACCATTCAGATGACAGGAGACTACCATGCAAGGTGCTAACCTGACCATGTTCAGTGTCAAGGTCTCATGTGGTCCACTGGAACCCTAAGTATTGAGACCCGTATGGTCCACTTTTTATATAGTTAACTGGATCCGGATCCGAACATTATTTGTGGTAGATTTGAAAAGACCTGGCTGTGATCGGTGCTGATCATAGTGGAAATGCTGTGTGTGTATATGTATATATTGTAACTTTCAGCACAGTAGTGCATCAGTGGCCACAAGATGGTACCAAATGACCTGGCAAGCAGGTACCCCTGCTCAGGACATGAGGAGTCAGAGAAAAAAGGTCAGACTCATTTCAGAACAGATTATAGCAAATTAGTATGCTAACGTAAGCAGCTATGGCAATGAACGAGCAATTACTATTGAAGCAGTTCATAACAACCAACAGCCGAATTTTTCTTTATCATTACAGATACCACAAAAATCATCCAAAAAGGGTTCCTTTTGTCACCTGTCACCAAGCAACAAGTGGATACTTCGGCTGAAATGACAAATGGATTAGCCATGTTGTTCCAAACAAATGAGAGGAATAAAAGACAACCTGGATGTAGTTACCAACTTTCTTGGCAAGGAAGATGAATTTTATGTATCATGACAAGGCGTACAACCTCTTGTTAGTGTTTTGCCAATGACAATATAACATATGAACAGGAGGAGCTCGGAATAAACTGTCAACCATGTATTTTTGTACAACCTTAGGTTGTTGTTGTGACATTTAAATCTGAGATGGGAACAAAGTTAAACCAAGTAAAACTATACTCTGTCCAGTGTGGTAGGACAGAGTATAGTTTAGCAGTCTCAGGCATTGGATCTGTTCATCAACATGTCTAAGTGAATCTAAATTGATTTAAGATTACTTAGATACAGCACAAGTGGCATTATATAAATACAGCAGGAGGAAATAAAAGTCATTAGCTTTTAAATATTTGAAAATAAATGGGAGGTTATTGGGAGCATATAAACTTTTTAAAAAACTGAACAAGCACATCAAAGAAGGGGCTGCCCAGCTTGATCAATGGAAGGGCTGCCCAGCAGAACAAAAAAAGATTGCCTGGTCTGAGTGAGGTAGTTGGAGAATGCAAGAGATGGAGGACTTGCCATGAGTTGACACACCCCCTCCAAATAGGGAGGGTTCCCTTTACCTAGAGATGTTCCATCTATCTACCCATTATCATCTGCTAATCCAAGCTTGGGTTACGGTGGCAGCAGGCCAAGCAGAATATTCCACATCCCTTTCCCCAGCTATGTTTAACAGCTCCTCCTAGGAAATTCCAAGATGTTCCCAGACCATATGAGATATACAATCCCTCAAGCAAGTTCTGGGTCTACCCCAGGGTCTCCTACCAGTTGGGCATGCCTAGAAAACCTCCAGGAGGCTTCTTTTTTGGTGATCTAGAGGTTTTCTTGGCTCTACCCTGTGCCCCCTTGGATGCCAAAGCTCTTCACTCCATCCTTAAAGCTGCGTCCAGCTAACCTACAGAGAAAACTAATGTCCACCACTAGTATCTGCAAATTAATTATATCATTCACTACCCAGTGCTTACTGCCATAGGTGAGAGCTGGAACCTAGATTGACTGGTAAACTTACAGATTATTTCAGGCTCAGCTTCCTCTTCACCAAGACAGTAATACAGCACAACACCTGTATTACTGCTGATTATGTGCCAAACTCACACTCCTACTGCCTTGTTGCCAAGGAGCTTCTTTACTTCCTCAGTGACCTCTGTCAGGGATATAGACAAGTCTTCCCAAAACTCTGTCTCTTCCAAAGGAGAATGTGTTATCAAGGTTGAGGAACCTCTCAAAGTCTTATTTTGTCCTCCCGACAATACCCCTGAACCATGTCAGCAGTCCTCCACCCTGGCTGCTCATGGCCTGTGTGAAGTGCTTCTCTTTCTGAAAGTTTGCTAGAACTCCACTAAGGCCAACCAAAAATCCCTCTCTATAACCTCCCTGAACTCCTCCCACACTTGGGTTTTTGCTTCAACAACTGCTGAAGCTGCAGTAGCTGCACCCAACCTCATGAGACCTGTAGGCCAGTCAGGTCCAGAGGGCATCCTTCTTCAGCTTGAAAGCTCCCATATTTGCTGATGTCCATCAGCAAGTTCTTAGGTCGCTGCCGAGGCAGGCACCTATGACCTTCTAACCACAGTTTCCAGCAACCATCTCTAGAATGAAGGCTTTGAACATGGCCTACTCCGATTCCATTTCCCAAACCTTCTCCAGGATGTGCAAAAAGCTCTTTTTGAGGTGGGAGTTGGAGACCAGATGGGCAGAGATCTCAACCAGATTGTACTAGTTTACCCTCTCTAACATTCTGGGCTAATCATGTCTGTCAGCAACCTCTCCAGCCATCCTGCTAAATTCAGCCCAAGGTGGTGATTCATTGACAACTCTGCTCCTCTCTTCACCCAAGTGTCCAATATATGCAACTGCAGATCCAATAAAAGGACAGCAAAGTCAATTACTGCCTTCAAAGGTAGTTGTACCAGGTACACTTAAAGTATTTGACAGGAAAATGTGACAGGAGGCTCTTCCATTTACTTAATAATGTCTAATGCAACAGACAGTGAGAGGCACTGAGTTATGGGTTTGCTCGCATTAAAGTGCAACATACTCTCCCATGGCCATGTTGCTTTATACCCAAACACAACTGGAGACCATCTTGTAATCAGATCACACTAGATGCCCATCAACATGTTGACACAAGTACTCAGTACTTATGAGTCAGAGCACACACATCTCTAAACTTGACCGTTACTTTGCTCTCAGTTATATTGCATCTTGGACAGTCGCCACTTACAACAGAAAAGTTGTTATCTATTAAAAAAGAAAACTCGATGAAGAAATGTTGGCAGCTGTATATAAACTCTGTCACATGTAAACAAACAGATGGTGAGGTGGTGAACTGAAGCCAGATTGCAGAATATTTTTTTTGACAGATTTAATTTCACTTAAAATTTAAATGTTCATTAAAGATTTTTAAAAGTCAAACCAGCAGTTTTTTGTACTTACCACAATGAGTGAACAATATTCCATAACCATTTTTTAATAATTTAAGACTAATCAAATTTTTTATTAATATTTTCTCAGCACTCTCTCAACATCACATTCCCCACCTCTAAAACATGAAAAGAGGTCCAAACAGTATGTAAAAACTTTTTTCAGGAAGATTTTATTAAAGATGTAAAAGAAGACATTATTACAAGAATTACAGAACAGTCTGTGTTTGTGCAACTTCTAATACTGTGCATAACGCTTGGTACAATTTTGTGTTGTTATATGAATTTTCTGTTTGTAAAACCTTAACAGTGAACTTGACTGTGCTGCCAGCCTGCAGGATCATCAGGATTGTCATTCCTCTCTGCCCTGGATCCCCTCCCCCCAGTCTGTACTCTCCTTGCAGGGCACAACTGATTCTAAAAGATAAACTGAAGGATACAAGAAAACATTATCCCACTGTGCTTTTTCACATCTCTTAATTGTTTAAACAGGTATATGATTAAAGATAAGAGTGCTTTCCCATGTTTGTCTGTGGTCTTAGCGATGTCAATGTGTCCCTGTCGAGGCTATTTGCATTTCCATCAGTGCAAGCTCTGTTTGCACCTGTACCACAGCAGCAACAGAGATGCTCTGACAATGAGATGCATTTCTATTTTATTTGCTTTCTTCTTTAGATAGATATATATATATATATATTTAAATACTCTTGTACTGTCCTGTACGTTGCACTCATTTGTTTATGACCCTGCTCCTGCATGAAACAATGTGTTCTTTCTGACCACAACCTCACCCACAAGAACGTCAATTATGTGTCAAAAAAATATTCCAGAAATTAGTCAAGTGATGTCCCTTTACTGAGCCTTCTTACACAACATCCACTTCATGAGGTATTGTGCTCTACTAGAAACACAAGTGGCTTAGTTTCTAGAATCTATTGGTTCTTGTTACAGCACTCTTACAAAACCCTGGCATTAGATGCTCTGTGAAGGACAGACATTCTGGATATGAGCCCAGCATTTGACTGGGATAAGGTGAGGGTTAATGACGGTTTAGCATCCAGAAATCCTGAGCACCAACAGATTAATCACAGTTTTATACACAAGATGTATTAAACACCAAGGAAACTACACTTAATGAAAACAATGGTAAACTTTACATGCACTCTTTGTCCTTTGAGAGCAATCGGCAGTTATTTCCACATTTTCGAATTGTACTCTAGTGGCTGGATTCTGGATGGTCACTTCTAACCTCTGCAAGATGTTTAAAGTGCCTTGTTTGCATGCTGCACTTATTCCAAATGATTTGACAAACTTGGGCCTGACCTTAAAAAATGCACACTGTTAGCTGGATTACAGTAGGAAAAAAACTGGTTGCTATGCATTGGACACCTCCACATTATCTCTCTATTTGCACCTGGGTTTTTACATATCTGGACACTGTATAATTTGAGATGTCAACCGCTCGAGTCCATGGAGGCTTGGCATACACTCTCAATTGGCCCCCAAATCCTCTTGGAATGATATTCTATGAGAGACTTTGTCCTAGAAGCGGGGTGTGGATGGGTGGGCGAAGTTTGGGGCTGTGACATTTTACTTTATCTTTTTATCATTTCTTCAGTTAGCCACTTTTTTTATTCTTCGTTATTCCCCTTTAGTAGAAATTTTTTATTTGTATTGCTGAGATATTTTTAAATATTTCATACATGTTTTGTTGTCATATTTTTTCAATAAAGTAAAAACTTGATCACAAAAAAAAAGATCCCAAAGATTCCTTTTCTCTGTCTTTCTTCCAGTCGTACTCAAAATTAATGTAATGTATCACTCATCAACAGGGTCATTTCTGGGCATCAACATTAATAATGTGCTTTGCATTGACCATACTTTGACATACAGACCATAGACTTAGCAGACACCTCTTTTGAGAGTAAACTTTATTATTTGTGTTCTACTCTCATCTGTGTTTATGAGTTTATGAGTATGGGTTGGGGGCACAAGTAAGCTACCCTCAACATGGCACAGAGGCAAATTACCTCTAAACTGTGACTAAGGAATTGATTGCCTGGCTGACTTAAAAAGATTTTGTTGGTACCCTCTTTAATGAACCTGTCTCCCAGTTTACTAGCCCAAGACCAGCCGACCTTCAACCAGCTTCCCAGACTGATAGCCTCCAGGGAAAAAAAAAGTTCTGTGTGTGCATGTATATATATATATATATATATATATATACACACACACACATATTATATATACATATGGTGTAAAATATAACACATAGTATATATGTTATATTTTACAGCTGTATATACTACTGACCCTGTTTTGATATGGTATGATTGACAGCATTGTTTTATGGTCTGGATCACGTTTATCCTTTTAAAACATGAACAAATGCATACAGAGTGGGAAACTAGAACAACAGAAGCTGCCGTTTTATATGTTGGCATTCAGAGCAGCAAAGTAGAATTGATTTCAGGTGTGAGATGTTAAGCAAAGCTAACAGAGCTGACTAGGTCCTGTTTCTAACATGTGGCATCGGATCAGTGCAGAGATTTAAGTACACACTGATACCGATGCCAGCATTTTTGGCAATATTTCTGATACTGGTCTTGAAATACAAACAACCCAACCCTAGTCATGACTGGTCCTATCTGTTCCTCAGTCAGCATTCTTGGATGACATCCCGTCTGTTCCTGTGTACAGAGTCAAGGTCAGTGTCCTTTTTGTTCTTGCATCAGGGATCCCTACCTGCTCCTGGTCCCCTGTCTGTAGTTCATCCATACTTTTCTCCTGTGTCCTCATCAATGGTCTGGAATCCCCCCCATCTGATTTCCCATCATCCCATCATCAACTATCGGCCTCTAGCTTGACCCCCAAAAGGGACCCTGCCTTTGTCACAGACCACCTAAACAATCCTGCCCATTTCATCTTCCTTCAGACTGGTTCCACTCCCTAGCCCTGCCTCCCAGTTACTTGCAAACCTGCCTCTCTGTTGTCCTCAAGACCTGCTTTGCCCCTTGGCTCTGCCTTGGTCCCTGCCTCTCAGCTTGGGGTAACAGATGAGTGTCAGTGTTTACTCTGCAGTGCAGTGAAACTGGGCTCTTTAGTCTGCAAGTGAACACAGTTGGACAAGGACTAAACAAAGCCTGCAGGATCAAATGAGGCCAGTTTGACGATATGGATCATAGGCTTACAGTGGCTGCAACTAGGAGCAGCCGCTCTAGACACATATTCATAGATTTAGCTCATAAATAAATAATAATCTTAATCAGACAACCAGGTAATTATTCAAAATATTATTTTGTGACAAAAGAAAAAAGCAAACAAATTATCATAATGAGTCCGGGTCCAAATGTTCAACTAAAACGCAAATTCCACCTTGGGTTTTCTGAGAATCACTTCAGTTCATTTAGTTCATTCAAATCAGCTCATACAACAAAAATCTGAATTTGGAGATTTCTAATATGCCACAGCAAACACAAAAAAGGAAAGTAAAATTCAGTTTTATTCATAATCAAAAGTTCAACCCCAACAGCCTCAGTCAACCAAAGGGAAAATAAATAGCCACCCAGTTTTCACTTACTCATGGTACTACTAGGAAGCCACTGCCACTCTCAGACACCGGTCCCACCGCCAGCTCTCCTACAATATTCTAAAAGTAAAGCCAAGGGCATACAGAGTTACAAGTTTTCACAGAATACAAGCTAGGATCAACCGTGAACTGCTGTATGGCACAGTACGCCAGTGGCAGGCCAATGAGACAGAGGATAAAACCTTCAGCTCCTAAGTCATCATACCCATCTTGTCTCAGTTAATAAGGAACATAAAGGGACTAAACAGGAAATGCTGCATGGATGCACATTAAAGCACTGAACGCATCTGTGTATTATTTAAAGTTAATAAACAAAAATATGGCAACAGATTTTTACTGCACTGTAAGTAACAAAAGGGCCACACTGTGGCAGTGGGTGAGCATGTACGTAAGTAAATATGTAAAAAAAAATTTTAAACAGCACTTTACTAAGTTCCTTTTAATGGTGCTTTCTTCAACAGCAATCTAAATTAAGATGATATTCAATAGGAAAATGCACATGCAATACTAAACAAGATCAAAAGTACAAAAACAGCAAACAAACACACTCAAATCATGCAAAGTATCATAATCATCCAGTGCGAGATCATGAGAGAGACCGTCTAAAAATGTGTGTTTTAATAGCTAACACCAGGATAGAGTGGTTAAAGCATAGAAAAAGTGTGGTGCTGAAATAGAAGTAGGAAAACGATGATAAATGTTGGTTCCAAGTGAGAAGTTGATTGTAAACCTGTTTTTTGCAATGTACCAGTTTACAGGTGTGTTCAAACTGCAGATTAGGATCAAATATGAAATCAAAGTACCTAGAGTCTGGTTTAACAGGAGAAAGTTATTTGTAAAATCATTTGGCCGATAAAGAGCATCTCAGTTTTGTCAGAGTTTAATTTAAGGAAATTATGTGACATTCAGAATTTTTACATAATTATTTGACATCTATGCTTGTCTCACTAAGTGACACAAGCGTAATGGGCCCAAAAAACAACGCAGGACCTTCAACTGATCAAACAGCAACTCGGTTGTATGAAGACTTCCAACAGGAAGAGTTGTAAATAACACAAAGTATGAAATCTTGAACAAAACAAAAAGCTAAAACACATACCCTCTTAAAACCTTGGAAAAAGTTGACAGCAACTTCAGCGAAGAGCACTTACCTGGCTGAACTATTAAGGGCCATTTTCACTGTTGTTTTTTGAGAACTGCAGTTGTCACACACATATAAAAATATGTGTAATGAAATCCGGAAATAAAATATAGATGACATGCTAAGCGCTATGTTACTGTTGTAATCCACTAATTGGAAGCCAAAATGATGGCAAGATGTTCAAACTGCTCATGCACTCAAAACTGCTGGGCATTTCCAGGAGTTGTTTCATTGAACAGATAGATTGATCATTTACTAAAAAAAAAGTTTTATCTCATTATGATATTATCTAAATGCAAGTAGGTGTATTTCTGATGTGACAGGCTTTGCTGCACAAGGCTATATTTAAGAGATTAGGGGAGTAGAGATCCAAACTAGAATCAAAACCAGTTGTTTGTGAACAGGCAATAATCCTCGCTAAGACAAAGAAGAAACAAAACCAGTGGCCTTGACCATCTTAGAGGAAAATGGAGAGGTAATCAGGATTTTTTGTGTCTATATGAATGTCCAGGAAGATATCAATGGCTGAAAAAACTTCTTCTCTAAGAGCTGATTGGACTTATGAGTTAAGTGTTTGCTATGTCAGAGCTAAAAAGCCAAAGACCAGGTCAAGTAGATGTTTAACCTATTTTTGGGCCATATTGAAAACATTTTTTGAATTTTACTGTTCCCATGAACTTTTTCTAATGCGAACCTTGAAAATGCACATTAAAATACCTTAACAGTAACACTGCTTATGGCACACAGACAAATCTACAGTAAACTAAAAAAATGTTCTTTGATGCAGAAAAATCAAACATTAGTCTATATCTGTCTTCATGGGTATGAATTACAACCTTTAAGCAGATTTATATTTGATTTACTCGAACAAGTAACTCCATCTTGTTAACACACTCCAGTGACCAGTTCTCAGACCCTCCACCTGTACTGTCTGCATGTACACGCTCATACACACAGAGACAGACTGCCTAGACGCACAGGCAGACACACAGATGCATGTCTGTCTTTCAATTGATTTGTTTGTTTGTGTATCAGTAGTTTACAATAAGCAGGCGTTGTTGCAGGACTGTGTGAGCCTTGTTGTTGTGTTGCTGCTGGCTTCCTGTCTGTACCAGCCTGTTTCCTGTGTGCGTTTGCCTCCATGACAGGATGCCTGCAGGCTTCCTCCCCTGGATTAGTGTGTGGTTCTCCTGATAAAAGTATGGTGAGATTGTGTTTTTTTCATTTTCTTTCTATTTCTGTCTTACGTTCTCTCTTGTTTGTGACCAGTTTCCACTTTTAGTTCAGTTGCACATCATCAACAATGGAATGGTATGAGATCAATAATCATGTGAGTGCATTAGTGTATATTATTCAAGCTAACAGGATAAAGGATGGCTTTGATAGGATCAGTATTAGACATTCTTCTTTTAAATGTTTCTTCCTCAAGATACAGTGAACTTCTCTCTGGCACAGAAGACAGATTGCTTGGCCTCGGATGAAATGAGTATGTTTGAAAAGAGGGAAAGTTGGAAGGAGATAGTGAGAAGCAGAAACTTTTTTCTTGATTTATGCCCTGTTTCTAGGCCATGGTCATCATGTAACACCCTACAACTTTTAATCTCATTGTCTTCTGTAAAGTGTAAGAAGTTAAAATGCCTTAAATCCCTTAGATAGGATGCAAATGTACATATACATGCAAAAAGGTCAAAATAGCTGTTTTTACATTAATGCTGAACTACCTTATTGTTGAGTTACAGTTGTAATTGAGTTTATGTCTCTTGTGAAGCAAAACTGAAACATTACGTGGAATTCTCAACAAAGACAGCTCTGCATGGCCATGACTCCAGAAAAATGCTGTTTACTCTCTCGCTCACCCTTCTCACCCTGCTGTGGCCCCATTGGCTGTCAGCAGGGCCATTCATCCAGGGAGGAGCCAATGAACGATAGGCCCCAGGCTCAAGTTAAGCCAATCAAATTGCACAAAATAGTGACATTGAGGGAGATGCTGGGAAAAGCAGGCCAGTGTTTATGGGCTCCTGCCTGTCTGACAGAAAGCAGAACTCTTCGACGGGAGAAAAAAAGCAATTAGGCAATTACACCATCTAGTCCTGTAAGGATCCCACATCACACTGTTTTCTTAGCCTCTTTGTAGGTCGATAAGGGACAGCTGCCGCCATGGCTGAAGCAGAGCTGAAAAATGATTAGTGCAAGACCTGTGAAGGGCGGCAGAGAAGAAGAATAGGAAGAGTGGAAGGATAGGGACAAGCTGGACAGCAGAGAGGGATAAGATGGGAAACAAAAGGAAAAGAGAGGCTAAAGAAAGAGAGGAGGGGAGAGATATAAGAGGAGAAAGTGAGGGATAGAGTTTAGAGAGGAGATGACTGGAGAAAGTCAAAGAAGAAGGATATTCAGGGAAGAGAAAAGAATGAAATAAGTAGTCTCATACTGAAGACCTGGAGGAGATTTGTTTTCTTTGCATTGACATGTGTTTCACTTTGAATCACTTTGAATCATGACTGATCACCTTGAAGACTGGAAAAAAAATGATTTGCTCAGCACAAGCTTAAAACCCACTCGTGATACCAGATTGATCAGAAGATAAGGAGGAATATTAGCATAGCAAACAGGTGTTTTCACTTATTTTGCCTGATTATGCATCTGCTCATGGTTGTTTGAGAAAACACAGGCTGTGCTTGATTGACATCTTGAGATAGAGATGAGCAGTTTTAAAAATGATTGCTTTGTACAATGTCTGCTCATGGCAACTGTAGTATGGTTAAGATTAGGGAAATTTCTTGCTTATGGCAGTGGTTTCAGTTTAGGCAACTAAAGTAGTTGGTAATGGTTTGGGAAAGAATCTTTCCCTGATTGCTAAAAAAACAAATATTAATTCCAAGTCTGTAACAACATTCAAACTCCAGTTTCCTTCATGAATTATATTGTGTTCTAGTCTGAGTGAGAGTGTCTTGAGAGAATTTTTGTTGGGATTGGGCACCGTATATTAAATTTGACTTGACTTGACATGAAAGCACATCCACCAACCTGACCTCCACATACTTCCCACCTTGCAAAATGTAATTTGCACAAATTTTTGCATATTTACAAATTGCAGAACAATCTGAGTTTCTTGAGACAGTCTAGACATTCTTAGACTGTTGTGCATTTAATTGGTTCCTTTATTGATAAAATCAAGAAAAAAACAAACTATTGTTTCGCTTGGGTGTGTTCTCATGTACAAATGCAACACAAACTTATCAAGCAAGCAAGGAGACGTCACATAAAAGAGGACATTTTGTACTAATTCCCACTCTGTGTTTACCCAAGCAGGAGAGGGCAGAAAGAAAAGATAAAACTGCAAATGTTCATTGGCTGGTCAGATAGGAACTACAAATCAGGAACTGTGGCCCTCCTTTTTTATTCTAAATACTGTTCCTTAAAATGGAACTTGATCAAATTAAACTTTCTACAGATCTTTTTATTTCGTTCTGCATATTTGAGAGTGGATCAATGGATAGAGGAGATGCAAGAAATGGGTTCAATCATAAGGATAAAGTGTACATGTTAACCCTCTGATCCAAGAGCAGAGTCATGGTGCTGAGTCACGGGATCAAACCTGAAGCTGGCAATGGACCAACCAGAGACCTATCTGTCTCACTGCTGTGAGGAGCCTGGGTGGTCTGCCATCTCGCTTACTCATTCTCGCCTTGTATGCATTACTTGTCCCCCTCTGCTATTCATTGCTCCATCCTTATTTCACACTCTCACACTGTTTTCTCTTTTCTTCTCCCTTCTCATGCTCTACATGTCTCCTTTTGTATTAATTTCTTGGCTTTTTTTTTTTGCTTTTATTCATTCAACTACATCATAATAACCCAGATAAAAGTCCTAAACAGTTTTCCTCGGTGCTCCTTCATTTTTTGCCTCTCCTCCACTTCCTATCGTTTGACTCTCTCTGTTTCAAAGCGAGTTATTCTCTTTAAGTATGCCATTGAGAGACACGTAAGGTCCTCTAAGACCATTTCAAAACTAATAAACATTTGTCAAGTGAGAGGGAAAGCAGAGAGAGCACAGGCCACTTTAAAAGCACATCAAAGACCAGAGGAAGGAGAGACATGAGGATGAGAAACATGGCTGACCGAGGACACACACACACCCACACACACACACATCCACACACACACACACACCCACACACAGACAGGCAAGTATGAGCTCAGATAAGGGTCAGTACGTTTTTGTGTGTATGACATGGTATTTATGAAAAACTTCAAAGCCTTTGGTTTTATATCCCCTAAAAATAGCACCAGGAGAAAGTCCTTGTGCAGATTTTTATTAAGTATGTGATAAGAGGTAAAAAAATAAATAAATAAAATATGTATAACATTTACGGCCAATTATTTTGTAAAAGACATTCAGAATTTACATTAATTACTGAATGTTCATCACCAAACCTTTAGTACTTTCTTTTCTTTCCTTTATTTCCACTTAATCTCAGTGAATTTGTGAACGAAGATCATCATCAATCGATCTGTAATGCTTCCACAGAACAAGACAGTAGTAACTTTAGGACAAGAAAAAGTCAGCCACAGTGAGTGATCACATAAAAAAGTCCAGGCCACTGGCTGCACACCTCCGATTCCTAAGCAAGGTGACAAAATTTACTGTGTTCTGCTGTTGTGTGGAAAACTACTTGCCCCTGTGTACAGCATGGAATCAGATTGTGCTTGCAATTTACCTTCTCATTAAACAGTGTGGGTTTGTTTGGTTGCACTGTAAACAGATACACCAGCTGCTCGAGAAGTGTTTGCTGTGGCACTAAACCATGCTCACTGGTGCCACAGCAGTAACCCTGGGTGTCGCCCAATAATGCCAAAGTACACTACTGATTTAGCATTAAACACTTTTATAATATTTAATGAGACAGAGCCAGAGATATTGTCTTAATCACTCCATACATTCTGTCTGTTTGTCTGAACTGGTGCCTACATCACCCACAATGGGACCTGATTGTTGTTACAGTCAGAGATTGTGGATTTGTTAACGTGCTAGTTGCAGTATTGTAGCCACAGGGTTACTCTGAAAGAAAAGATGAGGATTTTGCAACAGAGGTTTGGCAAGGCCATGCCTTTATCATTTCCAGGAGTACGCACTAGTGTATCACAAGTACCATACATGAGAAAAAACTTTTTTTTTTAAGGACAAATACTTTTCATGTTACTTAATTGGAACTGCATTACTCCTATATTATATATTACACACAATATTTGCCATATTTTGAGCCAGTGGTATACTTCTTACTTCACTACATTTAACATACACATTTGGAACAACCAGTCTGTTGTAAATGGGGGAATTTGACATCTGTGTGTGTGAGTGGTTTGGGGGGGGGGGGGGGGCTGTGGAGCACCGCT
>JAPZDY010000002.1:830651-850882 GCA_029783645.1 Ctenochaetus hawaiiensis | reverse complement strand
GAAGCTTTTTTTTTTTTTTTTTTTGGTTTGTAGTAGTACTTCCGAAGACCTGAAAAACAGACTGTGACAGTGCCCACAATTTATAGCACAGGTGGATGTCTAGAAGGAATTTTCCTCTCACACCTCCACTGTCTCACACATCCCCCCACAAAGCCTCTCCTCCCTATCCCCGCTGGAGGAGCCATGCTGGCTGAAATAGAGGGAGCCAACCCTCTGTAGGGCAGTGGAGGAGTTTGGGAAGGTAGGAGAGGGGAGGGGGAGAGGATTGGGAGAGGAGAGAGATAAGTCAACTTCACAGCCTGTGACATAAATCACATCAAGACATGACAGTAGGACATTGACCAGGACCACTGATAAAGCCCATCAGGGAGGGAGAGAGAGGGAGATACAGACAGAGAGTCAGAGCTGAGTAAAATACAGAGGAAAAGGAGGAGGGGCCCTTTCTGGTCATTATTACTCCTACAAACTCCCAATCTGCAGCGATCAGTGGTCCCTAATGAGAGAGTCCATTGAGTTGCACTGTGAGTTGGTGTTACTGTTTAATGCGGCTGTCTGCTTGTGCTGACTTCCCTTCTAACAAGACAGCTGATTATTTTGATGAGGGAAACCCTGTGAGCTCACAGTCTGGGAAAAAGATGATCTGATGGATGACTGATCAGGGAGCTTTGTGTTATTGGGTAGGACAACAGATGTCTGTGACACTATGCCTGCGTGAGCCATGCATGCGTATCCATGTGCAAACTTACTGCCTTCCATTTTGGCAGAAAAAGTTGCATCAAGCTTTTTGGGCCTATTTGAAATGTCTTGATGGAGAAGTTTCTAAAACAAAACTTTAAGGCCTAAATGCATGTATGAGTGTTGGTAATGTCAATAATTGATCATTTAAATGATACAGATGATGTACAGCTAGTCAAAAAAAGAAGTCCAAAGTTTAAACATTTAAATCTTCATAAGCAGTACCTGTCTGCTTTGAAACAGTCTGAGCAGATCACTGGTGATCAGGTGAATCTAAACATGCTGAGGGGAATCTTTTGGATATTTTAACCAGATTTGTATCATTGCAATGTTGGTAGTATATGCAAAAAACAATGGCAAACCTACCTTCATGATACCTACTAGAACCCCTGGTTTTATTGAGGATGCAACCCTCATGAACACTGAGAGCATAGAAGTTGGACTGAAGAAGAAAGCTGTCCCTTACTCTCTTAGATTGAGAACAGAGCTCAACTCAGATCAGAATGTAAAATGAGGCAGTGCCAATAACCCAGACACCTTGATTCTGTTACTTTATTGCGTATTTCTTGCCTGAAATGTTTTTAAAAACACATTTTAGTGTACTGATTACCTGTAACACAAGTGTTTGTGAACAAGGAGCAGTTTCCAGTTTGTTTCCTGTTTGAAAAATGGAAGAACCAAAATCCAGTCCACTGTTTTCTCTGGCCTTGTAACACCAACAAATAAATAAATGAAAAAAATACAGCATAGAGAGTCCAATTTTATAAAGTCACCATGTTTTTAAGAATGACTTCAAATTAATTAATTAAGAATTACCCACAGAGGTAGCTCATTCATTAACAGATTAGAGCAGCCTCACAGTCTGTCATTCACAATACCTCTCTGGGTTCTCTCTTTTATTTGCCAATTTGGTGTAAAGGTCGTCCATTTTTTTATTTGATAAAGAGTTTTATTGAAAGAGTAAAAAAGCTCTGAAGCAAAAAGGTAGCTGACTGTAATAAATGACAGTTGGAACTCCACATGGAGAGGATGCTTTCTCATCAAACACTACCATTAGCTGACCACATTATTTGTTGTTGTCTTTCAAAACCTTTACAAGTCACTGTTGTAAAATATATCAGTTTTATTTTTATTTTTGGCCAGGTTTAGACATAAAAAATGAATTGGTTAAGATCAGGGAAAGGTCTTTAGTTAGAACGAGTACATAGTCAAAGTCATGGACACATTGTGATTTGGAAAAATATTACCTCTTCAAATAAGTCAGGAAGCTTGGGGGACATTGCGGCCATGGTATTAATAATAGACACTTGGTTAAGGTTCAGGAACTCTTGTGGTCGTGCTTTTAAAAAACCCAATGAAAGTCAAATGGAAACATAAAACAAACAGCAGTCAGCTGTTTTAAACTCCAATGTTTAATTGATCCATATGTCAACTTCTTTCAACAATGACCTTGCTGCCTCTCAACCCCTTCTGACTTTCTCCTTCACTCGTATCATAGTTAGTGTGGCCACCAGAGAGCTTTGTCTTTTGATAAGTTGATATTTTCTGAAACAACTGATTCTTTCTCCTTGAACAGTCTAAAAAAATGTGTATGGAGAAGGATGAGTTAAACAACATGTGTAAGATAACAAGTACAGCTGCAGAATCACTGAAAAGATCATCAGCAAGAGCTGCATATGGAGATAGCCCTCATGTGTGTGAGGCAAATCATCATGGATCAATTCGTAAAAACTAGTTTTCAAACTTGCCATCAAACTTTTGAGAGGAACGGAGGAAACATGTTTAACTTAAGCACCTCAGAGACAAACATCTGTCGTTTATCTAGAAAAATCAAGCTAAAGTGAGTTTCAATTCATGTAAAGATTTCATTCTCAAGATACCCAAAGTGTTATCCTTGATATCCTTAAGTGGAAGTATGTTTTACTTTAAGTTTGAGACTGCTGGCATTTGCCATGTAGCTAACTACAACTTTCACAATGGCTAAAGGCTACCATGTTTAGTGTAATGTAATGTAACCATAGCTTGTAGGACTTAACAGCAGTTCTTACCATTCATTCTGTTTCGTCTGTCATCAAATGCAACATTACCATCTGAAATGAGTTTCTTTAATATATGGCAGACTCATTTTCTAGCAGTATGTCAGGAAATCTTAAATTCCTGCTTGCACCTGAGCATCAGAACTGTGTGTTTGAGTGAATCTCTAAATTTAACTGGTATTGGTATCAACTACCAAATTTCAGGTCTATCTCAGGACAAAAATGCAATGTCAACTTTGTATACTATTCAGTGATAAGCAACTTCTTGAACTCTGGATATATTAATTGATAACTTTAGCAAGCTTAAACAAATCTTAGGAATTATTTGCAAATTCAGTTCAGCTCAGGTCCGTCCAGAATCCATCAAAATGACAAGCAACTCCTTTTTTAGTGTTCTCTACGCCTCTGAAGATTTTCTCCCTCAGCTTCTGTTCTCTCACTCATGTGGGCACAGTGAAAGAATGGTGATTCGTAAACTGTTTGACGGCTCTACATTTCTGCCGCAGGGCTTAAATTAACTGTTTACTCAAACAGCTAATTTGTTACAAAACGAAACGTCTCTCTGTATACCAAAATGCCCTCTTTTGTTGCAGAGGGTCTGTGCCTCACTGTGACAGCTGATAAACGGACAGTCCCTCATTCCGAGGCCTTGTAGCTCATACATGCAGGCCATGAAAAACAAAAACAAGTTTCCAATTAGTATCACATAACTTCAGCTTACAAAGGTTGCTTCCATTTTTTTTGTCACACTTTACTTTTCACTTAGATATTTGCTTTTTTGACAAAAAAGTTTCATGTTTTAAAGTGACCTAAGAACCACAATAATAAAATCTCCTGAGTTCACTTATCAGTCATTGAGCCTTTGGTGGTAAAAACACGCCTGTCCTCAACTTCTCCTAGTTTAAAATTTGTGGTGGCAAAGACTAGTACGAATAAGGCAAATGCTTTGTAGATTCAGTGAGGTTGAATGGTACATTCAGGGCTGGATTAACCTGCCACAAGGTCCAGGGGCAAAAATGAGCTATGGGTTCCTTCTGACTCCCCGGTCACTGCACTTTCTGTGCTCTGTTTATGTATCTTGTTCCCTTTAAGTACCTATTAAGTACAGAGCACCCTGCAAAAGGCCAGAGATTTTAAAGAGAGCTCTATTAACTAACCCATACTCTAAAAATGTAATGCTACTCTGCAGAGTTCCTGTGTGTAATATGGTATATGATCATTTGATATTCACAAATCTATTGAAGAAGTTGTGCAATGTGAATGCTACTTTAATCCAATCATTTTGAATTTACTTATTTTTATTAACTTTTGAATGTTGCAGGGTACAAATCTTTCCTGATATGTATATATTTAATATTTACCCAGTCTGTTCCAGACTCAATGAGGTAGACAAAGATAGACCCACACAAGATTTAATCTGACTTAGTCTAATTATTTATGTTAGGCAAAACAATCCCACAGCGTTTAAGTCATTAGTGACTGCAATGTGTGTTGTTGTCAAGGACACAAGGACAACCAAGGCAAAAAGAGACAGAATGAGAGGCTAGCCTGACCCAGGCTCCACTGCATGCTTGTCTCAACTGAACTCGACACCTTTGGGTACAAGCATTTCATTTTCTGCACATAGTACCACCTCAATGTAGAAGGGATTCCTGAGCTTACTGTCACAGCAACACCAGGTGAACCTGCCATGACATGTGACACGATCATCCTGTTGGCTGGTATCAAAATCAAATCTGCACAATCTACAAAACACATGGTGTGGCAGTGTTTTGCCCCAGGACTTGTTGACATGCACGCCGGAGGAGTCAGGACTTGACTGCTGCAAACACAAACATTTTCTCTGAACCACAACATATAGTTTTCTACTTTTGCATGAACATATTTATATGACATGTAAGACAGCTTTAATCTAACAGTAAAAAGTATCAATATTGATGATAGAACCTATAATTTAGGTGACAGGAGGATATTGTTTTGACTTTCTTATTCATTCCAAAGTCCACAATGCTGACAACAGACCTCAGGTCAAGGTCATTGGATTTAAACACAGCAGCTTTCTCTTGGAATATTCCTTACTATCTGCAATGCGTAATGCAGAATATGTTTTCTGAGCCTTTTCCAGTGTCTGTCTATGTTTGCAACTCTTTTAAATGTGCCGGGATCTTTGATGGCAATAACCTCAAATTTGTCAAACCAAGAATAAATGCCACGCACACGCTCGCACACACACACGCACACATAAACACACACACACACCCACACACAAACAAACACAAATTATTATGATCTAACAACAAAAAGAATAGTAAGTACAGCACTATAAAAAGTATAATTCAACAATATGAGACATACAGTCAATACAGCTTACTCAGTTACTTTGCTAATTTAGTTACCTTAAACCCACTAGGTGGCAAATCATGTAACATTATGCTGACTTTCTTCATGTTTAATATTTTCCCAAAATTTGTAATTCCACAGAACTTAAGTCAACTCAATCCAAAATTTCAACTTTCCACATTCACCCCAGTCTGTTCACATTTGTGAGGGACTTTTAGGGAATTATGCCCACTCCAAGAACCAGCCAGACGGAGCACAGAGGGGAAAAAGGAGGGGACAAAATCGATGTTGCAGTATCTGAAGTGACGTCATGCATTTTAACAAGAATGATTCTTGCTTGATGTTTGGGTTAAGGCAGTATGGGTTGTAATACATGGCAATGACTGGTTGAACTTTTCGTCTTCCTTTGCCTTGTGGCAGGCCAGACACTGCTGCCTCTACTGTTGGACTTGAGTACTGCCTGAGCACAATTTATTTCAGAGGCATCAGAAGCTTTTCTCTTAGTTTCGAGTTACAAACTTTACCAGCATGCTTTGGTGTCAAAATGCATTCTCAATACAATGAATATGCAAACATTGGCAGGTCCACATTTTATAGATAAGACAATTACCAACAGTTGACACTCACCTTGTCAGTGATGTAAAATGATGATGATTCATAAGTTTGCAATGTAAACTACTGAGTGTTTATGATATATGTGTGTTAGACATTAGGGTTACAAATTGCGTGAGTAGTAGTTGGAGCCTTTTTAAGCCTTAGGTGAACATGACTGTCCCAAATTAATCACCAGTATGAAGGATGAGCTACTGAGTCATAAATAATAAGGTCTTTTACAATCACAGACTTTAAATTTTGCTGTGTACTCTGCACATGAAAGCTGAAGTTAACAATTAACCTATAGGGAAAACTTGTGACACTTTCAGCAGGTTCATATGATTTGTTCTCAGATTGTAAGTCAAAGACATGATGGGTGCCCACCTGCTTTAACTCACGTAACTACAGACACACCAAATCTGCCATTTCTGATGGTTTGCACTCACTGCTCGGCTCAGTCCTGAGCCAGAGGACAGCTGTCAAATGAGAGAGGACGTCAAAGCAATGATCCACTGCACTACAGTATTAGCCCACAGGCATTTTGTAGACATTAACAGAGAGCTATGATATTAGGCTGGATTGTGCCTCCAAACACTAAAACCGCTCATCTTTAGGACATGGGAAGTAAGAACTAGCTTCACCAAGCTTAAAGGTAGAATTCTTGGCTTGTAGGGTGCTGCACATGAAACATCAAACACTCTCTGGTTGATTTACTGGGTGAAGACAAGATGGTGATTCCAGGAGTCAAATAGAATGTGGTGAGTATTAGAGAGAGAGAGTTTAGGATAGATGATTGCAATATAGAGAATGTGTGTCTTTGTGTGAATTTACACACAGAGTGCAAGTGTGTGATGTATTTGGGTCTGGGTCCTCCTGGGCAGCAGGGGCCTGCTGCCTGTCAGAGTGAGTGGCCTTATCTTTCCCAAACATTTACTTAACCCTTTGTCTTACAGGGCCCAGGACAATGAGACAGGCATGAGGAATCCCAGCACGCACACACGCACACACACACACAGTGCACACACACACACAGTGGGATGGACAGGCTGCTTGTTTTTTTAATCCCCACCTCCTTGATTTGAGGGAGTTGTCTCCAGATTGCCCTGCCCACGCTTTGGTCATTCTTAAGTTCATGAGGATGTTAATAACAATCAATCATCCCATGTTGTATGATAAAATATACATTTGTGTTATTACTATTACTACCAGGGAACTACAATCCAATTTACACATTTTTAGGCAAACGATATTTACTTGTAATATCTTCTCCTTGAAAGAAAGACCTCTTGTTGTGGTGCTCCCCCCTATATAAGAATTGTTTTATATGTGATTGTGGTTATATATTTTATGAGATGAACTAAAATGAATTGCCAGAATTAATATGTGGAGAGAATAATGAATGAAAAGAAAAAAATGACTAAATCCTGTGTGTGTGTGTGTGTGTATAGTTTGCCAGTTTGTAACTTTGCATGGTTATCAAAAGAGCATGTTCCTAATGTCAGTAGACTTTTAATAAATGCTATAACTCACTTTCTGTTGCTGCAACTTTAGTGGTCAGCCCTGCCAATCCTTTTTTTTTTTTTAAAAACTGAGATGTCAATCATGGCATCTTCTTGCTTCCTTTCATGTAAGACAGCGTTTCACATAGTTGGGTAATTTACTGCGCTGTCTCTTGTTCTGGCTGAGCTGGTTGGAACTATTTATTTCTTCTTTGCGTTTCAGGCACTTTTCTAGGCTGCTGTAAAGTCAGTTATCTGTATGTTTAGCTGTTGTATGAGAAGAATGCAGCAATCAGCCTTTGTTTCTTTGAAAGCTAAGGGGGGCGGGGGGGGGGTACTGGATTCAAGTAAGTGTGAGTGTGTGTGTGGGTGTGCGTATCTGTGTGTGTGTGGTTGGGCTGCATGTGCGTGTTGGTGTGAAAGAGTGTGTTTGATTACTCTTTATGTGTTAATGCGATTGGTCAGAGAAGACGTGAGGATTATTCTGACAAAGTAAAGAAAACAAAGTCAAATGTCCTCTGAATCTATTTTGTTAATTTTATGCTCCTTTAAATCAGTGACTGTGTTGCTGCAGATCTTTCTGCCTGGCTTCCCTAAACATGTGTGTGTGTGTTTGTGTGATTGTCCTTGATGACTGGCCTGAAGTATTCCAGTGGAGTCATGTAAAGCCACATTTATGCTTGATGCAGAGGCTTAAGGGGAGTCCTGCTGTGGGTTTTAGGTGTTTTAATAGCTGAGAGTCAGATTTCAGCTGTTGTTACTTAATCACCACTTCATGAATAGAAGGGTGTTTTGTGATCAGACTGTGATGTATCTTTGTTTTCTTCCCAGCAATCACTGGGTTTAGATTTTTTTTCTTGGCTTTGTAATATTAGTGGTGGTGGGCTAGATGCTTATTTAGATACTTTGTCTCTTTAATTGCCAAATAGGAGACTACTGCTGTGCAATTTGCTGTGTTCACCTTCACACATTCACAGTGATAAAGAGTTGGGACTGAAGTTAGCAGAATCTTTGTAATGGTGGGAGTCAGGTGTTACTTGTAATCAGCTGTTAAATAGGTGTTAATCGGGTTTGTGTGCATTGATATGGAGTAGTATATCAGGTATGACTGTACTGTTAGATGTATCACAAAAACCCATTTTCAAAGACTTGCATCTCTGAAAAACAATTTTTCATGAAGCACAATAAAATCAAGCAGCACAAAGTGAACATTTTTCTTATCACCAGTGCACAAAGACTCACCTGATGTTTGTGGAGGATGCCCTCTTTTGCTTTCCTCATCTTTTAGAATGTGTTTTGATGTGAGTTAGTAGAAAAGATTGCTTGTATTAGCCCCTCTTGGGGAAAATTTGTTGTGTTCTTTTTTAAGTGCACTTTTTACACCATTTACATTTTTACACCTGAAAAAACATCCCTTATGATTGCAGGCCCCTGATTTGCTTTAGTGCTGGACTTAACACCCATAGCATGTCTGTGAACTCTTGATCCCAGATAGGAGACAAGCGCTACAGAAATTTGAGATTTGAGATAAAAAGAAAGAGAAAAAACTAAAATACTTCCCACTCTGTGCTCACTGCTGCATCTAATCAAACAAATCATGATTGTAAGTCACATCATACATCACAGAAGAGAAAGTTCTGGGGAGGATCTATATATTCAACCCAATCATTCAATTGTTTGTCTTCTTTTCTTTCTCTCCTTTATTTTAAACAAATAATGACTTTAAATACTGCCAAAGGCTATTACAACATGCAAATGTTTAACAGCTCTGAACAGTGAGTGCATGGCTTAAGTTCAAATTCAAACTGTCTCTCCCTTTTTGAGTAACCCAGCAGCTCAACTTGGCTAAACCCACTGCAGCCAGTCAGTCTTTGGTCTGCGCATTCTTTCCCTGTGAAAATCAATGAAATAAATAGGGTGCATCTCAGCGCAGGAAACAGAGGGGAGGCTGCTCCACGGGTTATCCAGAGTGCACATTCAGAAGCTCAGACAGAAACAGATGAGCCAGAAAGATGGATGAAGGAAGGGACTAAGAAGTTAGAGAGGGAGAGATGGAGGAAACAAGGAAGCTGACAAAATGAAGGGGGGAGAAAAACAGATGAAGGTAAATGGAATGGAAAAGAAGGGAGAGACCATGGGAAGAACTTAAAATGACAAGAGTGAGGCTTATTTAGTTTTCAATGACAAAGTGGGAAAAATAGGATCAAAATAAAATTAAATCCTCAATACTGGAGAAAGACATGGATGGACAAGAGATGTGTGTTAGATGAGATGCATAGTGAGCAAATCAGAAAATGACGCCTTTAAAATGACACACATTTACTGCTGGGAATCCAAAACTCTAAGATAAGCTAAAGTAAAAGCTGACTGTGACAGCAGACGGAGGAGGGGACAGATGGAGAGAAAGAAAAGAAATGGGCGACTGAAGGTAGAGATAATGGAGAAGGATAGGAGAGCCCTCCACATGCAGTGCTTTACAATGGCCATAATGATCATTATTTAGTGCAGCGCTTTAGGTGCAGGGGCGGCAGCAGCAAGGATGACTTCACCAACTTAAGAAGATCAAACACAGAGCCTGTTGGGGCCAGTGCAACACACTGAGCACAGCTTAACTCCACTGATGTATCTTCAAAATGTAAGAGGAGCAGAGAATGTACACAAGGTAATACCACAGCACTGTGTATTCTGAAGCAGACAAAAAAAGCAATGCTAACAGAAAAGGGCTGGCTTTGGATTATGAAAAGCAGACTGCAAAACAAACCCACAGCAATTACTGCTTAGGAATATGTTGCAAAAAATATTTGGAGTTGACAGAATTAATGCAAATATATATATATATATATATGCATTACACACAATGCACAGCTGAGACTGATATCATCAGTTTAGTAGGTGTCTAGTAAGAGTATTGTTTTGGTAATAGACATCTTAATTTCAGATCATGGATAATGACATTATGTATATAACATTTAAAAAGCATGTTGGAGCATAAGAGCTTACTTTAGTTGACCAGATTTGTCCAGGCAAAACAGACCTGTTTCAAAGAATTGCACTATGGGTCTGAAAATATCCCAACAGCATTTGCATCAATTTTGCACTTGTCACATTTGGCTAAAGTTGCTTTGAAAATTTAATCTCTTAACATATAAGGTATTTAAAATATCAAAGCAGTTTAAAAAGGAAATAAAAAAAAACCCATTTCATTTGCTGGTGTCAGTGAGGCAGCACTTATTTGGCTTGGCCTATTATTCATATATTATATCTGAGTATATAACTTAAACTTCAAGCTTTAATCTTTCCTTTGGTCCAGTTAATAATGTAGGAAAGTGACATTAAGGAAACTTGTATTTTTGGTAGCCTTTACCCTTTAGGAGTCATGATCTTGTTTTACTTTTGAACAGTGCAGTTTTGAAACTATACTCTGAAATGAAAAGTGTGCTGCCAGACACACAGCCTGGGTATTTTTTAGATGAATATTTACATGCAAGCACACTTTCAAGCCAAGAACTAATGGCCAACACAGGAGTATAATTCTAATGTTATGGTGGGTCAAATGGCTGTTGATATGACAAGCCAAGATGGGGGAACTAAAAGTTGAGTTGCCAAATTTCTTCCTGTTGGTAAAACTTTTTTCTGTTATTTTCAGTTTCACACTTCCGTTTGCACATACAAGCACATGACTTTATTTTTTTAAATGATACATTTACTTTGAATTATGCTGCATTTTAGCCCAGGAGAATTACATGACACGAGTTTTATTCCAAATTTTAATCAGATACAGTACACCACTTGGATTTCGATGAAAATGTCCTTCAAAAATAACATTTAGTAGGCTGTTTAAGCATATGGAAAAATTAAAATGAGGCAACAGTCTTTTCCAGTTTAAAGCATTTTGGAAAGAAGTTGTTATTGCATTTTTCTCATGTTGATAGCATTTTGGAACAAAATCATTTGTGGGGATTTGGGGAAACTGTGGGAGCGTCCATCAGAAACAGGCTTGTTGCCCGTACTGGACCCAGCTCTCAGTAAAATAAAACAGTTCTGGAGTCTCAGTGTTGAAGAAAAGACTTGTTGGCCTGTCTCAGTGAGATCGGGCAGTAGTCCATCTCTGATGAGTCAGTGACCCGCAGGCCAAACAGGAGGTGATAGTGTGTGTCTGCATGCATGAGTGTGAGTGTGTGTGTATGTATTTGTTAAAAATACCAGCAGACCCTTGGAGCCTTTGTGCTGGCCATCGCTGACGCCACCCTGACATCGATTCTGAGGTGGTGCTCTGAGAACTGCAGTGACGTCCACTCCGGAGGGCTGTACCTGGCACACATCACTCTGCACCTCTCCCTCTCTCACACTCTCTCACACACACACACACACACACAAATACACACACAATGCAACCAAAACAATCCTACATTCCTGTCCTTAAGTTCTTAATATGAGTTGTCATTAAATTTGTGTGACTTGTTTTCTTTTGAAGCATATATGTGCTAAGTATGCTTAATAAACATCCACATCAGATTTCATATCAAACTCTACAGTAACTGCAGCTGGGTTTTAGACTCTTACCACAGCCGAGGACAGGATGCATAGAAAGTATCCTTGTCCTTCTCTGTGACCTCTTGTTACAACATGAAGCTACAGAGGTGGATCAACAGCCATTGTTATAACTATGTGTGTGGAGGCGTTCTACTGAGACCCGACTACAGAGGTTGAACTAACAAACCACACTCACACATGCACACTGAGCCAAACCTCTTCCTCTTCTTCTTCTTCTTCTTTTATTCCATCTTATCAATATATTCTTACACATATTTTGCATATTACTATGTTTTTACAGTAACAGGTTTTGTTGTTGTGCCGCTGTGGTGGAACTCTGTTTCTCTCTTCTTCTCTCTTGTGTCAAATGATGTCCACCAGCTGTTTTCTGTGCTCATGTCAGATTTGCTCTCCATTTTCAGGTGTAAATATAAAGTGCAATTGAGACCTGCTCTATATGTAAAGTGTCTCGAGAAAACTTTGTTGTTATTTATTTTTGTATATAAATAAAATTGCCATGACTATAATAGACTCTTCTCTGAAACAGTAAGATAAAGTTAATGTTTGTTTTTCAGATTACAGAGCCCCACTGTTGTCAAAAAACTTCTAAAAAGAAACCGGTGTGCAATGCTGTTGCATTAGGGGTTTCTTGCTATATTTCTACTCAACATACATCCTGTTGCTTCAAATACCCACCGAAGAACCAGATGTGGATTAATCTGCTGCTAAAAATAGTCCTCATGAATGCACTTTTCCCTCTGTTTGGGAAGAAAAACAACAATGCTCTGCTGTTTCAAGAACTATTTAGGCTTTTCTGAAAATTAGGCACTTAACACTCTGCTCTCTCTTTCACAAGCCCCCTCATCAATTCTCTTTACCTCAGCACACCACTCTTTCCATATATCTGCTCCTTTCACCAAGAATAATCCTCAAACCTTCCATTTCTCAATCCTCCCCTTTCGCTCCTTTTTTATTGCTCCCTCTCTGTTCATAGATCTCCTCCTCCTCTCATCAACTCCTCTTTTCACTCATTTCAACCCCTCCACACCCCACCCCCTTCTCTGCCCTTCGTCCCTCATCTCAAGGTGATGGAGAGAAGAGAGAGAAAGGAGGGAGGGGGTTGGTAAAAGGAGGGGAGGGCCTGTGGGGGTTGAGTAAGCCTGGACTTGACCCCTGCTTTCTGGGCTCCGAGTAGTCTCCTCTCCGCCCTGGGCCAATGACGGATGGAGAGACAGCTAGGCACACACACACACATGCACACACACACACACACACACACACACACACACACACACACAAGGAGAGTGACCTCTTTTTACTATGCTTCACTCCCACATGTAAAATACAGATAGCACCCATCTTTGTATCAAGTCTAAAACACACACACACGAACACACTTGTACACAGAATTTCAGTCTTGGAATGGGAGACATGAAATCATGAGATAGATGTCCATTCAGGCGCCTGTTAACAAATTCATCTGTCTTTACATCTCTTTGCATCCACGTTTGTGTGTGCAGTGTGTGCATTTGAATCAGTCAAATGCCTGTTCTGCTACAGTATTTACTGTACATTAGTTTCTATAGATGTAAACATACAACATATACTGAATACACCTACCTAAAATCTGTCAGAAACACGTCTGATATATAACTTTTCACCATATAAAACTAAGATTTGATCTCATACAACATCAGACAGTTCTGTTACCTTGTGTTCTGTATGTCTGAACAACACTTGGTGTGGTAACTTAATAGTTTTATGACTTTCAGATTATGTTTGAAAAAAGTATCTTGGTATCATGTCTAGATAAAATAACTAATTGCTGACTAAACCCAGAGACAATTTAACCTTCAGTATGTACTTTTTGTGACCACAAGGGGACATGTTACCTATCTACTCATTCAGCAGTATTCACTCTCTTTAGCTCTGTTTTTCTGTCAACCAACTTCTGAGACAAACATGGTCAACTAGACTTAAGCTATCACATGCTCCACTAGGTCCACCAACTAGTTACTAACTGTGCCTGTCTGCTGTTTGCTGCTGGGCAGGTAGCATGCGGGGAGTTGAAAACAGCTGCCTATTGTGCCTCTAAACAAGGATATGAGCTTGGTAAGAGTAAACAAAACAGTAAAGTGATGAGATGAAACCTACCATAAAGCTCTGTTAAGCAAGATTAAGTGCTGAAGTTAATCACTTTGAGCAACCCCCCCTCACTGACCTATTGTTTTTGGTATCACAGTTTCTGTTTATGTCAT
Source organism: Ctenochaetus hawaiiensis (assembly GCA_029783645.1). Classification (NCBI taxonomy): domain Eukaryota; kingdom Metazoa; phylum Chordata; class Actinopteri; order Acanthuriformes; family Acanthuridae; genus Ctenochaetus; species Ctenochaetus hawaiiensis. The sequence goes on along the minus strand of JAPZDY010000002.1, from coordinate 836,887 downwards.
ATTTTTAAACTTTCAGCTCACAAATCGATCATCAGTCATTTCTAAATGCATTTTTTACCTGTTCATGGGCTCTTTTTAAGTGGGTTTTTTTTAACGAGTCAAAATGTTACAAATTTTTCAAGCTTAGCTAAGGTGGAATAGTTTGTACACCACCAAAAACAAAAAGCCAGAAAGTTCAATCAGAGTCTCAAACTGAACATTAAGTACATGAAATTTGACTTGTTCTCTTTTGAACTTCTAATGACAAGCTGAAAACATCAGATCTGAAACTTAACATGAAACATAACTGACACATCATTCGCATCGTATATTCCACGTTGTCATGGTTTGTAGACGTGCTCTAATGGCTTTTCTTTTGCCATGCAGTTGTACTTCAGCAACTTTGTTGTTGAGTTTGAAATGTGAATATTTACAATTTGTGGTGAGTGACACAAAACTATCAGTCTCTTTTGTTCCCAGGAATGTCTTTCAGTAGTGTCCCTAATATTTTCTTCATCTCATAAATCAGAGGTCTTTCCTCCTTGCTCTTCTCTCAAGGTGAAGTTACTGGCTGCTGAAATGAATTAGAGCCAGAATACAACAGTGCCTCCTCATTAATGTCAGTGACCGAACATCACACCCACTGCAAACACCTTCACACAGTAACTGCTGTGATAACAGACAGTCAACAAAAACAACCAGAGACCGTGTCTCATGTTTGCTTTCTGTTTTGTGTGTTTGTGTGTGTGTTGTACTCTTTCTCCACTGTGCCGACCTCACGGGAGCGAGCTCAGTCAAAGAAAGTCTGAAAACATTTTTGAAAATGAAATTTGAGTAATTTGAAAAAAATACTGTTGTTAAAGCACTATTAATATATAGTTAATATTGTATAATATATCTTGTCCATACAAGAGAACATCTCCACCCCCTAAAAAGAGTAATAATATGTGGTGTGCAACTTTATTTTACACACAAAAAGAAATTTGGAATAGTTATTTTTCTCTCTTTTTCATCTTTCTGAAACAATTGAGTGATCAGGTGATGTTGTTGTAATCTGCTTATTTCTTTTCGGGGGCTCTCTGACTGATGCCTACATTATGCCTGTAGCTGCCCGCACTGAAGCTCAGAGCATAAGACCTAAAGCTGTGTGGTGGACTGCACCGTTGGGGCTGAAGCAACTGCAGAAGGGTTGTGCATGACTATGGGAAAAATATGGACTGAAACTATGTTGACTGAATGTGATTAATGTTGGGAATATAAACAAAACTTTGCTGATATGATATCGCGCTGACCTTTGTTTCGCTAAAACTCAACTTGGATTTGGAAAATTCAACCTTTTATGCTAGTTGCTTTCTCTGTCACTGTTAATGGTTGGTGAAAATGGTCTTTTGGGGGTTGTGCCACATGTAGTTTGAGAACTGCTGCTTTGGACTAATAAGATGAGCTACAGCTCACCTTGGCTGCTTACAACAACTTAAACCCTTGTGTTAATTAAGACAGAGACGATAGAGGTGTAAACATCAAAGGACAAGCACTCATGTCAGATTTATATAGAAGAAATTCTGTTAACTGCGGATCTGGACTGAATCACAGCTTTCAACATGAATCTAGCTCACAGGCAATTTCAGTCTGTATCTCACTGAGCAGCTTGTGCCAGCTGACAATAAATAATACATTGGTGTACATTTATAGTATACACACAGTCTACAGCTGCGATGGATGCTGGTGCCAAATGCTTTTGTTATTACTGCTTGAACCGGTCTGTGCTATGGACTGCTATGATGTGCTATGGGGTGCTCGAGAGCTATGGAGTTAGGTGTGAGGCAGATGTTTCTCAGAAGGGATCAGTCAGAGTTGTGTGGGATTGAGTGTAGACTAGTCACAGTGGATAGTGGATGGACATTGGATATTTATATGGAGTACAAGAGCACGTATGTGCTGCAACTAACTGTACAAATGAAGGAAGGCTTTTTTCTATTGATCCCACCCCACCCCTACTTACTTCCTGTACCCTTTTTTTCTCAAGGAAACAATCAAACTCACGGTCACGGAAGCCATCGTTCTTGTGTGTCTCCGTGTAATCCATCACCTGTTGTTCTCTGTCTTATTTTAGGCCTTGCTTTGCCTCCTCTGTTGTTGTGTCATGTGTTTTTCTTCCTAAAAATGGAAGAATAAGTCTGTGAATAGAGCGGGCCTGGGTTAAGAGCTAATAATATCAGCAGATTGTGTGATTCATGGTCTTTGCTCAGGAAAAATAAATACATGTGCGTGTCTGCCTGTGCAGTAAGTCTTTCTTTCTCTTTGCCACAGAAATTTTCAAGGAACAAGGTCATCAGACGAATGATGAAACATTTACCAGTGTGTAAGCGCTCTGTCTCTGAGTCTATGCAGTACTACAGTTGTGCAGGGTGAATAGTGTTGACACTAGATAAAAGTATGAATGATGCATGTAGCTGAAGTAGGTTGACTGTGCCCCTCAAATAACCTGTTGCTCTTGTATTAGCTTGTCTGGGTAGGGCTTTAAGTTATATAGGTTGGGCCAGACTGTATAGTCAGTATTTATCTTTCCCTTCAATTGGTCATATGGGCCTTCGTGTATTGTAACCAATTCAACAGAGCAGTCTCTGAATCAATCAATCTATGTTACTTGTTCTCTTGAGGAATTTGTTCTTACATTCATTTAGGTATTTAGGATTAATTTAGCATTTAGGTAACCAGACTCCTCAGAGAAACCAGAAGTGTGTATCATGAAGAAATGGAGGTAGGTTAACCAGTTATCTTTGGGCTTAACTATAGTTTTACTATTACATGAAATTGGCTAACTTATCACCAGGTTAGATTACCATGCTGCACAGCTAACCTGCTGCAAAGTAGGTTAATGAAACCCTGTGTTGCACAGGGAGGAAAAATGACCCTCTACCTTGTATCTTGTCCTCGCTGCTGCCCAGCTGCTTGTCTTCACAACTGACTCAGCTCCCCAGTAACCCACGTCCTTTTCTACCCAACTCACGCCCTGTCTGTTTCTGTTACAGGGATCCCACAGATGTCCTGTCTGTCCCTGTGTTGGGGGTCTAGGCTAGCATCTTTCCTGGTCTTGTGTCAGGGGTCCCACCTAATGTCCTATCTATTCCTGTGTCAGACACCCACATGATGTCTTGTCTCTTCCTGAAACAGTGGTCCTGCCCAACAACCTGTCTGTTCTTTAGACAGCAGTCTGTCTGACATCTTTGTCTGATTTCCTGTGGTCGATCTGAATGACACCCTCTCTTGGTTTCCCATTGGCAGTTTCTTTCTGTGACTCCACACCTCTAGCATAACCTTCAGAGGGGTTCCACTTTAGATACTTGCCTATAGCTTGACCTCCAGGGGTATTCTATCTTTGTCACTGCCTCGTGGGGAGCGGTCCAGCCCACGTGATCTACCTTCTGAGTGGTTCAGCCCACCTGTTTAGCCTCATGTTGCCCCCTAGACCTGTCCTGCACTTTGACTCGGCCTCCTAGTCAGACCTGCACCTCTCCAGGCCTAACTGTTGGTCCCCCTCCATACCTGCTTTTCCTCTTGATCCTGCCTCCTAGTTGTCCTCTTAAGGTCTCTATCTCTGTTCAACTCCCAGGCTGTTCGCCCAAGGATTCCTGCTCAGTCTGAAAAGTCACCTTGATGAATTACCCAGTCAGAATACCCCTGTAAAGTCCAGAATTACACCCACCCATAAGTTATCTTGTTCACCTCAAATCCTGCTTACCAGCTTTACTTGGTAACAGACAAACAAAGGTCTTCTGAGGTCTTCTTTAATGTGTTTTCTTCAACAGTCAAACCCTGTATTATTAGAACCAAACTTTAGACCTGGAGGCTACTGTGTGGTATCTTAATTATAGTCTAATTCCATTTGAATTACTGTAATTTTTATTATGAATTGTTACATGGAATAGTACAGTTCAGTTCACCTGGTTCTGGTGTTACTCTCCATGTCTGAGGTGTTTGTCATGCAAATGTGTATGTAACATTTAAGACATCAGCTTAGTAAAGACAGCAGACTGTGATACAGACATTAACATGCATGTAAAATCAGTAAGTGTGCAGCCAAAATTATATAGCAGTAAGGTGAGACTGGAGAAAGACAGGGAGAGGCAGACAGGTGAGGAATGAGGAGCATGCTGAGGAACAATGCCCAGCTTATCTCAGAGAACAGTGGTGACAAATGGGACATCTCGGTGACCCAAAAGCAGCAGTTAGACAGTACCCCGGTATGCAGTGTCTCTACCTTTTATATATTTAATCAACCAGCAATTAAGAGTACATGTAATTCAGTGTCAGGAGGTGGTGCAGTAGTTGTTTTTTTATTCTCAATTATGTTTCTCTTTCTTATTCAGATGAATAATATTTTAGCTGTAAAGTAACTGCAGTCCTCATAGATCTGTATTGACCACATACATCTTGGGCTTGGGACCTGCTAAATAAGGTAGTAAACGTGTGTGTGTGTGTGTATGTGTGTGTTTTCCTCCTGTCCAAATTCCCCCAGGCAAGATGTACTTTGGTTTATGGAGCTCTTGTTGTATCACAACCTTTGCCCTACTTGTTTTGTCAACTTTGAACTGCTAAGGACGTGTATCCTGTGCACAGTGGTCTTTGTTCAGCCTTGTGCATAGTAATGGTTATTCATTCATATTAATATGCCAAAACAAAAAGGTCAGTTTTCAAGCTGTTGCTAGCCCTTTTTAAAAAATATTTGCAATGAGAGCGTTTCTTTTCTAAAACATTACTGAGTAGTTTGGTGCTGAAGTCATTCAGTCAAGTCATCCAAGTCTCAAAATAAATACTGACTTTTAGTTTAAGATGAGACTTGTACTTTTATCACCTGAAAAGAACGCTTGGTGTTTGACAAATTTATCCACAACCTCTTCTCAACGTGAACTATGGCACATTTTTTTCTACCTGATCTACTGAGGGGTGTAACTAGCTGATTAGCTGCCATGTGACGAATTCATTTAAATGTAGTCATGAATGTTGACCATTGGTATCTCTTCTTTAAGAAAAAGACATGTCTTTTGCAAACCAGCCCATTAGTTAAAAGAATGAAGTCATGATAGAATTACAAACCTTGAGTGGAACTTATCACTGACAGTCAGCCTCAATCACGGTCTACTGCAAGTGTTTTTGTGTGTGTGTTTGTATGTGCGTGTGTGTTTGTGTGTGCATTGTGTTTGTGTTTTCAAAAGTGAATGTATATGTTATAGAGTATAATGTATAATTTCCTTAATATCCTCTAACAATGTTTTAAATGATTAACAAGAGTTTTCATTATTTTTAGAGCTTTGGGTTTGAGTGACGGACCGACCTCAGACTTTAGCAGAGAAAAATACTTAAATATACAGAGAGCAACGCACACACAGGTTTGTTCCTGTCACAAAATGAATAACAGGGCCTTAGGGTGAATCACTGAGAAGACAGCTGGCGGAAATTTTGATTTAGGGGCTGAAAATTAGTTGAATAAATGTGTGTGCTACTCTCAAACATCCCATACACTCACTCAGTGTCACACACATGCTAAAACACACACAAAAGGCAGTAACCCTGCAAGGACCACAACATACAGGAGAGAATATCCTGTTTGGTTGGAGGCAGTAATTGAATGGAACAGTTAAGGAGCAGAGCGCTGGGAAAGGCTGTCTGTAGCTGGAGACAAAGAAAAAAAAAGCAATTTCTCACTATCAGTCGGTCATATTATTGCTGGACTGTGGCCCTTTCCCTCACGTCTGTCAAGGAATTGAGCTGTTGTGCTGCACACAGACACACACACACTCACACATATACACACATACACTCATATTTGCACAGGCGTCCAAGAAGACAGAATGCTGCAGAAAACATGAAGGAAGAGGAAATGTAGGGCCCTTAGGAACTAAATCTCTCTTTCTCTTACAAAAATACACACACTGACACACAGACACACACCCACCTACACACACACACACACACACACACACACACACAAACACATGGTAAAAGGGAAACCTCTCTCTGGAAGGACAGGTCAGGGTATTGAGAGCACTGACAAATCAAACTCAAAGCTGTTACAGAGACACAGCAGTCATTAAGGCCGTGACCTTGGTCTGACCCCAGCCTTGATGCTCTCAGATCTGAATCAAATCCAAGGTTCCTTAATCAGCACTAACTGTCCATTATAATTAATGTATTAGCTGGTGGGCCACAAAGCGCCATCTAGTGGGTTGTGCAGGAAGCAATACTGCCAAATGCTT
>JAPZDY010000002.1:803768-823535 GCA_029783645.1 Ctenochaetus hawaiiensis | reverse complement strand
TTTTCCGCTTTTATCTGACATGACAACAATATGTCCAAACTGATCTCATTGTGGTCTTGAAAACACCACAGAGGGTCTTGAGGGTGATATCCACAACACTAGTGACAGCAACAAAAACTTAATGAAGCTAAAATCAGTTACCAGCCATAAAAAGGGTTTACTACATCCATGTCTTTTTACATCCTTTTTATTGTCTTTGCATTGGTGTATTTGGTTTAGAGCGTCTCCAAAAATAAAGGTGGTTGTCCTACTGAGGCGATGTAGCTTGTTGGATTTGAGCTCAGATGAACCAGTGTCAGAATTTTGTCTTGCTTCAACTGTGTTCTCTGCTCTGGCTGACTTGTTATGGTTGGTGTGTTTTGAATAATAAACATCCTTTTGTAAAACTGCAGTCTGGGTGTCTTCTGTCCTTGTTAAGCATAGTTTTGGTCCAGGGGAGCTTTCTAAAGCCTATCTTATACAGAGCTAGTGTGCTAAAGTAGATAATTTGGCAAGCAGATTTGATGTCCCCAGATCAAGTGAACCTGAACACGTGTAGCCATCAGATACTGGATCAGCCTCAATATGATGTTAATGTAGAATTGTTTCTCCACAGCTCATGAGAATAGTTGCAGGATGAAGTGATAGCCTCCATGACAAAGAGAAAGTGAGGTGTGTGCTGTCAGTATAGCAGTCCTGCTGGGTGAAGCTGTTCATGCTTGAGAAAGAGCACACCAGGAATTCTGTGAGGCCATGGAGGTTGGAGTAAAGGGATAGTTCTCATATTTAATGTCCACATGTCCAGATCCTATGCTGTCTAACTGAGAAGCTGTCTGCTGGGAGAAAAGAGACATTTAAAAATAGAAAAAGATAAATACAGGATAATTGGCCACAGGTTCCAAGAATGTTACATTCAAAAGACACTGGTTTTACCCATAAAACTCTAATGACTTATTATGAGGAATACTACGAGTAGGGTGAAAACAGATATTGTGCTTTCTGTGGCTCAGGAGATGATGACATCATTGGAGTCATCTTGAGTTAAGCAAGCTTTTGCTGTCACAGCAGTGTTTAGCATTCATTCGAATGGAATTGCTGTGATCAGTTGATTCAAATGCAGAGGTTTGGTAAATTAGTTCAAGGTTCTACATGCACTTCAACTTTGGTGACTTGTAAATTTGTGGCAATGACTAATAGCAAGTTGTCTTAACATTGTTGACTTCTGAGGAAACAGAGATCCAAAGAGTCAAAAATTGAGAAAGCTATTGAAGCTTTTTGGCTGTGTTGCACCACTCCTCTGTATTTAACCTCCCTTTTTAACGATAAAGAGTAAACTGCTTGAAAAAAAGAGTGGTTTGTTTAATTCCGAGAAACAACAATTTTTTGTTGTGAGTTGTTCTTGTGCAAGTCAAATTTTAGAAGGCTGTTTATAGATATGCAATATCATATTCCTAAAGTTCCCACTGATATCATTAGCGAGGCTATTTAAAGGCATCTATCAAAAAAATGATACAACTAAATGTTTGTTTCCAGGAACAGAGAAAAAAATGTATTCAGTGCAGGCAAACTTAACAGTGAGGGCAGTGCAGCAATGCAGACAGACTGGCGAAGTGGCAATCGGTTGTATATAAAAGAGACTATCGGATCCACACCCACTGCAGAATTTGAACACTTGGTTGTGAATGCTAAGGTGAAGAAAATCACTCTATACGCTGTTTCACTTCAAAAATCCTGCACCAGCTCAGTGAAGAGAGTGCTCTCTAATGCTGCATGCTGCAGTGTTAAAAACAGCACACTGGAGCATGACGGTCATTTTGTTTTTCTCATACTGATGAGTGACGTTAACATGATTTCACATTCATGAATTAATGCAGTTAACCTTTCTAAAAAAATGTAAATTTATATACATGATTTAAAATTATGTGTAAAAATCTAAAATTGTTGACCCTTCTGGATACATGAGGATGCAGCTATAATCATTATTATGATCAGATTATTGTTCTCCACGTCAGAATCCGATCAAACCCTAGGGTACCTGAAAATACCAACAGCTACTTGCTTCCTGTACACTTTACCACACTTTATGAAGCATATTTTATGGTTTCTGTAAAGATAAGAGGTTTACCTGAGAGGCAGATGTGACGGTCTGTCCAGCGTAGGGTGACGGGGCCATGTTAGGTTCACTCTTAATGGTAGAGGCGTGTTCTGAGACTGAGAGGGAGGTTGGGGAGCTGGTGTCAGAGGTGTTGGATCCTAAAGAACCAGTAGGATAGCTGAATCAGTTATTAGATTGAAAAATAACTCCTGTAAGGCTAATTCACAAATTCTGATTGATGAACACTTTTCCCCCCACTCATTTTATTTTTTTTTATGTTATGAGATATGTAATAAATCAAAGTAAATCTTTAGGAGATACTGATTTATCCCCCTCTTTACAGTATTTCATTTTTTCCTTTCTCCTCATCAGTTTTCCTACCTGTGGACGTTTTATTCTTGGGCATCTTGGGTTTGCGTTTCCTGGTCTGAATGCTTTCCTTCTTCATGGCCAGAGGTCTGGGCACCTGTAGGGAGTAAAGCAACACACATTAGTTGGGTGTACCTCCCAGTCCCTGATACAACAGAGGCCACAATGTCACAACAACCCACAGAAGTTTCCCTCCCACACTGCTGCTCTGATAACAATGACGACAATGTCCTTGGAGAGCCTTAATACTGCACAAAAATCAACTGCTCCTTACTACAGAAGTTTGCTCGAGAGACTGTTTTTACACACAGTTGGAAGAGAAAGACACAAGAAGAGATGAATAATAATAAAGCAAAAGAACTAATTTAAAAGATCAGAGCCTGTGATGTGACTTACCCCATGCAGCTTCATGTAGAGGCCACAGGCATTACACACAGGCTCTCCCTCAGCATTGCGTCTCCACAGTGTGGTTGTGCTTGTGTGGCAGTTTGTACAGCAAAGACCTGCCCGGCGAGATGTGGTCTGCTGTGAGTAAAAAAAAAAAGGCATTTAATGAAAAACTGTTTGACTTGTGTGTGCTGAAACCCAAACGTAAAGCTCAATATATTCACAAATAGGCATACTGCACACAACTTCAACAATAGTCAGAGAAACTTGAGTGAAACTGTTTCCCTTACTTTTAGAATTGCAGGATGTGAGCATGTATTTAGTACAACAATGATGAAATGTCTCTCTACATCCCTTGCAAATATGTCAATAACTCAATGGTCAACAACCGTTACAAATAACAAATAATTTTTCTTTCTCACACTCTGGTTATAAATCAGATTGGTCAAGCTAATGCACCACACAACGGCAAGTCACATTACTTTGCAGAGCCTTGTCTAAAAATGGTCTGTCCAAGGGCAAGGTCGCTGCAGGACAAATGAAAACAGCCCAGCGGTGGAAAGAGATTGTTGGGTAACTAAGAGCCTCAGCTGGAGAGGCAAGTTCCTGGGAAATACACAACCATGAAGCCTTGACTGCTGCCACTACTGCACCACCACAGAGTCTGATCCATTTTCTAAATGCTCACTGCCCACAAATAGGCTTATACACAGTTTGACCTCAGTGGTAACATATATTACATCTATAGAACAAATAATACATGCATTCTAACTGCATTGTTAAACAACCTAGGCACAATTTAAATAATAACCTATTTGACCTTTTTGGCTTTCTTGTTGTGTTTAATCAATATAGATGGAAGAGAGAACTTAGTATTTTTTCTTTGATGTTGAACACAAATGAATCACAAAGTAAACACACCGTCAGAAATCGAAGTCACACATTCCAAATTTTACATAAAAAAAGACAAATTACTTTTAAAATATACCTGATTATTGGGAGTAAAATGTAAAAATTATATTTATACCAAATGCAAATTAATAACATCAGTGTTTTATTATTACATGTGTTATAAGATTATCTGTACTGATGTATTATGGCATAAGCAATGTCTTGCTCCTGTACCTGATTAAAGCGAAACTAACTTTATCTACCTTTAAAAAAAATCAGTCTATGAAGAGTAATTTAATTGATTAGTTAAGCTATATTCAGTATAAATAATAATATTATCTATGGCTGAATTACATCTACCTGCCTTGTCTATACTGACTCACTATTGCATTACATGGCCTAATGAAAGGCTTGAATTAAACATCATCCTTTTAAGCACAACTTGCGCTTTTCCCACTGTTTTGACAAGTTAGAACAGTCTGTAGTAAGAAAAAATTCTATTTAGATGATCTATTAATTATTGGATTTTTTAAAGCAAAAAATATCACATTTTTCCAGTTTCAGCGTCTTGAATTTGAGGATTTTCAGTGTTTTTGTATACATCATGTTTCAAAGATTCTTTTGGGTTTGGATTTTTTGGTCAGAAAAAAGCTATTTGAAGATATTTTTATTTCTTAAAACTTGGACAAGCTTCACTGTGCTTTTTTGTCATTCAGATGAAACTATCAATTACATTTTTTTTTTTAAAAATAAGCAAAGCTGCAAGCCCAATTTATACAGCTGTTTGAAAAATCTTCATCTGCTATGCAACATGAAAATGCAGCTTTTAAGTAATGCAGTGGAATAAAAAGCATTTTTTTCCGTCCAAAATTAGCTGTAAAAAAAGTAAAAAAAAACCCTACCCCTCAAAATTCTTCTTATAAAACTTGAGAATGTGCCATATCAGTTCCACTGTCAATATGTAATTCTTTTTGCCATAAAGATGGCTTATACTGTACGTGCTTAGGTTTTTAATACTTTTGTTTAGTGCTGTCTACAACTGTGAATAAACAACCATATTTTTTTAGTACAGTCATAAGTTGGTTAGAGGACAACTAATTAAAGGTCCTGCATCAAATTATTTAAGGTAATCATAGACCAGAACTCAATTAAAAGGTCCCTATAATTTAGAATGTCTACGTTGTTATATTATTATTGAATCAGGAATAGAGCTAACTGTTGTACTGATGAGTAGTTTAAATGTGTCATGTTTCAATAACCGATCAGATGTTTTTGATAAAACATGGTCTGCTAAGTAACTCGTGACTATAGTTGACAGATAAATATAGCTGAGCAGAAACATAGGCTGTGACCAAATTGAGATTAGATATTCAAGTAGTGTACAAGTTGCTGTAATAACTGTACTTGAATAAATGTAGTGTGCTTGTTTCCCATCTTCTAACGTTAATCAGTATCCTCCGGTGTGTTATGTGTTTTTCAACAATCACTGCAGTCACTGTATGCCTTACCAGGCGTTTCTGTGGTTTGATGAGCGGCCTGTTGATTCCGTTCATCTTGTGGTACAGGCCGCAGGCGTTGCACAGGTAGTGTCCGGTGCCATCCCTGCGCCACAGCGGCGTGGACACGGAGCCGCAGTTGACGCACTCCCTGCCCTCAGTGGAAATGTCCTCTATCAAGTCTGAACACCAGAGAAAAGACTCATGAGTCGGTTGCATAGAGAACATTTAATTTCCGAGATTTCAGCCAGATCTTTTTGATAAAACGTTGAGAATATGTAGCCGCACGTGCAAGAGACTACTTTTTAGTCCATATTTTTTGAGACCTTTATGAGGGCCTGCTCATTGGGCTTGATCATAATCAGTTGTCGAAAATTGTCGACGTTTTATTGATGCTATGGCATCAATAAATGTTCGCGCTTCCCTAAATGTTTTTTCAGAGTCCAAAAGTGCAGACTATTAATCAAACTCGTTTTTACACCTCTCTCGCTTCATAATTGTGCTGTTTCTCTATGCTTCTCTCTCCAAGATTCTTTAAAGAAAGTACATTTGAGTGTAAAATTATTAACTGGGAAAAAAATAAACCAAAAGCATTTCTGTTAACAAAGTTTTCTTCTGAACTTTTACAGCTACGTGGGCGTGGATGAGGTTTCGTGGTTAAGGGCCAATACATGATGAATAGGTGGAGGAGGAATTTAACCCCCCATCCATTCTCTGTGACGAAGAGAGATCAAACCCTCCGAGTGAATCAATGGGGAGACAGACTGATGGAGGAATCTGTTTGAGATGGGGCAGGGCGATGTGTTATCAGCCTGGAGGATCCAGGGGTCCCCTCCATCCATCACAGCTCTGACACACGACGGACTCCTGGCATTAATTGCCTAAATTCCCAGTCCCTCAATTTAAAGATAGAGAGGCAGACGAAGACCCGAGAAAGACCCCGCAGGTTAGAATAACGCTGTCCTGACGCCACCTTGCTTTGTATTATTCTAGAAGAACAAAATACATCTCAAAGTCATGCTGAGCCGGTGGCTTGGAACAACTACTACAACAGCTACAACAACACACAAAAACAAAGAAAAGGCAAATATACTAAACAATGAAAAACAAAAACGCTCCTGTGCTGCACATCACGTAGGCTAAATTAAGCATTAAATCATGACGATCAAATGAAATATAATAGGTTATAGAAATTAATTAGGTACCAGCGTATGGAAAAATATGTAAACTTATAGTAAACGTAAATTGCTGAGTAATATTCGGAAGATGAACTTTAACACCTTATAAATACTAGAGTGATGCCATATAAACATAAATATAGACCTAAAAAGGAGCTGTTTTCGTATTATGAAGCCACATATGTGTCTGCGTAAGGCTATCCTACACATTTGGCTTTAAAAGTTCTCCTTGTTGAAACCAACAAGAGACAGAGAGACAAAACCAGATTTAATTAATTCGTTTGGTTAATCATTAAAGGAGTATGAGAGGTGCGAAACAGTCTGAAGGCCATATCATCAGCCACAAACTGCCGAACAAGGCTCCTAATTAATACTTGAACCATCACATGTCTGAAGTGAAACACTCTTTTCTCCTTTTATCATCAAACTTCAAACGCTCGCTCTGACTGTTGTGTGAATGGCTCTTTTCTGCGTGTGTATTGAACGCAAACACTGGACTGCTGATCTGGAATTAAATTAACATTCTAGTGCCCTTTTTTCTGATGAATGTGTATTGTCTTGATGTGATGTTGGATGGTAAAGGAGACTTTGATCAAATCTCATCTTCCTTAACTCATGACACAAACAAGCGCCGTCACGGGCCAATCCTCTCTTCTGCTATTCAATTACGTAATGACATAACATGTCATTAATCCATATGAACATTTCAATTTTAATTCCGACAACAACGCATTTTTGCTGATATAATGACATACATTTAAACTGGCCTATTTGTGTTTAGTTTACAGTGTTTGAGGGAAAGACCAGTAAGGTCAAACAAATGTGATTGTGCTCTTTTTCAAATAGGTTATTCAGAAAAAAAAAAATAGAGAATAGAGCAAACAAAATTCCCAGTTCGATTTGGAGACAGGTGAAACCAGCAAACATTCGTGACCAATTCATCTTGATCTGCCCGCAATGTCCAAAATAATACATTCAGTGAAATAATATTCTCAACTTTTCCTCCGACATTTGGTCTATACATCTGCTTTTGTCTTTTTAAAGTTACATTATAACTATCAGAGCTAAACTTAGAGGTTGACTTTAAGCATCGAGATTCAGTGTATGGTCCACGAAGCAGAGGTTCGGTATGGGGTCCATGTGCTTACCCAGACTGGATCGTCTTCCAGACAGTCCTCCATGCCGCCCCTGGAGACTAATCACCCCGCTTTCGAAGGGTCCTGGCGTCCAGGAGGATGTCGCCATCTCCGGGCTCATGTAGGCGTAGGGGCTGGAATATGACCCTCCGACCGAGCGCATCAGAGCGCCTCCATACTGATCCCCTCGAGCGCCGTTTCCGAGAACCAGCGGGCTTTGGTAGGTCCCGTCCCGGCCGGTGTTGCTGCTGATGGGCGGGCTGTGTGAGTAAGAGAAGCCGTGTGGAGGGTGAGGGCTGCTGGGGGTGAAGGATGAGCCGTCTGTGCCGGTCTGAGACCAGCTGTGGTGTCCGCCGAGGCCGTGAGACTGGTGAGGCGAGTCGCAGGTCTGCAGATAGGGCAGGGTGGGCAGCATGGCTGGCACTCTGGTGGTGGGGACGTAGACCGGAGAGCTGGCCGAGGGGTGGATGTAGTTCCCGGTGTCATGTGAATAAGGGGACTGGTTGGACGACAACGCCAAGCTCTGATACATTTTACGTCCTGTTTGAAGAATTAAAATGTAAGTTTGACTTCTTATGCTGCTGTCAGTCCTGTGGAGGTGAGAACTCTTCACGCGTGAAGACTTTTTTCCTCCCTGTCGATGAGTTTTTCTGTGCTTTATTTAAATAGATGACCAGATGGAAAGCTCCTGTCCTGTAAGAGAAATAGAGTCATTTTACAAACTGAGACCATAAGACTTTAGTTCTTTAGCATGGTAATTTTTTTTTAAATTTTGTCATATAAACAGGATTTATTTATTATTTTTGAAATCTGAATTCCCGTAAATAAAAAAAATCGTGAAGGCCTATGTGTAAACTTTTGTTGGATTACGGTTATGCACGGAAATGGAAATAAAAAAAAAACGTAAAAATCACTGATTAGTCATTCCTGAGTCAAATTTCACCTGCATCCTTCTGACTCACATGAAATGAATTAAAATGACACCAACGGTTGTTGATATCATGCAGATAGAAGCGGCTATCAGCTACCCCAGATGTCCCGCACCACCTAACTACATCCTAATCAAAACCAAAACCAAATCAAACAGCAGAGCAGAGCTCCATTCCTATCTACCACGCATACATTTTCCATCAATAGTAACTCAAATCACATAAAACGTTGATAATGAGCTTGCTGCGTATAGGAGCGACATCATTTCATTTCCAAGGGCTCTCACTGTATTATCTCACCAGATAAGAACGCTCGGGTGATAAAGCAGGCAGATCCTTTAGTCGTCCAAACCTCAACAGAGGAGCGCAGCGGGCAAACTTTGTCACTCCTCTCAGGGACGGAGACAGCACCGACAAGCGTCTCTAAATTCTCTGGTTTTGATGCGTTCAAGTTGATCGGCACTGATCGGAGATAAATGAAACCAGTGTAGGTGTTGGGCTCAGGACGTCTGCAGAATATTTTTACCCGGCGGTGTATCTGGAGATAGTTACTGTCGCTGATAATTGCTGATATGGGTGTGCTCATATTCGCTCCCTACTGGAAGATTTGTACGGGAGAAAAACACGTGACCGGGTCCGCTGCTACGAGGTAGGCCTAGGTGGGGAAAGAAGGGAGGAGGGAGGGAGGAGGGAAAGGAGGACCCCCTGGGTCTCGGGGAGAAGAGAAGAGGGCCCAAAACTGAGATTTAAGGGGTACAAAGTACCAGTACAAGTCCCTTTGCTGAGTTAAAACTCTGCGTCTCAATCGAAGAAAGGCCGTTTTGGATGAATCTAGCAGCAATGTAAAGGACAAACCCAACAAACCTAATGAAGCTTTTTTTTTGCACTTGATTTTTTTCTAGCTTATGTTTATTCATGTAGTGACTCTTATTCAGAGAAATGACCGTGTGCCACAGACATTATTGCGTGTCATAGACTAATCATTTTATGGTAGGCCCAGGGGAATTTTGATGGTGCATGAATTGACTTGTTTACCTTATGATAATGATAATGGCCATTCACCTTTATATTCACTACAGTATTACAGGGGTTTGAATGTTATACCGGCCACACCTGCTCTGCCAATTGTTAATAGCCTGAACAGGCCAATGAAAATAAGACTGGGCCTAACCAATTTTATGCAGGCAGGATATTTTAACACCTTTATGGAAGATTCGTAAACTCGTAAATGTGGGACTATAACACCGGACTGGAAAGAGATTAAATAATAAAATAATAAAGTAAAGTGGAAAGAGAGAGTTTTTATAGTGAGATAAATATGCGTGAGTTCTTAAGCTGCAGTCCGATAAGACACGCTGGTTAACCAGAGTAACAGAGCAGTAACTTCATGGAGTCGCCGCCTTCTCAAAGGAGCAAGCAGAAATAATTTAGAACCTTAGAGATAAAATGGATGATAGTTTGGATACTGGACACCGATGAAATAAAATAAAACAAACATGTTTGTGTTATTATGCCAAGGGTCATAACCGTTTATAAAATAGCCTATGATAAAACACAATTTTGTGTTGATAATCAGCAGCATTAATAACCCTAAACTACAGGCTAGGGTTTTAGCGATTTCACTCATTTAATATTTTGATGCTGTTTGTGTACCGTATATGCACGTATATGCACACCTATGCAAAATAAAGACTCATGTATTTCTCAGCCAAGCTCTCAAACTCACCTCAGACCTTCATGTGGAGAATTACAATTTACGAAAAAAAAGACCTAGGTTATAGTCAGTGTTGTTAAACGAAATAAATCGAATTTAAAAAATACAAATAATGACGACATTTTTGGATGTTTTGGGGATTTAAAAAGGGAAAACTGATTGCATTTTTATTAACATTTTTGAACAATTAAATATGATCAGTAATTTACAAATAAGAATAAAACAAATAATAAATTCTGTCTTTAACATGAAAATACCAATTCCTACGTTTAGACCACAGCCAAACAAAGCTTACTTTTACTTAAAATATGTAGGCCTAACAGTGGCATCATGAAAACCAATGATGCTCGTTTGCAAAACGACCTCTCTGTGACTTGTCATCCCTTGAATTGTATTTGAGCAGGACATGAGAGATGAACGTGGCGCTCCTTTGATTCGTCTTTATTCTCGATGATCGAGCCTCACTTGTTATCAGACGTGTCAAGCGACCCATATAATTTAAGACTGACAACGCAAATGTGTTTTCTCAATTCATCAGTTCAGTTTATCATTCAGTTTTATCAATTCATCCTTCCGTTAGTTTTCCACATCCGTCCATCTCCGTCGAAGACGAAAGGAGCTTGTCTGCCTGCTTCCCTTTTTCAAACGGCCGAACTCAGGGTGAAACGGGGTCGCACCACACATGTTGTGCTGCCTGCAGATATTTACTGATTATTTGTACCATTTAATTTATTAGAGATTTTTTTTTTGCAGTTGAAAATCATTCCACACTATTCGATAATGCGAATCAATAACAATATGACACAGTTAAACCTTCATAAAAAGGAGAAATTCTGAATCACGTTTAAACTTTTATTACTTATTTTTCTACGGGTAAATTTTTCTAAAGCTATATTTTTTTAAATTTATTTATTTTTTCTCCACAAAGCAGTAGGATGTTTTGCCTGTATAAAACGTGAATTTATAAAAGCAAATGTTCAGATCCAAAAATTGCTTTAAATGGATAATCTTAAATGAGTAAGGCTGGCAAAACTGCTCTTCTTCTTTGACTATCTAATTAAATTTAGAGAAGAAAAAAAACATGCCTGTTGAGATATGGGCTGCTGCTGTTGCAGCAGGCAAGCAAACATTTTCTCTAATGACAAAAATGTTTATCACATCACAGGTAAATAAATGAATCAGTTGATCCAATGAAACCCTTTGTTGATTAGGTCAAATTAGTCAGTTTTAATCACAACTGTAACTTCATCACCCTCTTATTTACATCCACTGAAGCAAAAACAAGTTTGGATCTCATCAACAGATAGTACTGCTCAGTGTATATGCTTAACAATTTATTTGTACTATGTGAAGTCAAACAGAAATAGACAGATAGACAGACAAATAGGTAGACAGAAAGGTGACAGATTGACAGAAAACACTTAAGCACACTGAAGTTACAGCAGTCTTTTGATGAAATGTATTAAATTTGCATGTATATTTGACCCTGTGTAGCAGCGGCCACAGCAGCCAGAAATAAAGTCCTCCTCTGAAGTCCCTTCGATACATGTGAGTCTTCCTTCCATAGGTTACTGTAGTAAAAGGAATGGTTTTGATGAGAGTGAGGAGAGTAAAGAGGAAGGTGGGTCAACAAGATGAACTCATTCCATAGACTCTGCAAACCCCCCAAAATATCTGCTGTGTGCTTGGTGCTCTCTTACAGGCCTTTCTGAGGTCTGCACCATTGTAGGGTCTGGGTAGTATAATAAGAATAACAAATAAAGTCAGTTTGTCAACATCAGATTATTTATTTGTTCTTACATTATTTTTTTCTAATTCTATTTCCATAAGTCCACACAAATGTACAAATATACATTTGCATATATATCTCCTCTGTCATGTGACATCCCACAACACCCGGCCCCATGCACCTGCAATATCTTACCTTTATTAATTTAATCAGTATAATAATTTTTTTGTATTGAACTGTTTGGACTGGATTCAGGAAGCCTCACCAGCCAAACAAGAATTTAAACAGAATTATTTAAGTAGCACTAAACATACATTTATTGTCATTTGTTACACTTCTGTTGTTTAAAGTGAAAGATATGAAACTAAGCTAACCCCATCTCCTGCCTACAACTTCATATTTACCAGAGTCTTGTTAGAGCAGTAGTAATCTTCCACTTGGCAAGTAGAAGACTGATAGAAAATCAAATAAGTGAATCTTTGAAAATGTCAGACTACTTCCTTAAAAAGAATATAGACATTAAGACAACACACCTTTTTAAAAATACATTAACATATTACAAATAAATGTATGTACAGTAAAGTCACATATACATCATGTTATCAAAACATATTTTGGGTCATGTTTGTGAACCTCTATTTGTCCCTGCATCACCATCATATTCATTTTACTAGACAAATAGTTGATTCACAGTGAAAAAAATGAATGCCTTTGCTGCCACTTCTGACCTAAAAAGGAAAACAAAGGAGAAATGTTAAAACACAAAGCTAACAACGCTACACAGACCAGTCCCCATCAAGGTTGATAGAGATTATACCGATTTATTGCCTTATCAGAAATCATATTTGGTCCAACCAAAACCTCATCTACATTGCCAACCAAGCAACCAACCAATAAAAATATGCATCAGTCATTGTATTGAAAGATTTTAAGCATTATGTAATCTATTCAACAGCTTGATAGGAAGAAAAAACATTGTCCTTCTGCCTCCACCACAGATAAAGCGGACCTGCTCGTCTTGGCCGTCTCAGCACACAGACGCTTCCATTCTTTCATTCAGACATATGACAGAGAAAGGATGACCCTGACAACCTGTGAGTAAATGTCATCTGTCAAACCCTGCAACAGTTACTGTTCTCGCTCCTTTGCAAGTGATTCTCCTGTGGCAGAATGTAGTCATATTAGTCGATCAGATGAAACTCTTTACTCTCTAAAGGCAGTGAAACACCTCTCTAAAACTCTAAAATGTATTAAAGATAAAAGGTCATTAGGATCACAAGAGATAAAAGTTTGTTTTTCGTTAAAATTCACATTTTTTTAAGAGATATGATCCTTTTTTTGTCATACTTATTTAGTGTCCTGTTGCAAGTGAGAGAAGATCAATATTAAGTCTTTATGGCAAATACATGAGGCTGAACATGGTTAGCAAGGGAAACAGTCTGAGTGGCTCTGTCCAAAGGTGAGCTTCCAATCAGTGGAGTAAAGGATCAGTAATTAACATGTATCTTGAGTGCTTAATGGGTCTAAAATTTTGCCAACATGTTAATGTCACAACTAGGTAACCAGAAGTACAGGGCTACTAGGTAGGAAAGAGACCACTGCCCCCTCTGCTAAACCCCTGACCCACATTTGTGTTAAGTCCATGATCACTGTTTCCCAGTTTAAATCCAGTTTCCAAGGCATTAGATAAAACCAGAGACCATCTTGCAATAGGATCATGTCAGTGTGTATGGAAAGGAAAAGAAACAAAGACGTAAGAGAAGTGAGTTTTGGAGGACAGATGAACTTTAGGTTTGTTCAATATGCCAAACCATCCACATATGCTCACCTCTTAACATTGGTTACTATTGACATTTTTTGCTAAACTATTGCCAGGTTTGAAAAAAGGAACCTACAGAATAAAACACGCTCAACTGAGGACGTAGAATGTGTCATTGTTGGCGAAAGATCAGTGTTCAGAAGACGATTTTTTCAACATGATATGGTGTCATAACTGTGCAAAGACATCACAAACTTTACAGAAATACAGCTGAGATTGACATGAATGCTGAGTTTGAAGATGGTTGTTGTCACACAGATGAGTACAGAGTAACAGAGTACTCTTATGATACTGAAATAGTGACTACTACTCCAGTATGTGTCTCAGGTTATTACTTGGTTTGAAATTTTAAGTTAAGACATTTACTAAATTAAAATAAAACGTGAGACAGACGCAGAGACTTTGTTATTGCCTTCCCTTTTTTTTAATTTGTTCAAATTTGCATTATTATTATTAAACAAAATTTTCTTTACATTTGTCTGTTACATACTGTTAACAAAATAAAACTTAAAGAAAGACCTGTGGTGAACATGATTTAGCTGCGATGTAAAGAAGAAGAAGATTCTGGATATAAAGTCGGGAGCAGGAGGGAACTCACTTTAAAGCATGTTTAATGCTTTACATTAAGTTACTAGGAATCAGCAGGGATCTCATATGGCTGAGCCGTAAAGTATTTGTGAACTTATACATCAGTCCATATAAATTTCTTTGAATCATCTGTACCTAAACAGGTAACAAGTATTCATACTGATAATTTTATTTATTGTTTTTACTTACAGCTTTTTAAAAACACTCTTCCTGACAAATGAGCAAACTCAACCTTTTGATAAAGGCCATGAGATGTGCCTGAAAACTCTGGACGAAACCCAGTTTTGAATCTTAAATCAAACCAAAAAAACATCTTCAGAAGCAGCAAAAGTATACACACACTAAAACAATACGGTTAATGAATACAAAGGAACAATAGCAGAAAAAGCTGTATATCATTATCCTGGGCTGCTTGTCCCCTGTGTTCTCTTGCCTGCAGAGCTACTGTCTCCCAAGCTAGCATCCTCCCTGACATACAGATTCTTTTTAAGCTACTATTTCTGAGGTCAAGCATGCATCATGCTCATATAAATAACTCATATAAATAACATGACACGAGAAACATATTTTTAAGCTAAAAAGATCCAACAGGTTTAAAAAAGAATGAAACCATCATTAACTAAATGGTTATTGTCTTTCTTTCATAAGACCTCAAATAAACACAGATTTTCAATCAATTTTATGTGAATTTTGCATATATTTCCCACCCTTAAACTCACTGTGCACCACAGACTAACCCCAATCTTTCACTCCTGAGAAAAAACCAACAAGATGGTTTAGCACATTGAGTAATTCTCATCTCTCGGTACAGGAGTCAGATAGCAACTTTATGAATGAGGTGATTGGTGAAGGCTCTCTCCGCCACAGCCTCATTTACACTGTCTGTCATGGCGCTCCTCATGGCTGTGTGTCGGGGGGCCTGTAACATTACTACAGCTCCCCTCGGTCAGTCTGTGGTTATGTCAATAAAAACTGAGACCTGCAAATGCAGCATGTTCCCATTACAGGTTGCATATCTGCTGTTTATGTCAGTTTTTGGTAATGTTTCTTTGGACTGACTGATAGGCCTATCCACCGGGAGGCATTGTTTCTGGATAGACATGCCTTTTAACTTTGATCAGTCTCTAATGCGACGCCACTGTCCTTTACGGCTGCATTCTTTGGACTGGAATGGAATTTTAGCCTCTATCTTCATTTTACATACACATGCCTGCAAGATAAGTTTGGAATTCTCTGAAAGTATTTATTGTCTATGAGAGAACAGGCAAAAGTTGTGTGTGTTTGTGTGTGTGCTTTTGGTCTTGCTTTAGAGACTTTTCTCTAATTTTTTGTCAGTGGTGCAAATTGATGCTATGATAGCTCCAGATAAGATATTCCCAGTCTCCATTCATCACCAAGTGTTATTAAATTACACCAACCCTAAAACCATAATGAGCAGTTAACAAAGACATGTTGAAAAAGCTCTGACAGGTTTGGTGATGGTGTGGAAGAAGGCTAACAGAGGAGCTGATACTTAGACTGAGGTGCAGGTCAGATACCACTACTGAAGCTGATTTCATCTCAGCAGGAGGCAGATCTGAACCACGTGTCTTCTTTTAGCATCATTGTACATGACTGTGCTCCCATATGTTGGGAGAACATTAAAATGTTGTTTGATGTAGCTGAATGTTAGCAATGTGTGGAGATTATTTTCTGGGTCTGAAGGGACAGCAGAATGTGACCAGAGCACTGTCTCTGTGTGAGAAATAATAGCATCATGTACAATGTCTCTCTCTCTCTCTCTCTCTCAAAAGTCATTTGTTCCAATGTTTTTAAATACATTTTTAAATATTTTCTAAAATATTCTAACATGTTTATCTTGAATTTAACACTTAAATAATTTGTCTCTTATGTGTAAAACCTTAGGTCATCATTTTACCATGAAAACAGTGCTTGTTTGTATTTTTGCAAATATTGACCAGGGTCATCATTTTAAACCATAATACTTCTTCATCAGTGAGCATGTCATTGTCCTATCAAACAGCTTAACAGCACATAGCCTTAATCTAAGTAATGGATGTTTTTGCTATAATCTGTGTGGGTGTTTGTGTATGTGTGTGTGTGTTGTTATTAATTTAATGTCAATATATGTTTTATTTCATGTTCATTAAACTAAAATTTAAAAGTTTATTCAGATTGTACTGACTTGTAATAACGCTGAGTGAATAAACTGCACTATAGTGCCCTTAAGTTAAACAAGAGTGTTTATGTACATCAGATAGATGCAAAGTGCAATTAGAAAAACAACATCAATAAAGAATGTTATATATTTTACTACTTTAAAAGAATGAAATTCATCCTGACGTGGGGTAAATATGCATGTGCTCTATCAGTATATTAACAGATGAAGTATGCATTATTTGAAAGGAAAAAAAACAAAACAACTTCTTTAAATTCATTTTTTTAAAGTTAAAAAAATAAGGGATTTGGATGTGTGTCTTTATACAAGTAAAATTAGATATTTTTTCTTTTAATAATAAAGTGGAGTATGCCAAAGTCAAAAAGACTTCTCGCTGCCTCAGGACAACTATCTGCATTACAGGGTTTTTGACATTCCCCCTATGAAGAAAAAAAAACAAGTAGCGAGAACACAATTTAGTAGGAATATGAAAAATATTACTTAAATATTTGCTGAAATTGCTCATTCACTAAATATTTTTAAAATTGTCACTGCTGCTATGCTCAAAAACAGTATTTTACTAGTAAATTTCCTGTGTCATATACTGGTGCCTTTTGTTATGAGATAAATGCTCATTTTCAACATGCTCAAGTCAAAAAGCTGATAACATGTAAGGGAGTTGTATTTTTCTGTAATTCTGTCTTTCCATGATGAGAGCCTCCTCTTCAAATGAATTTTTGTTTTCTGCCACAAGCCTTCTCCAGACGTCTGGCAAACTGTTGTGGCCCTGTGGAGACGTGCAGGGTGGGCCTCGCCTCTTCCCTTCATGTCTTGTCTCTGGTCTATGCTTTGGTCGGATCATTGCAAAAATGTGAACTTTCTTCTCTTCTCTTACAGCTACCCTCAGTAGACTTCTCCCAGAAACATACCAGTGTACACAAGGAGCAGATAAAGTGGAAGGAAGGATTTAGAGGGTTGGAACACGCCCCTGGTGCTCTGCTTGCTGGGGAATGTGAAGTAGGAGTCAGGCTAATCTCCAGCGCCCATGAGAGACTGGCTCCTGTCTGCCTGGCTGCCACTTTCCTATCTGTGTGTTTCATTTCAGCCTGTCAGGCCCTATCTAAGTTGCTAGTGCTGCTACTAGTAGGTTCAGGCCCAGGGACAGCAGGGCCAATGGAGTATATACTCACACAAAGGACTTGCTTAGCATTTTTCAGTGGAAGAGAATTTGTGTCAGTGATCATATCATGTTATTATTTTATAGAATTCTGTCAATGCTTCCGAGCTAATGTTAATTTTGAACTTGGAAAACATTTTCCTCTATTGCATGTGTAAAAAGTGTTTTTTGATGTAATGCAGAAAAATGCACACAGTCGAAGCTGAACTGGGACAAAAATATGGTCCTGGCCCTGTTTTTTTGTTTTTGACCCTGCACAATTAGTTCTCTCCTGTGGGTTAATTAATTGGGTCCTTAAATATGAGCCCTTTATTTCCCCTCAAACCACAGTTAAACTGAGCAGAGAGTGCCCTGGAGCATTTACCAGTGCAGGTAGTTCTGTTTAGTTTTAACAGCAAGTACCAAGGTGTCATCAAGGCACTGTGGATTTTTTGATGCATTCTGTGACAACTGCTCTCTCTTACCCAAATAAAAACAATACCATAGTTGTAACATCCAAATAGATTTATTAAGTTACGCCTATAGCTGTTCCATCTCTTTTCTCATTTTGCTGAATACTATTATTCAGTTTATACCAATTTTAAATGTGCAAACATTTTAAATATGCAGTAACCACAAAGTGTTCACACTGTTAACAGATCAACAATGTGTTTTTATTCATGTTTGGAGTGGAGTACTAGACCTGTGTGTGATACAGCAATTGAATTAATTATGTGCTTTGTTTTGTTTTTTTGTGTGAAGTTGAATTGCAAGTTGACCTCTTGTGCATGTTTAAACTGGACAGCAAAATTTTAGTAAACTGTAAGCAAGTACACGGCAGTGCTACAGATGTACACACATTTTTATAAATGGAACCTTTAGCCAATAATTTGAATATAAATAATATGATACAAATCTCTGCCCACTTATGCTAGGTATTTAAGATTACAATAGACAGAAAAAAGTAATTTAGGAATTGTCACACTACAAAACTATTTACTGAGCGAGTGAGTGCTAGCAGTAGCTTATAAGTCTCTCTTTATGCTAGGAATATGTTGTATTAAGCTTTTTTGTCATATTATATATAATATATATATAATTATATAATTATATAATCATTTTATTATTGTTGTCATGGCATAGCATGCACATTTCTTACCTGCCACCCCCCTTAAAGTTCATGTTTCCCAGCTTACCACTTCAACTACGCTCTCCAGGTCACTCTGTTTCCTGTCACACACCTCCTCCTCTGACTGGCAGTAACCATTGCTTATCACCTGTTGATGCAAAATACAACAAACATGTCTGTAGTTTCTCATTTAGAAGCATCACCGCCTAGACTCCTCTCTCTCCCCTTTTTTTGTTTTTTAATATCCATTTTGAGAATTAAAAACAAAAAGTCCTTCTTCTACAGATGTTTGGCTCGAGGTCACAGCATCTGAAATGAGAAACAGACGACATGGGAGGGGTTTTAAGAGATGAATTTTTGAATAAAATATAAGCAATGAACCACTGCCCCAAACTCACGCACTGGTCTTCAATATCAATGCATAGTTTTTTTCATAGTGTTTTTGTTTTAATTCTAAATGATTGGCCCCCAATGTACTGTATGCCAGATTGCAGAGCACCAATAAACAAGATTCATTGCTTTTGACATGAGCTTATATTCTATGCATATATTTACCCCACCCTGATGTATATTGAAAGCTGAACAATACTGGAAGTTAACAGCCATGAAGTTGCTCTGTGAGGCATGCTGAGAAAAAAGTGATTTGCTCAAAAAAATTCAAAGATCCCCTCTAGACGAGTTGTAAGACATATATACGATAACAGCGATTCCATTTGGAAAAAGGTTAATTACATCAATAAAAACTCATTTTGTTTCAGTCATTCAGGTGGCATTTGGGGGTTGCAACATGATTGAAAAATCTGATATTTTGATCTGGTTTTCCTTCTGTGGTTAACATCCACTCATTTAGTTTTTGGTGTCGCACTCCAGCTAGGAAACTGTCAATCAAACTGGCTCCTTTTCTCAGCTGCATGTGTAAGCTTGCAGAAGCCACACTGTCTGCAGGGACACAGGAGTAGAGCTTTCCTGGTGCAGGACAGTAAAACATAATAATAATAATAATAATAATAATAA
>JAPZDY010000002.1:717267-737302 GCA_029783645.1 Ctenochaetus hawaiiensis | reverse complement strand
AAGCATATACAGGGTGAATAGTATTGGACCAAGCACTGAGCCTTGTTAAACACTGTGACTATATTTGCTGTATACAGAGGATTCGTCATTAACATGAACAAACAAACACCAGTGGAACAACTATCAGAAACCATTTGGGGCTTCAGTGTCTCGTCCAGTAAAGCAGATAAACTGGGACAGCATAGCAGCCTGGCCTCCCCTAGATGGAACAGATGTTCCTGATTTGAAGTTAGCATGTCAGCAGCATGTTGGCCATAATCTTTTCAAGCCATGAGCCTTAGGAACTAGAGGTAAGCAGATGGATCCAATTGAAACCGAAGTTGAAATAGTATCTTATCAATACTAGTATGATGGAATCGATTCTTTCATTTTTTTTCCTACTCACCTGCTCTGCTGTGATTCATTGTTGTTGCCTCAAGTAACTCTCAGACTCAGGACCACAGAACATTAGGGTGCCATGACCACACAGTAGTTGGAGAGAATGGCAGAGAAGAAGAGCCCCATTTGAAGCTATTTAACAGTTGTGAATGACATCACAACACAACCCATTTATACAAACACTTAAAAACACACGAAAAAGAGCATCCAAGCTGCAAAATTGAAGAGAGGTCCCAAAGACAGTTCCAGATCCCCGGCCCAGGGACAGAGTTCATTGGTAGAGCCGTTTCAGAAGGGCAAAGAATATCCAGGTAGTTAATAAGGTCATAGTAGTGAATACAGAGTGATATTTTAGTCATATTGGATCTTCAACAGTTAGTACGATTGCTTATTCATTGCAAAGCGGTGATAGCAACAGTAGAACTAACATTTTACATAAGATATCAATGTAAGATATCTATACATTAAATTAGCATTCCAACATATGTCTTAAATGAAGAAACAGCACTTATTGTGTAACCCACTGGTGGGCTAATGTCTACTATGACAACTGACTGTATTTAAGCTGTTGTCTACGGTAACAATTGGAATGCAGATCTATGGTTAACAGGCTAGCAGTGGAAGCCACAATGTTATTTGGCACTACAAACATGCACATAAAATGCACTCCATTTGATTGTTCCCACATGGTCCTACCTGTCTCTGACCAACTATAGTAGATCTACATTGGTTAAGCAGTTAAATATGTTTACTACGATTGCAATTACTCTTATAATAAAGCAGACATTGATGCTGTGAGCAATCACATTTTGTGTTTTCTTGAGAAAATACATCTTTTTTTTTTACATCTATTGATGTTAATTTCAAAGTGTAATTTATCATCATGATGTAAGCAGACTGATTACCTACACTATATTCAGACTTCCAATTACTACATCAGACCATTGAAATGTGTTATCTAAGCAGTCTAAGAGCTGGGCTGTAACAGCATGCTGACAGCAAAATATACATCAAGTCACAACTGTGCCTTGATGTAAAGCTGTAAGTCTACAGCTTTACATCAAGTCTTGTTGTCTCTTTGTTCTCAATAGTAAATGAGTTTTGTGCTCTTGTAAGTCAGGACAATACACATTCCTTTCTGACCATGTGCAGAAAAACCAACTGAAATCCTAACATATTGTATGCTATATGCTTTTACACACCATCTTTCCCACACAAGAACTGACCCTGGTCTACTTGGTCTGATCAGTAATCAAACCCTAGTAATTTTTTTTGATTGGCTCCGCACTTATAAGGTTTTTGGAGGTCCATGGATTTTCTAATCCACATAGCCCTTCTAGAGTTTAACCAAGGGAAAGAATTCCATGCCATGGCCACAGACTCAAATGGAAAAAAAACAACAGAAGAAAAACATAACATGTTTCCATACTGCTCAGACCAGTATACATGAACCGAGCCCTTGGTATCTGTTAAGTCTCTGGCTATAATTAATCAATTAATTATTAAGTCAATATCTGCCCTTAAGAAGGCCAATAGGCCTGTGCCTTCTCTCTTTTTTCCTCCTTGACTGCTTCATTCTTGAGAAAGTCCAGAATTTCATTTGTCAGATGTTTGTTGTCCTTTTGGTGGGCGGGATAGTAGTGGAGGTCCGGATCCATTGTAGTAGGAGACAGCTGTAGCACAGATCCTCATTCGTGTTACATGTGACTCTGGAATGTGAAAATTGGCATCATGAACAACATCAAGTTACAACTTCGGATACAAAAAAATCAGTGTATGATATTGAATTTTCAATTTGTTAACAGCAAAATATTTATTTTTGTATTGGTTATCAAAATAATGACACCACAGGTGTTTTCTGTTTTGTCATAGAGTTTAATTATATAATACTGCAAACATTTGTCATCAGTTAGACCCACTGGTAGACTAAACATTAGGAATAGTTTCATGTAGCATGCTAGCTTAGCTTTTCTTTTGTCCGGTCTTATGCAGTGAGACTCAGGAGGGAGGTTTGTAGCACAGAGCCTTACCCTGTTAATGATGCATTTCTTTGGCATTATTCTTGCAGGA
Source organism: Ctenochaetus hawaiiensis (assembly GCA_029783645.1). Classification (NCBI taxonomy): domain Eukaryota; kingdom Metazoa; phylum Chordata; class Actinopteri; order Acanthuriformes; family Acanthuridae; genus Ctenochaetus; species Ctenochaetus hawaiiensis. Next base: position 734,854 of record JAPZDY010000002.1, on the reverse strand, counting down.
TATGTGCAAGATTAGAGTGAGGAAGACAGGCAGTGCTCACATCAACCCAGACCTCCATGATAGAGCCTGGCAGGCTGTGTTGCAGGGCCAGCGTAATATTATGGTCTCTGCAATGTATCCGTCCTTTGCTACATTAATAGGAGGAAACCAAATGAGGTCTTTAATGCAGAGCAGAATTCCAGACTGACAAAATATCTGGCACAAGCTGCAGATACCATCTTTAGAGTAAGTCCTATTGAGGTGAGGCCAGATACAGTCTACTTATTTAGATGATCCTACATGATAAAGGCTACAGAAAAAGGACATGAAATAACAGAAAAGACAAAGTTCATGGTCTTAAAATAAATAGTTTTAAAAACTGGTGCATTACCCTATAGTTCATGTTTATGTAAATACAATACATACAATGTTAAAAAAATGCATTGAAAAAACAATGCTATAGTTCATGGTTTGTATAAATACAATATTACAAAACTTGATAAAATTAAACTTAATAAATAAAAGTGTTTAAATTCATAAATAAGTCTCTATAAATATAGTTAATGTATGGTTAGCAGTCATTATTTATACAGTAAGACATTGTGCTCTCTATCATCTTATCTTTTTGTCCAAAGGTTTGCCTATCAGCTGGCCAAACAGCACAACTGTGCATATTTCAAAAGCTGGGATGACCATCAGATGGCTTGGGAGGACTTGTTAGCCAATTTTTTGGACTGCAGCAAAAGTCTTTCCATTTGCTAACTAGAGGCCTTAAGCCTCGAACAGGCAACCAGTCTCAATCCCTTTAATGTGGGAAAGTTCTTTAAGAACCTTTCCACTGCTATGGAGCGATGCTACTTCCAGGCCAAAGACATTTGGAATGTGGATGAGACTAGAGCTGTCAAAACAAGTCCCTGACAAAGTTGTTGCAAGCCGTGGGAGGAAGCAGGTGGGAGCAATGACATCTGCAGAGAGAGGGACATTAGTCACATTAGCACTGGCAGCTAATGCCCAAGGGAACCATTCCACCTCACCTTGTGTTTTCTCAAAAGAAAAACCACGACCATTTTGTGTATGATTGGCCTGTGGATCGCACTGGTTCTTGTAGTGTGTCTGGTTGAGGGGGCTGCTTTAGTCTGCTAAAAAATTAGGTCAATGTCCTTGAAGGTACCAGATCAGGAATTAGCCACTTAATAATTGATTTTGTGTGAATGGTTAGGCTTGCATTGGTGTTGTGTCCATTTTTAGTGTTGGCATTTGATTTATCTGCTGTAGGTCCTTGTTGTACTATGAAGTGTAAGTGTAAGTGAGCTCATTATGAAGGGCTGTGACAAGGGCTGTGACTGATCAGACCATGCACTGTACCTGGTGCTTGACAGTTTACGGATGATGAAGTTCCCCTTGATTGAGGGACTATTGGGGAATCGGCACTTTAACCACACCATTTCTCCCTTTCAAAAATAAGTGAATATAATGCTGACCTAAGAAAGAAAAGAAGAAACCACGAGGGTCAAGGTGAGAAAAACAAAGAGAGAGGTAAAAGGTTTTAAGTCAGCTATAGCACTTTTTACAAGAGGCAGAGAAGCCCAGGGAATAAGTGACTTAAAGCAATGTAGAGAATAAAAAATTGATTCAGATGACAAAATAGTCAGAAAATAGATAGGTATGTGAACAAGATAAAACAGAGGATATACACAATGATAAGTACAAGCAAAAAATACACTGATATTATCCCACACTCTTTCTATGACAGTTTTTCAGTGATAAGAGGTGAAAGCTGGAATGTAAAAGGTGTTGGCTTGAAAGAGAGAGGAAGAGAGAGAAGAAGTGATATAGATGTAGAGAGCGAGAGATTAAATGGAAAAAAGATGGTGACATCACTTAGAAGATGAAAGCAGCCAAAGAATAAAGTGCCCTTCAGACTAGCAAACATACTGTCAAACACCAAACACACACACACACACACACACACACACACACACACCCGTGCAGACACCCACCCACCTATACACACACACACACACACACACACACACACACACACACACACAAACACACACACAGATAAAATTTTAAAAAATACAAAAAAATTAAATGATTTATAAATAAAAAATAACAGTTTTAATATTATGTGAATCGGATAAAATATAAAACTTGGTCACCACAGAATCTGAGAGATGAGCTCCCATTGGTAATGTAACAACTTTATCATACAACCCAACACCTTTTGCTTCTAGTTTATCATTCTTGGACAACAGCCACTGTAAACATCATAACATGTCCTGAAGGTTGAAACATAATTCACTTGCATTAATATAAACTTGCTGTTTGTTGAAGAAAATTTAATCAGTACATCTGCTGTGCATAATAAGACTGCAAACTGGTATGTGGAGAGTCAACAGAGTAAAGGAGCAGCTATCTGTATAGGCTGCCAATTATTCTTGATGAATCATATTTATTCTGTCTCTGATTGGTGTCAGTGCTAAAATATGAGTTGTTTTTTCTGTGTGATCATGTATCAGCTACTTAAAAACCCCAAGTGGCAGAAAAAATGTTAAGACTTTACCTTTCTTACCTTTTAGTTTTTCAAGGTTATGTTGTCACAAAATCGTGGTTTAGATATTTAAAAACCACTTGGTTAAGGTTAGAAAAAGATAATGTTTTGCCTTAAAATACTGTATTTCATCAAGTAGTGACCAGGCCCTTTATTTACCTTAAATGCAGTAGGCACCAGGTTTTTATATGAGGCAGGCCAGGATTTTGTCTAAGATTCCCTTTTATGAGTATAATTGATCATATTTTCATACATATCTTGTTTTATTTGGCTGTTAAAGTTTAACCTTATGCATGACACTGTAAACAGACACTCAACACATTTCCTGTATAAATTTTAAAGTTTAAAACCCTGTAGTGTGTCAGCAGACTGAAGCCTATCACATCCAGACTCGTTAACACTTACACTAAAACCTTTTTAAATGGAATGCTGCCATATTGTCACTTTATAGAGTTTAATAATGATCACCAAGTCTACAGCTAAGCTTAGCTATGAAGTCAAGCAAAACTTTTTGCCTCATTTCAAAATACTCTAATATTCTATCTCAAAGAAAAATTTCTATAACCTGTTGCACACAAATGGAGTGCTGAACAATTTAATACTAATGTAGCAGTAATGTAGAATGCAGTAGTAGCAATAACTTTTGCAAGTAAATATTTCAGTTTCAGAGTACATCTCATGATCATTATTAGCTCAGTTACATGCATATTGATCACTGGCACATGCACATTTGGTTCAAATCACTGAGGCTGGACCACAAGCCCAAACTTAAAGCCTGACAAGATGGATTCTTGAGTATTTTCTCTTAATTTATGACTCTTAACTTGTGAGTGCAAAACTTGCTTGTGACTTTCTAAATGATGAATTCGTCCCACCTCTGATGAGTGGTGGAAATTTGTGTGTAAGATAATAAGCAAATAAATTAATTGTATTGATTTTGTTTTATTCATAAAATATTAAGTAAACAATTTAACCACAAAAAAGAAGGTGAAAGACTGACAAATATGGAATGTCAGATAATTCTCAATAGCAAATCTGTACTCTAGAAGGTGGAGTTGATGCATAAGTATAATGATCTGCAGCGCAAAAAGAGCTGTGCAGTCATACAGGGTATAATTTGTGCTTTGATTGATGTGCTTTGATTCTAAAAGAAAGGAATGCAATTGTGAGAAGCATCTCATGGTCGTGGCAGCTGTCTATGCTCATGCACTGTTACATTTTTCTGAAAAACTAAAGAGTATGATGCAGAGGTAGAAGCACAGTGCACTAACTGAAACACTTAGGAGCACTGTGAAACTGTAATCCCTAAAGCCAGCTGTCATCACTCTGAAATGAGTGTCACAAAATAGAAGTTTGGAACAATACCTGTAAAATCAGCAGGCAAGATAGAAATAGGACCTGAACTTCACTCAGCCAGTGCCACAAGTGATTAGCGCTGGAACATTTTATGGTGTGCCCTGCAAAGTGTTCTAATCAGAAGAAGTTATTAGCAAGTCAAATTGCATAAAAATGGTCCAAAAATTACCTATATATGCAAATTATTATCCCTGACATTAAAATGACTTGAATAAGTGATATGAATCTGAATCCATTTTGATATATATTTAACAAATATCATACATATAACAAATTACAAAATAAAACTAGCATTTACTAGCCTTTGTGATGGGGTTTTTTTCTGCATCTATGTACTATGTACTGTACAGAAGAGTTGGCGTCATCAAATAACAATTATTAAACAATTAACAATTTACAAATTATTATTAAAAAAATATTTTGTGGTAGTTGTTTTTACTTTTTATTCTTATTACTTGAAAAAAGTTATTAATTCAGCTACTTTTACATTAATTTTGGGTAACTTCACACCATTGCCTTAAATGCATTGTCATTTTATTTCCAGATACTATAACATTAAACCTTACATATACATATGCAGCCTTATACTTAAAGCTCTCGCTAACAACTTAAAGACAAGTAGAGCTTATTCTTACACTTTTGTCTTATTCTTATTCTTTTTCTTTTTTCTTTTCTTAGCCCCCTCAATAAAAGTCTTCTTCTGTCCCTTTGCCTTTGTCATGATGTCTATAAAGGCTAAAACTCTTGGAATCACTCATTTCCTATCAATTACAAAAGGTAACACCAACCCTGGGGAGCTCCATGTGATTTTTTCTAAAGTGATTTTTGAATAGTGACTGCCTTTTCTTTTTGCCTTCTCGAGATTTACATTTTCATCTCTTCTCCTCCTTTTCTCCTTTTCTTCTGTCTTTTCAGGTAGTTGCTCTTGTAGACTAAATTCCGACATTTTTCTCAGGTCTAAGAGTTCTGATCAGAATGCACAAAGACTATTGATTAATTCAGGAAATGAAGAATGCTCCTCCACACTTCTTTGGTTTTACACACCTTTTTTTTCAATTATCTATGAATGTGTCTGTGAAGGGACAGAGAACTTAAAGGTTAATAGACAGCAAGAAGTTGTTGCTGAGAAAGAAGAGGATGGAGGTAGTCACAGAGGTTTCTTAATGGCTATTTACCATACTACTGTTTGTATCTTTGTGTGTGTTTTTGACAATGTTAATTTAGGATTTTCGATTTAGCCTTACTCTTTTCATGATTAATTAATGAAATTAAATCAATGCATTCAATGTAAAACTCTTCAGTGGTGTTACTTACGTTTTATTTAATAATTTCAGTTAATTTACAACAAATACTATATTAGAGTGGTTTTTAAACCTAGTGTGTTGTTGGATGATGGTGCTTTGGTTAGCGCAGGTGCAGCACATGCAAATTTCCTGCGAGTATGGAGATTCACTGTCCGTACTAATGTTTGAGTTTTCTTCTGCTATGCAGTAAACTCCACCAGCATAAAATTTGCCTCCATCATCTTGTCATGCATTTTTGCATATGGTCCTGCTACCTTTGTTTCAGAGCCTGCACTCTTTGAAATGTCCAAATTTCTCTCAGCATGGAAAGGGTGTTTGTTTTAAATGCTTGTTAATTTTGCTTGACATTACTTAGTATTAGTAAACTGCTCATAAAGCTGGGGCTGGTAACTCTGCAAAACTAGCAAAATTTGAATTTATCCCCTCAGGGCTCCGTCCAAACTCTCCCCCCTACCCCCAGAGATCCTTCAATAGACATCCCCCACATGCATGAGCTCTGCCGCATCGCAGCTGCTTCATAACACAGTTAAAGGCCGTGACAAGTAATCGTGACAGTGGTAATTTTAGTTTTTTCTCTTCCATTCTCAAGTAAACTTGCAGTAACAGATCCACTGCAGCGGTGAGCAGTAGCAACACATTTTTAGTGCAGGCTGCTGCACCATAGGGTACAGCACGAGCAGGGAGACGGGGGGGCATTTGATTGGATATTTCCAAGAGGACAGCATAAAAGTGATCGGTCGGCTTTTTATAGGATTACAGAGGACAGCTCTTTTCCAGTCCCTTTTCAGAGCTCATAAGTTATTGCTTGCTGTTGGGAAGTGAAGACCATTTCAGCCAATATAGCAACTAGTTTATACTGGATAAAATTACCAACCCCAGCATTAGCAGATGAGGGCTGTTGACATTGTCACTGGAGCTGAAGTCATAAGACAGGTAGCTTTGATGCAACCATCTACTCTTTACAGTCATCTTCCAGTGGTAAGTTTGGATTTTCTGCACTGGCCATCAGTTGTATCAAACTAGTATCAAAGAAGAAAACCATCCATTTTCCCCCTCATTGTTGTGGTTATTTGTTATGTCCTCATCCTTCACAGTGGCTGTCAATCAAGGCATTCATGTGATACAGTCTTAATTATATACTATTAATTTTGAACAGCAAATACAAAAATGAGTCTTGCACAAAAAGCAACAATAACAACAAAAATTGGTAAGTGCTTTTACAGAATGTATACAAAAACATTTTTTTAGGGTGATTATTTAAAAAATCTTGGGGCAAACATGGACATGCCTCAAGGCATACTGCTGTGCTGCAGCACACTGTTTCCGAACCACTGACTTACTGACAACTTACATTCCAACATATACACCAATATACACTCTCCCAAACACATTTTTTACTTCACCATTTAGAAGAGACTTTTCCAGCTGGGTTTCTAAAAAGCTCTGTGATTTAAGTTGACAAACTGCTTTCAAATGTCAGAGAGCAGTGTAGCATAAGAGGAATAGTAGGATGGACGGATTCACAATATACACAGTGGACCTTTGCTGAAGTCCTCTCCTCATTACCTCTAACCCTTAATACTGCAGGCTTCCGTCCATAAACTCATATAGTTGTAAAAAATATTCTTGCAGCTGTAATTTTGAACCAGTAAGTGAAAATATGTCTCAGATTGTCTCATAATGGGACAAGTAGTAAAGTTACAGTTTTAGAGAATGTCAAAGGTCTTTATTACATGTTGTCATTTTCATTCATCCAGCTAGTTTGTGATCTGGTGTCTCATGTTTAACAACAATCAAGGGAAGGTCAGCTGATCAAAAGTATTTTCAAAGAAATAAACACAGAAGAAATGCACAAATTATGAAGGATATATATTCAATTGAATTCAGTTCAATTCAAAAGTTTATTGTCGTTGTAGAATTATAACAACAAGATAATGTTAGAACATCTCTCAGACTTTGGCAAGACCATATAGTGCAATCCTAATGAATAGTAAAGTACATTGTAACAAATTGTAGTAAAGAAATGTGTGTATATGTATATATATACACACACACACACACACATACACACACACACATACACCCATACATACATATATGTACATGTATGTTTATATGTGTGTTGGTGTGTGTGTGTGTAAATAATCTTCCTCAATGTAACTTTCTAATCATTTGTCTGGCCACAAGATGTCCCCATACTTTCCCTCCTTTCTGTCAGCTGACTTTGTACAATCACCTCCATACCTGTTTCCTGTTCCCACTTTTTTTAATGCCTTGTCTGCCTTTGCCTTGTTCCTATTTTTTGTTCATCACCTCCCTCTGCATTAATACCTGCACTTCTATCACCAGTCTTTGTCAGTTTGGCTATCTGTGGTCCCAGTTCATATTCCTGTTTCTTACTGTGTTTTGACACCTTAATTTGTATTTCCCTTGACAAGATTTTAAGAGTTGGTTTCATGTTCACCTGCCTGTACTTCTTCTCATCAGCTTGTAAGAAAGTTTGTTAGTTGTTTCATTAAACTTTCTTCACGTTATCAGCTTCTCGGTCCACCCTCTCTGATGCCACAGCATGACAAATAAATGCCTGAATCCATTGCCAGTATTGTGTGACTGAAACAAGTTTGACTAAACAATAAGCATTGGTGAGGAGGTCGATTAAATACCATGAATCCAGTGAAAAAGTGACAAATTATTTTTGGAGCAAGGTTAATTTTTCGAGCATCAGGACACAAATAAAATGCATCAACCAATCACACTGTGCTAGGGCTGTCACATCATCAAGCTCTAAACTATATTACCATATATACTATATTACACACAACTGTGTTTTGTCTTCTTTTGCTCCCTATAAAGTGCAATTTGTTATGATTGATTTATATCTTATACATTATACGTATCTTATGCAACTCAGTAACTGCTTCTAATAATAGCTCTTACAATGTAATACAATATATTTCGGAAGCCCCGCACAAAATTTGATGTATTTGAAGGTCAAGATGGTTTGTTTTAGCTGGTATTGTCTATCCTTCCATTTCTAAGCCATACTAGTAGCGTGGTTCTAGACATTACAAAGTCTGGTCAGTTTGTTTGCCTGCCTGTCTATAGGTCCACTCCCTTGGTGCACAAACAAATATCACACATTTGCCACAAATTTGTTTTCAGATATTTATGGTTTCCAAAAGATTTAATCCAAATTATTTTGATAAATACCTAACTTTTTCTCAAATGCCACCACATTTGCTGACATTTGTGGTTTTGAGTGAAGTATAACTATTTGGATGGACCTCCAAGAAATTTTGGCCTGATACCCTAATTTTTCTCATGAAGTGCCATCATCGGGTGGGAAAGTGATTATCTTTAGAATCTTTAATTTGGTCTGGTCTCTGCTTCCTGACTCTTTATCGCCTGAGTAGAGGCACTCACATGGCAGGTTATTTGGTGGTAACCTTGTAGCTTCAGACGATCTACTGTGGCATTGCACATAAACTTAAACAGACTATAGACCTGCGATATAAAGGAACCCATTTGAACCCCATTGACCAATCATACTAGAATCAATAACTGTACTGGTCCAGGATCCTAGAGCCTGAGTTTACTGTATCCGTACTATCCTTACTATTGAATCCTTCATTTTGACTCTGGTTAGTTGAGAAGTACTCTATAGTTTTAAGTTGATGAAACACACACCAATAGTGCCACTCAGCCATGTGTGAGTCCCATGTTCACACACAGATCTCCCTGTGTCCAGCCTATTATCTATCACTCTCAACCACAGGCCAGAGCAGGTGCTCTCTGTTGATATATTTATTAACACTAGTAGCTTTTTACATTTCAACTTTGACTAACAACTCTTAGTTAACTTATGTAACATACCGCATCACCCAAGTTGATTTACTTCAGTTAGATCCATGGTCTTTTCTTAAACCTAGTGTTTCAACCCCCACCTCCCTCAGGAAAGACTCATTACCAAGGGAACACAAAAACAAACACAAACCAAAGAGTCAGGAGTACTCCAAAAAGCCAATAATAATGACATCATATTCATGAGACATAAGATTGCAGCAGTGTTTGACCTATTCATACATGAATCCAAATTGATGTTTGTGCCAAATTGGAAGAAATCCCCTTGAGTTTTTCCCAAGATCTTGTGAGAGAAAAATGGGCAGAAAAATGCAAGGTCACAGTAACCACTGTCCTCCAAAAACTAATCAGTCCATCCTTAAGTCCAAGCGGACCTGTATACCAACTTTAATGAAACCCCTTTTGTGGTGATATTACATTCAAACAACATTTCCTGAATGTGTTCCAGCATGCATTTGAGACTGTCCACTGGTGACTGGTCCACTTAGGATGGATGTTAAAACCAGGTGGAAACATGGCCTCAGATCATATCCACCTGAGAGAGAAACAGAGACACTATAATTGAGCATATACCCTACATGATACACAGGAGGAAATAATCATGTCATGTAACACCTAACAAAGTACTTCCGTTGCTTAAACCTAACAAAATGTTTCATTTCCGTCAGCCTAACTAAACAGCAACTGTTTCGACACATTAAACATGTGTTTACTATTGTTATCCTGATAACAAAAGTCACCTGACTATCAGGACAAACCACGGTTTTTTTGGATATATGGATGGCTTCATAGAGTGGAGAGAGTGGAAAACCTAAAATGCCTTACATAACACGAAGAAAATGTTTGAAAGTTGCATGCTATTGTACATCATGCTATATGATCACATTACTCATTTAGTTCTCTCTGCTCTTAGTGTCAATAAGAACAGAGAGATATGTCAATATGCTGAAAACAGAATTAAGAGAATTTTCAATAAGTTTCTCAAATATGTTGTTGCTGGAGCAACTTTTTCTCTTTTTGAAGGGAATCATAAAATTATTATGAATCTGTCTGTTTTTTTTTCTTCTTAGACTTAAAAAGAAATTATTGCCCAGAAAGCAGTTTGTACAGTGCCTCCAGCTCTTCTTAAAGCCACTGTATCAGGGAGTGGGAGTGAATTAGTGCATGAGGGATGGAATTTGTGACACAGCTGTGTGCATGGTTATATTGTCGATTTATGAATATTAATTGAGGTTTGACACTATTATTGCTTGAAATGCATGCTGAGAGATGGCATCTTGCCCACATGATCTACACAGCAATAAAAACCTAAATTGGAGTGCTGCACCGTATTCTTTATTGAGGATTTATGCACTTTGCCATGACTGAATAGAATCTGAGGACAAAATAAGCCACCGATGATATCACATCCTTAGAGGTCTACTGTCATCATGCTATATCAATCAAATGTTGTTGTTTTGATTTGATTAAAAGATTTACATGGCCCATTAAAACTGAAACCTGCATTATGTACTATTTTAGTTGCAACCCAACTAAGATTAACTATTTATCACCTAATGAAGTTGATATTTTAAAGGTAAGCAGCAGTGTGAACATGCAAAGGTCTGTGTTGTTGGGTTTGTGACAGCAGAGAAGAAACATTATGATCCAGGAAGTCCAGTTTAAGTAATAAATGTATTTGTTTGAAGGCTTCTCTGGAAAATTATGGTGACTTACCTTTTGTCACAATCACAGTAAAAAAAAGTTTAAAAAACAAGCAGTCACACTGGAAAATAGTTAATATGCTATCTGCACTAACACCTGTTTGATTGGCCACTGTAAGAACTTGCTGAACATTACTTGTGCAAAGAGCTGAGCCAGATTTATTTATTTTTTTTGCCAGACTTGACAGGTTTTTTTCAGTCTTTTAGCACTCACATCAGTGATCATGAAGCACTTTGACATTCTGGGACACATTAAAGTCAGCTTTCCAACCACTTTTAACCAATACTTTATACTGTGCTAACCTTAAACATCAGGAGCACCAGGTTAGGATGCTTTTCACTGACTTGAGCTTACTAAACTAAGATTCTTCAATTTCACCTGCACAAAATCATTGACTTTTTGACCAACAGCCCCACACTAGGCCTTCACTTCTTCTTTACTCTTAAATCTTAACACACAACAAATTCATGTAGTTATATATAACACACTCCAAATAACCAATGTGTCAGTAAGCTTAGTCCAAAATGTCCTTATGCCTGCTAAGAATATTTTGAGGTAGACCCAGAAGTGTCTCCTGCAATTTGGGCCTATAGAAAAAGACTTGAGTTTACCACTTTCTATAACAGACCTGAGAACAGTTAAACAGGGGAAACACCCAAGGTCTTTAGTTCGCAAAAAAGCCAAACTGGTGAGGTCCACATGCTAGGTTAAGGCATTCAGTTTCTCAAATGCAAAGGGAGTTTTTCTACCTAATTGCCTAGAAATTAGTCAAATTTTTATAGGGGCCCACTGTCAGATCTCTTGCTGATCTGTTGAGACAGTGAAGGGAAAAAATCAACAAAGTTCAGGGTGGGAAGCTGACAAGAGGAATGCTCTTCCACCTGGGCAATGCTCTTCTTCACACTGTTAATGGCTGCCATCCAAGCCTGAATGTTTCAACCCACAGCTCTAATTACCTGATTTGGCATCCTGAGATTACTGCCTCATTTTCATGATGAAGACAGAGCTCAGTGTTATCCTGTTTTACGGTGATGATTACATCAGTGCTGCTGTGAATCCCTTTCTGGAGGTCCAAGATGCTGACTTTTATGAAAAAAATTATAGATCTGGCTGCCCCATGACTGCTGGACAAAATGTAAATGTAGAAGGGGGCTACACTGAAATACTAATGTGCTAGGTTTTCCTAAATTCATTCTGTCTACGTTAGACCATGAACTTAATAATTATCCCTTGTACATGCTTTACACCCTAAGTTGGTTCAGTTTTTGCTTTTTGTTTTTCTATTTTTATTTGCCGTTTGTTAGTGTGAATGCACCATCAGAATCTCTACTTGTTGCTGTCATCTTTAAAAGCACAATAACAATAGAAAAGTAAAGTTAAGGATTGTAAAACCAAAACAGCGAGCTGAAGGACAGTCAAACGATCTGTAAAGCTGAAACTGTCAAGTCAGCTAACAATTTCTGAGCAACTACAACTCATTTTACATTGCTTTAAGTAATTTTATCATCTGTTGATATCAAAATATTGATTACATAAGCTTTAAATAAGTGAGAGGTGTCTATAAACGTTTTCAAAATTAAGACCCCAAATACAGAAGAGTGGTCAGTGAGAATTTAAGATGGCCTCACTGGCTTGACAAATTACCTTTTTTGTCAGGGTTTCGTCAGTATTCAGTGATATCTAATTACAGTCTTGTTCCTTAGATGGCATTGAGCTGTTAAAGAGTCAGGCCATGATGATGCCTTTTAGGTAGACACCTTCATTTTTAACAGACATATAAAAGGTCTATCTGAGGCAGCCCAACAGGCATGAAATGTGAAAGGAAGACATTCGAGGACAGAAAATGCAGAGGACTCAAATTACACCCCTCATTGCTTCGCTACCTACCACTCCTCAGCACAGTCACTGCTCTCCCAGACACCAAAATGCCTTTTAAACCATCATTTAATCCCATCTAATGAAATAGAATCCCTTTTTCTCTTTGCTGGCTAAGTAGGGCTTAACAGTAATTGAATGGGTAGTTCTACTCTGCATAATTTTTCTTGTGCTAAGAAAGGGAGGAGGTAAAGAGAAAGATGTGTGAATTTAATGCGAGCTTACTAAGAGGAAACTGGCCTTGAGTCCACAAAATGATCTTAAGAGGAGGGGCGGGGGATGCTCAGTTCTTGCCTGTACCACCCCTTTGCTGACCTTTCTGAAATGGACTTTAATGCATAAAGTGGAATAAAGCAGAATTAATCATGTGCAGGGACTAGGTCATGGGCAGGGGTGTAACACAGATGGCTGAGTGGCACTATTAGTGTGTGTGCTGTGTGTGTTGTTGGATGTGTGGGTGCGTGTTTGTTTGTGTGTGTGTATGTGTGGTATTTATGCATGTGTGTGAGCGTGTGTATGATGTATAAATTAATATGTCTGTCAGATGTTGTGTTTTTCAGGATGATTACAACCAGCTCCTAAATACACACATGTGCACAAGTCAAAATGAATAATTTGTATTAGTTGTCAAAAAAAAAGATCAAGTGAGAAAACACACAGACAGACCTAAATAAATAAAGTAACCTCTGATCACTCCATATTCATTCAGGCCAGCCTTTTCTCATTCTCAGCATGTTAAATACTGGTGCTTTATCTAGCTTTTTGGCGTCTTATACAAACGAAGAAAGAACCACAGGTTTGCAACTAACACAACTGTGTCAACAGATGCACATGGCAACCCCCCCACTCACCACAAAGAGTGACCATGTACCAAAAGGACTGGAGGTCAGGGCGCAGTGTGCACAATACTGTTAGACAGCTTTAGGCTTTACTACTTTTACAGCTTTTAACTTTACTAATGATTCATAGCAATGTCAAATGTCAAGTTACAGCAAACGCTTCTCAAGCTTTGCTGATAGCATCGCTACTGCTAAGGTAAGTGTTTTTTATGATTATGTTCAAAGATAGAGGTGATCAGGGGAGGAATATTTAGTAGATCCACTACTCAGGCAATCCACATTTTGGTTAAGGTGTTGAGTTACATTTAAGCCCAATTTTTATTCTCCCATCTTTTATCGAGAGTGTGACCTCTTACATTTGAGATCATGATTTATTTTTACACTCTATGATTTTGTAACACATTCCTATAAACCCTGTCCTTGCACTCAAAAATCTTGCACATACACTTGCTCTGCTTTTGCAATGTTCTGAGATGTAAAGCTTGCTTCCCCTTGGGATTTTTCTCTTCTCATGGATTATTTGTGCAACAACCCCATCGAATTCCCCAACCAATGGAATGCCATGTATAGTTTTGATCAATGAAATGCTATTAATGAGCATGATCAAAAGTGGCTGATTCACAGATCCCTTGCCAAAAATTAAGACAAAATGAAAATCATAATCAAAATATCATTTGGTTTGGGCAGAAGTAGAGCAAATCTACATGCACACAGAAACTTTTTGAGTGCAAGGGCATGGTTTAAGGGAAAGCATTGCAAAATATGAATTTGTAAATCATTCTTCTAAATTAAGAGACAACACGAGATTTGTGATGTGGCCATAGTTGTTGGTGCACACCCCTTGTGGAGGGGTGTCACCCTCTTTTTCCTTTGTTGTCTCTCCTCTCTTTTTCCTACTTTCACAAAGGTTTTTCTGTCTGCAGGTAATTGACTCAATCAGGAGGCTACAAGAGACTGGGTGGAGATCGGCTGCCAAGAGCAGCCAATCTCAGCATCCACAGCCGCAGCACCATCTCTCCCTGACTGAGTTAACCGGGTGGCCATGTCTGGTTCTTCATTATATTATTTGTTATTTTCATTTGGGTTGGAGATCTCCGGTAGTCCCATTTTTCCCTCGTGTTTTACTCTGTAAGGGTTCTCTTCCCCTCTTCCCCTCTTTTGATACTTTTAGACGGGGTCTCCTTCTCCTTTTGTTTCATTGATTTGATTATCTTTCTTTTATCTTGTTTGAAAATAAAAAAGTGATCTAATGATGCAGCAATTTGGACAGAGAAGAGTTTTATGAGTTTAATCAAAGGGTGAAGAGAAACTTCATATGCAAAGTAACTCAACAGTATATGGCCAGTGTTCCCTGCTATGTGTGTGTGTTAATCACTGCTGTTAAAATTTCAGTATTCAGGAGAAAAACTGAAGTAGTTGGCTGAAAGTGAGAAAGGCTGCAGGTCTATCTCTCCTCTGATCCACTGAAGCCTCAGGGTCAGAGACAGGCAGAGAGGACTCACCTCTGTAGCCTGGAGACCCAAACGCTCTCTGTTGGCAAAAAGCTGGACTCACCCCAAGGGGTACAAGCAGGAAGGGCTGTAATACTTCAAACTGTGTATAAGGGTTATATGATCCTCTCACCACAAACAAACAACTCTGTTGTGAATGTGAGTGACTGCGAAAGGAAAAGCGTATCAGTGAGCATGAGCAAAGGGAGAGAGAGCCCAGAGGGAGAGCCAAGAATTAGAACAAGAAGAGAGAGAGATAGAGGGAGAGAAGTGGAAGTCAAAGAGAATCATCACTAAGGTAAATCAACAAAGAAATGAATGAAAACTCAAAAGTTAAGAGAAAATAAATGTACAGAAATTAAAATCATTTAAGTGAAAAGGAAAAAAAGAATTAACAGACTTCGTTAAAAGGGAGAATGAAGAGAAGCTGAGAGAAGCTGAGAAGTGTGTTCAGCGTTGTAAGTACTGGCAGCCCAACGACCTTACTGCGGAGGTGTTCCTGACTGTGTAGATTTGTGTGTGTGTGTGTGTGTGAACATATGTCTGTGGGACTGCCTTTATGTGTACTTGTTAGTGTAAATAAGCTTGTACCTATATTATGTTTACTATGTGCACACAGTGCACTTTTTTTTCTGCATGTGGATGAGGTTGCTGTTATATGTGTACTACATGTATGTGTATGTGTGCATGTGAATACAGCACAAATACACAAAGACATATGAGACAGAGGTCAGGCAGAAAGAGGCATGTTTATATATGCATATGTTGTGTGTTTGAAGCCATGAACTAATAGTGAGTGTGCAGTGACACAGGAGGCTAGAGAGGCAATCCTCCCTCTCCACTCCATCCACTGAATCAGCACTGCTGTCATCATCAAATGTGACAACCACAACCGTCAGACTCCACACTGAAATAGCCACCGTATGGTTGTTACAAGCCACAGTGGCAGAGCTTTGCTTATAGCAGCTGACAGCATTGCATTTCAGCACCTGCACTGAATGCAGAGTTGAGGGAGAGGAAGTGAGTAATGGTGACAGAGGGAAGAAAAAGGGAGAGACACAGACGGGAAGATAAACAAAGAAAAGAAAGTGAGGGAGACAGCCGTGTAAGGTGCCTGGATGAGGTTGTAAACTGTCTGCAGGTCATTGCAATAAATTAATTTCATAAATGACTGCAGCAGGTGTGGCATGCTGATTTTTGCTGTTTATTCTGTAATGTGTAAAGGTTTTAAAAGGGAGTAAATAATATCTAAAGGTTACAATTGTCCGTTTAGACATGTAGGTCATAGTCTTTAATTTTTTGCCTAGTTCATTTACTGTTATGTATTTACATTAGAGATAGACCGATATGGTTTTGTCAGGGCCGATACCGATTATTAGTAGTCAAGGGGGCCGATAACCGATATTTGGAGCTGATATTCATATCTGCTCTCGGGAGCTTCTCCACTCAGCAAAACCTTTTCTCCTTTCTGCCGTGTGTGAGCACTCTGCATGCACAGCTTTCACTGCTGATTTGCAGTTACCCATGCCATGGCTCTGCATGTAACCAATCAGATGGTGCTGTGGGTGGGACAATGCTGGAGACAGAGCAGTGACTGCAGACAGAGAGGCGCAGCTGCATCAGAGCAAAAATAACCCAGTTGTAAATTGATCTCTTATCGGCCGTTGGATTAAAAAAAAGGCAGATGCCAATATGTGTCAAAATGCTGAATATCAGCGCTGATAATCGGCCCGGCTGATAATCGTTTTATCACTAATTTATATATCAGTTAAGCAGTGTTATGGATGCAGTGTGATTTTTTTTTTTCTTTTGTCAAGTGACACTCTTTACTTCAGTCATGGGCATCATCATCATTTGGATATTCTATTTATCTTAAACTACAATATATTTTAAGATGCAGGGGTTTCTCTTTTATTTACTTTGGCTAAGTCTTAGCTGATACTTGTTTCATTAAATTGGCAGCACACAAGCTTTTTCTGCAAGTTTTTAGTACTTTGTGTATGCATTTTGTATATAAAGTGAAAAACACTCTAGGCCCTTTCTTACACTTGCACTTGCACAAGCGCAGGGCACATGGCGCAGGGGTTTTAATTTCTTCAGAGGAGTGTCTAGGTCAGGGGTCGGCAACCTTAGACACTCAAAGAGCCATTTGGACCCGTTTCTCACAGAAAAGAAAACACAGAGAGCCGCAAAACCCTTTCGACATCTAAAATGAAGATAACACTGTATCTCTCTCTCTCTTTTTTTTTTTTACTTTTATTCTATGTATAAAAAAACTATAGTGTGTTGCATTCATGATATCAGTGAACTACAGAGAAAACGATTTTTTTTTCTGCATGCAACAAAAAAATTTTGAACATTTTGAACTGAAAAAAAGACACTGGCGATTTAGTACGCCGCGGCTGAATCGATGTCTTTAATTTGCTCTCTAGTAAACATTCTGTTTTCTTCAGAAACTTTTCTTTTCTTGGAATTATTCATGGTTGGCCTACCGGGGCTTGAAAAGCTCAATGACTTGCGCGCCGGGGGGTGTCGTACGTGTTGCGGCTGTGACGCATATTTTGAGCGACAAAAAAAGAAAAACGAAACAGAAAATAATCATGTTTTATTTTAATGTTACAAGAG
>JAPZDY010000002.1:703330-714315 GCA_029783645.1 Ctenochaetus hawaiiensis | reverse complement strand
CACAGAGCGAGGAGAGGGAGAAGACACGAACACAAACACACTACAAAAACAATTAAACAAAACCCAGAACACAACACAAGGTTGACAAACTGACAAATCTATATTGTATAAGTTCAGACTATGTGTGTATTAAATAACAAACAGAAAGATGTTTTACACTGATGAAAGAGTGCTTGGCCTATGTGGCCGAAATGTAAGAGGTAGACTAGAGAGCAATGTCCATTGTTAATGTGCTTTATTTACAAGTGCACTTAAAGGTGCAAAATAATATTTACAGAGCAAAAGAAACAAATAAACAGTTAACTCTTCTTAACTGAACAATACTCATCTCATAATAACAGAACTTAAATCTAAATCAAGGGCACACCACTGTACCAGAGTAACTGCCTCTTTATGGCCAGTACCCTTGAAAGCAGCATATTTGGTAACCAACCCCAGTAAGTGAACCTCAATAACATGTACTCCTGAGTCCACAACAGATGCTGCCCATTTTAGCAGTAGTGCTAATGCCAGGTTGAACTTGCTGAATATACAGTAAGCAGCTTAAACATGGCAAAACTTACCAGTCCCAAGACTGAAGCTGGGTCACAGATAGTCGGTACTGACCCATCCTTGAGCTTCAGTTTTGAAACAAATCCTGCTTTGTGTTGGTCCTCGCTGATTAGGCAGTCCAAAGTGAAATGGTTAGCTGCAGATGCAACACACTATGTGTTTTTACTACATGTCATTTCTATCAAAAATAAAACTAATCTCAGGGATCTTCAGATGTTGGGAGAAGATGAAGACTTTTGTGTTTCTCCCTGCAGCCAACAATGGAGTAATTAGCCTGCTTTGCCTGTAAATTAAACACCTTTGTTGGTCTATTGGAGCCCTTTCAGTGCAGAAAACAATGGCAACTGTGGGATAGACACAGTCTGGGCACACATTTTTGAAAGGTGAAACAAGAAAGACAGGGAGAAGATGCACTATTCTTATTTTGGTGGGATCTGTAAACAGGCAGGGGACACATTTTCATTGGAAAACCAAGAAAAGTACTTTGCATAATATGAGACCTTTAAATTATATGGAATTGTATGTATGGAGATGGATGTCTCAATTGTAGAAACATGTAAGCCTTGTTTGCAAAGTGATTAAGCTTTGATATTAATTATACAATTCTTGTAAGACTAAAACTAGCAAAACTTGCCTGTTAGCTAAACAGATAATTTGTGCATATTCTTAATGAAAAACTAAACCTCCATGTGAGCTTGACAAAAGATTAACTGAGAAGAGGAAATGAGAATGAGACCAGGGAGGAGGGGCAGTTTAATGCAAGCAGCACTGTCCAACAGGTGAATGAGTGACAGGCATTGACAGACAGTGTGGAAACAGGGGAGATAGAGGATTTTAGGATGTACAGAGGCACTTCATATTAACTTACTGCCAGTTCTGGCAGCACCCGCCCTGAGTCCAAGGCCATATCATGCCTATATCTCAGCAAATTCTCCCAGCCAGACCCTTCAGTCTTTTTATCATCAGCCGGCGTGCTGCATCATATAATGTCCTCAGGAACACCCCTGCCCCCTGGCTCCCCTACCTTTCTCCTTTCTAATGGCCAAAATCTGCTTTGCTTTATATTTAACTAATATTTAGTTCATGATTCAAGAAGTTTATGTGCCCCTTGAAGACATTGAAGTGCCAACAGTAAAAGTTTTCAATTAGGTCTGTTCATGACTGGCACCGGTAGTCTGACTGTACTTAGGTTTTGGAAGCCGATATGCCCAAAAGAAGCACATCACAAACAAACACATGCATTAAAACACAAAGATGTAGACAAATATGTTTTAACATGAAATCTTGAGCAAACCATGCAGTGAACACATTACATGTGTGTATGTAGGGAGAAGAAGTTACCTTTGCACACAAACCTACAGGCCCATGCAGTCACACACAGCTGCAGACACCGGGTTTGTCCCCATCACTGAAGTCGGGGGTTTCCATCTTGTGGAGCGACTCACTAATTTCAGGACCCTGAATAAAGTGTTAGTGATAAATCAGAGCTGCCAGCACCAAAATACACATAGATTCATCACTGGATTAGCGCTCTTCTTTTATTCATCTCTCTCCCTCTCTGTCCTCTCTTCCTTTTTCTCTCTCACTCTAACTCACAGGCATATGTATGTAATTAGTCTTATACTGCCTCCTCCACTGTCTGTTTTATTAACTACATTTGCAACTGCCATTTGCTTTACTTCGTGTTACCACTGAGGGACCCTAAATTCAGACCAGAACTTTTCTGTCATGCACAACACTTACTAGTAATATCAGGAATTAATGTACTAACTGTAATGGCATTGTTGCACCAGATCTGTTGACGGATGTCATGTCTACAGTCTTCTTGCTCTTTTGAGAGCAGAAGATGCAACCGTGCAGCGCATGATATGGATAAGGCATCTTGCATCTTGATGGACCAGTTGCTGTATCTTAGTTTACATAATCAAGGCCCAAACTCTACACATGTAAATGAGTCGGGACATCAAAAATCTGATTTAACTATCAAACTAGGGAGTGCTTATAAAGTATGAATTAAGACTCTGTTACTGCATTGAGTGCTTCTCTCCAGAAATGGTATCAGAAATACATCTTGGTGCACAGCTTAGCTGTAGTATGAGAATGTTTGTGACCCAACTGCCATGTCGAAAACAGGCAAAACGAAACCAGCACCTTCCAACTTCAAATACATCACCCATCAGCCAGGGCTTTTGGTTGCTTAGTGTGTTCAGATGTGTCCTTGCCAGATTCTGTGTGGCTATAGCTAATTATTATTGTAATCTACTTGCATTTTGTGTTCTTACGTCTCTCTTCCCTTATTTTGGGGAGACTGGAGAGGAAGTAGTCACTAAATTATAAATACATGTTCCTAAGCTACTTCATGTAAGCTATTCATTTAAGTCCATAAGGTGAATATCCTCAGGCAAGAATAACGTATCTTATTTTATTTTCCCATCAAAGGTGGAATTGAAGAAACAGTGAATCGTGCTTTTGGTTGGCAACTGGGAAAGCAATGGTCCATGGTCTTTGTGGACACAAGAGACAGTTGAAAACAGTGGGATGTAAGGGGGTGTCTCTCAAAATGTGATCTGTCATGCCCACACAGTCTTTTGCAATGGTATTATCCTAAAAAAGAGCAGTTTTCAACTAGGTTTCTCTATTAGTTGAAAGCATTTATTTTAGTTGGGTTTTTGTAGATACCTTATGAGACACTCTACTTTTTAAAAAAATGTGTGCATTCATACAATTTTAAGTCATGTTTCCAGAGGCTTTAAGTTTCTGGATGTTTGTTTTGCTTTTTGTAGATCCAATGCTTTGGATGACCAATGGTTCTGCCAGGTGACTCGCTATGCTGCGCTCAAGGACCTAACCCTAACCCCGGGATTCCACTGGATTCGTGTACATTCTGGAACAGCTGTGCTGTGTGTCTGATCTATGCACTGTCTCTCAACACCGACCAGCTGTGTTTAAGAGCCCAGCACAGTGCAGCACAGTCAGCTAGCTGGAATTGCGAGACCGACGAGGTGTTGCAGTAATTACAAATTTTGAACAAGTGGTAATAAGATTTTAACAAACAAACTAACCCTAACCCATTATGAGGTTTAGTTGGTGTCTGGTGTGAACACAGAGTGTTCTATACTGAAAATTAACCAGATGTTTTAATTTGGTGACTTCCTTTCCTGCTCAATCTCCTTTGTGCAAATTGTTGTGCTGTGCTCTGGCATCAGGCAAAAAAAAGAAGCCCTGTGGAGCTGCTGTGAAGGGCTCCACATCGCTCGAGCTTTGACAGAGTAGGAGAGCAACTGCAGCCGTGGCTGGTGAAAGCACACACATTGACTAGAGGTGAAGAGTTCTGGAGTGCAGACACAACACATACGCATCTGGTGGAATTTAGGGATAACGCTATATTTACCTCAGTTACAACTTGCTTGTCCATTGCTTATAAAATAACCCACACACTGACTAGTCCACTGAGCTTATTCTGAGGTGAAGTATTCATTGTCACTCTCTATGTTTTCTTTTTCTGTCTCCTGTTTCTAGTAATGTCTCTTTGAAGTCTCCTTATTCTCGTTGTAATTTCCCTAATCCCTAGGGAGTTTCCTCTGTTCTTGTCCCTTTAAAAGATATTTAAGAAGCCCAGTGCCATCACCATCACTGTTTCCTCACTGATCATATGACAGCATATTACAGCTTGTCGTCTGCAGTCAAACATCCTCCAGCCTCACAAACCCAGTCTCAAGGTAATCAAATGATGATGTAACCTCACATGGTCAACATTAAACCTTTAACCTGTTTGTAGCTGATGTTAATAATTAACATGATCTTTCCTTTTGGCTTAATTCTCAGCAGTAGATAATGGCAGTGGATGATTAAGTTGCCTGATGATTTTTTATTGTCATGGCAAAGCCAACTTCCCATGTGAACAAGTGTAGCAAACAAATGCTCACTCATTTTCTTTTCAAATAATCAACAGATGCCAACTATCACCTGCTTGAAATTCTCTGCTTTGATCAAATGACCTCCTGCATATAACTTTGTGTAATTTTAGTCAGGACCTTGACTTTTTTAACGTTATCTCCCTTTCTGTGTGTTACTCTCACTCAAATCATTGTGTACTGCTACGTATCACTGAAATATATGCCATTTAAATAAATGAACTAACTTCAAATATCGCAACTGTCCTATGCCAGCAAGACAAATAAATTGGGTGTAAATGAAGATTTGCAGAATGCAGCATGGACTCTTAGTGACAACGCTATTTATGCATGCTTGCTTTCTCATACTTGGTTGCGAGCCACAGTGATGCCAAGTGATCTGTCCTAATGGACTGTACTGTGCTACGAGTCCTAATCCAGACAGAACTTATCTCCCAGTAGCTCCTGTCTCAGAGCGAAGGGAAATAAATGAACAGATGTACAAGGGGGACCAAGGTAGCATGTTAACATACACACAGCTGTCCCTAGCTACAGCTGCCACTCTGATCCCTTCAAGTCTTCATCATACTCAGCTTCTCTGACCCACTGTAACATTCTCTCTTCCTCCACTGTTTACCCTCTGACTCAGTCTTCTCACCTTCCCAGGCACCTCCCTCTCTTTTCCACTCATCTCAGTTTTGCCAACCAAGTGCTGTACATTGTTTAGTTCTATGCTCTTTTGCCTTCCGTAGAATAATGCACTTCTTGGCATTCTGAATCTCTCTTCTTACAAGTTTAATTATCTAATTCCTCCTTTTTCCCTGTCTATTTTTTCACTCTGCCTTTCCCTTTTTGTGTCTTTGTCTCTCCCTCCTGTCTCTCTCTTCTTCCCTCCCTCTCTTTGTCCTCAAGTGGCCAGGAGAATGATTATGCGAAGCAGGAGTGAGATCCATCAATGTGTCACCAGCTTGTTCTCTCAGTCCCTCTGCAGGCCAGTTGAACCCCCCCCTCCCATTTTCGCCCGCCTCCTATGACCACCTCCAGCCCAGCGACTGTCGGTACATTAGCATGGCAGTGAACAGTGGCAAGACAAAGCATGCTCTTTCTGACTACATGGATAATTACAACTTGTCTTGATGTAACATTTTTCATATTTGTCTTTGTTGCACTGTACTGCAATGCTATTGGTTAGGCCGAAACAAAGAAGAGAGAGTGAGTGAAAATGTCACATGACCTTGCCACTGAGACAGTTATATATCTGTGTGAAACAAAGGACAAATCAATGCTATTCTAAGCCTAAGGTAGAGGTACATGTAGTCACTAAAAAAAGCAGTCTGGTCTTAAGCCATGTACCTTCCTTCTTTCTTCCTTTTTCACCTTACTTTGCCCTCAACTGGTCAAACTATGTTTCTTGTGTGTGTATGTGTGTGTGTGTGAGAGAGAGTTTGTTTGTTGAGGGAGAGAGATTTCCCTTAGCTCTATTTTTGAGTAATGACATAGTGAAACCCAACAGTGCAGTAGTAACATCATGAACACTCACTGTCCTCTTATAAGAGTCTCTCTGACCCTCATCTTATCTTAACCCAGTGCTTCTGAAATAGTGGGGCGCGTGTGACCCCGGGGAACATGGACAACAAAACTACCATTTGTTTTTTCATTGCCGTACCAGAATAAAGTGTAATTGCACATCCGCTACAGTGGGTTGCAGTGGTGCTTTCACGCTGCTGTGTCTTGGGTGATCACTGTTTTCAAAAGTCATGAGGGGTTAAAATGTATTCATTCTTGCTTTTAGAGATAAAAAATGAAAAATGATGGAAAATAGATGAGCTCTGAGGATTAATTTTTAATTTTATTTTAGTTTATTTTTCAGTATCAAATGGCTAAATTAGTTGGTTGAAGAATGTTAATAGTTTACATAAGAATTTAATTTTGTTGAATTTAAGGCAAATGGATGCACTTTAAATCTTTTCTGGTTCTGACTAAATAACAAGGTTAATAAAGTTATTCTTTAGTGTAAGTGGATCTATATTTCTTTCTTTATTCTTTTTTTTGGTTTTCCTTAATGTTAATAAGGACACAATGTTGTGCAGAGGTGTACTTGTAACTATTTTATAGACAAATGATACCATTTGTAGTCGTGGTGAAGGCTGGGGGGCACAAAATGTTTTCTTCTTCCTAGGGGGGACTTAACAGAAAACAAGAGAAGCACTATCTTAACCCTAGCCTTAGCCTAACCCTGATTGTTAAGTTGCCAAGCTAACCTAGGCACTAGATAAATCTTTATTCTAAGGCTAGTGACTCCATTTCGTGGTGTCTTTTGGTTGAGTTAGCTTACCAGGAGGTCACTGACTTGCTTCCCAAGACCAGTTCACATGGACCATTAGATGTCTCTTGACTTCCCCTGGGATCTACTTGGTCAGTCCATTCAGCCAGCCTGCTCTTTGTTGATGTTGTTTTTTAATATAATTTATCCTCTTTCATAAAGTAAACTCAATTTTCCCCAAATGTCTTGCCTTCAGTGTAATTCTTGCAATATGTCCAAAATCTTTTTAAAAGCTATTTAAGTCGGGGCTACTTGCTTACTTATGCTTACTTCTACAAAACATTATCATAATACTGAAACTGACCACTCATCTAATAATAAATGGTTTTCAAACTGAGGACACAACTTTTGCTTCCAGCTGTACTAGCTATCACCAGCTAACTGATCTTAAGTTTTAAATGTGTTTCCAAAAATATCCTAAATCATCCTGTGGACTAACGCACTTACATATACACACAAAACAGACACTAACAGACTAACAGATGGCTGGATTTTTATTGAAAAAAGGGGGATGATTTTGTGATGATTTTGTCAGTGTTACATGAGACAAGATTATATTTAGATATGTCTATCGATTTGCACCTGACACACTACACTGAGGCTGTCTAAGGCCCATAACTCAGCCTGTGCCATAGAGATTGGCCAAATACTGCTGTCACTAAATCATACAGCGAAGAAACAGCACAAAAAGATGGGAACAGACTTATGTATGATTCCAAATGGTTTATTTGAGCTATATGCAGTGCTTTTGACTCTATATGCTATAAAGTGACTTCACCTAGGTGAAAAAAAATTTAGCAATAATGAAACAATGAGCATCTGTGAAATTAATATGCACATAATTCCAGAAAAATATTCTCATAAAAAACAGATTTGAAACAAAACATGATTCACTGCACTTTGCTTTCTTGTCTTACTTAACTCCATACTGAAAAAAAGTTTGCAGGTCAGCATCCATTACAAGTGTAACATAAATTCTTTGTCTGCGTCTTTTATGACTTTGACCAATACCAGTAAAGAGGCAGGCAGAAGGCAAGGGGAGGGAGAGGGGTATAAGGAGAGTCCCTCATCCAAATTACACTGTTCACATTGCAATTGTCTGACATGTGAACTTCTTTTGCAACTATCATTATTGTCCAATTGAAAATTATACAGAACAGGAAAGAGCTCCCAATAAATAATCTAGTTTTTTTATTGACATACCAATGTTTCAGGTGAAACCCCTCAAGGGGTGGAATCCACCCCTGATGAGAGGGATTGCTATTGTGCTTAATAGCATTACTGCCGTTGTCAGTCATAGGCACAAGGCCGCAGGTAGGCGGGTACAAAATGGACATAACATAGCAATATTACCAAAGTTTCTCACCTGGGAAGGTATTCCACAGGGTTGCATCAAGGAGAAGCCTGGCTTATTTCGACATGTCTGGCTTATTTTAATGAGATTTCCGTTCCATCACTGCGATTTTTGTGAGTCCCTGCTCAGTAACCATTGTAATTTATATGGCTGAACAAGCCTGATCTCAGACATGCTATCTGTCAAGTTTAGTTTAATCTGTGTGTCAAAGAACGTTGGAAGGGCAGAAACAGACTCCCAACTGTTCCACTGGGTGATTGTTTGTGCTAACATCACTTATAATACATATAACAGCAGTCAAGTGGTCTAATGATCTAAATTTTGGTTTATTAAAAAACTGGCTAGAGGTGGTTAAGTTTATTTGTGCAGAGCATTTCATACAGGGGCAATTCAAAGTATTTAAAAAAAGAATAGAGTTACACCGCAAAGTTAAATACATATGTAACATGACACAATTGTAGTAAACTTGCATAACTCCAAGGCATCTCCCTAAGTTTATTGTTTTGACAATAAACTTATCATGTTATAACATTAAAATTTTATTGTTATAACAATAAATATTTTGTGTTATAACATGATACTGATCCATTTTTATTTTTATGGGGTGGCAGCAATATGCCATCATACAACACTCTGAAGCATGCAGTAAGTTAAAGATTAATCATGAGAGCAAGAACTACCTGGAACACCAGAGCTGTACATGGACATTTAATGCACTTTATTCCTCAATTACAGGGAAGCACTAATCTGGCTCAACCGGTCACTGATGTACTGCTAATAAAAATAGGTCCACTAGATTGACTCATGGAGTCCTCATGAAGTAAAACTTAATGGCCAAAGTTATGGTAACAAGTTAACACCAGGCATCTAGTTCCTGTCTAATGAGATGCACAAATTCTTGAGACTATCCAAGCCAAGAAGGCGAGATTGAATGTGATGCATCAAGGGGACTGGATTATCTGTGTAAGGGGTAATGGTGTAAACTCTCTTTGAAAAAGTATGAAGCATGACTACCTCTTCAGCCTCAGAAGTAATCAACTAAGGAGAAACATTACCTATAGGGTTGTAATGCTTTGATAAAGATAACAAGTGGGGATTTGGTAGGCAACTGGTGGTAAAAGCTTTTCCAAACTTTGAAAGCCAGGTGTGTAAGATTATAGTGATGGCTCTCCACCCAGGGATAATGAAAGAATACCTTTGACTCATGTGTGATGTGGTTTTCCTTACACCAAAGTCAGGACAGTAGTTTAAATGTATTTATACTAGGCAAGGAGTATGATACCAGTCAGTGTTGGCTATAATTTATAAACATCTACAGACAGATGGAGGTACAATATTGTGCCAATTACACTTTTTCATTGTTTTCCAATGAAAATATGTGTCCCCAGTTTACAGACCATCCCAAAATGAGACTAGTGCATTCTCTCCCTGTCCTGCTTGCTTGCTTCATCTTTCAGAAAAAGTGTGCCTAGAAGCACCATTCATATGAGCTCCCTTATGATGTCCACGGGGGAGTAGAGACACCTCCAACTAGGTGACGCTCACAGTGCTGGGTGTTTGTACCACTCCCTAAATCCTAGTGTGTCTACCCCCCAGTCGCCACTTTTTTCCTTGCTATCAGGCTCCTGAAGACAATTGAGGATGTTTAAGGTATAGCCAAAGTAAGCTAATTGCTCTGTTATTGGCTGAAGAAATGAACATGAAAGTCTTCAACATCTGACTCAGTGAGATCCCAGTAGATTAATTTTATTTTTGTAAGATATATCCCCAAAACACACAATTAAGTGTTGCATGTGTGTGCTAACCATTTCACTTCAGACTTCTTTGTCAATTAGGGCTAGTACAAAGCAGGATTCCCTTCAAAACTGAAGCTCAAAGATGGATGACTATCGTTATCATTGTGACGTGATCACGTGATCCATGATGGTGGTGACAGGTGAAAGGCCGGCACCTCGCCAAAACGCAAATTAAGATAAATGGAATAATCCAAAACATATGGAACTCAGAACTAAACCCAAAAGCCAAAATGGGAACAAACAAGAAGATTGAAAACAATCTGGCGGAGATCAAAGCCTCGCTGAAAAGTGTGACAGATGAGCTACCTAAGCTACTTGGCATGGTTGAAGATGTTAAAAAACTAAAGCAGGATGTTGAACAACTTAATAATCGGATTAAGGAGAAGGATGAGAAAATTGAGGGCCTGGAGAGAAGAATAGACAAACCGGAGCAGTATAAAAGAAAAGAGGATGTTATTATAACCGGATGGATACGAAGTATCCGTATGCTGCCGCAACCAGGGGAGGGTTTGGGCTCAAGGACACCCCGCGGCCCGAAGAACACCAATTGCTTGAATGGCAAGTAATAACATTCCATGAATCTAAGGACATAACAGTTCAGAGTTTTGATCTTGCGGCTTGCCAAACGCTTCCTAAAAGGATAGAAACACAAAACCCAACATAATAATTCGCTTTGTGAATAGGAAGAACAAGGTGGAGCTGCTGAAGGAGGCTAAAAAGTTGAAAGGTACAGGTGTATACCTGAATGAGCACCTTACCAATAAGAATGCAGAAATTGCCTGGCAGGCACATTTGCTAAGAAACCAAGGCAAAATTCAAGGAACGTGGACATGTACCTGTAAAGTGATGGTTCGGCTTAATCTGTCTAAGACTGAACTCATGGTCTTTCCAGCTTGTCCATCTGTTCAGCCTCAGATCAGTGTCCAACTAGACTCGAGCCTACTTGTGCCCACAAACTCGGCCAGAAACCTGGGTGTCATGATTGATGACCAGCTGACCTTTAAGGTTCATGTGGCCTCAGTTTCTCGATCTTGTCGTTATGCCCTCTACAACATCAGGAAGATCAG
>JAPZDY010000002.1:684840-699178 GCA_029783645.1 Ctenochaetus hawaiiensis | reverse complement strand
AGTATAAGTAAGCAAATCACAACATTTACATAAGGCAGTATAAGTTTCAGCCTGATGAATGTCTGTTCATGTTTTAATAACAATCTATAAAACAGCTGTTGAAATATATCAGGATGGATTAGTCCAACAGACCAACATTGCACTCCCTGAAGCCATGCTGCTCAAATTACTCCAAAATTATTATTATTTTTTTTTTATGCCTAGTGCCATTTTTTTCTTACATTGACTGGATTTAAGAGAGCCTTACAAATGGTGAATTAAAAGTCAATGCATCACCATTACTATCCTCTACCTTCCTTGAGATCCCCTGCCTCACCTCCCAGTCTCCCACCCTGTCCCTCCCATTCTCCCACCCACCTACTTTTATCCAGACGACCCCCAGTGGCACTTGGGGGGCTATTTTTTGCCACACTTCACTAAATAAGGCCGTGAAGCATGGCAATGAGGGCGGACCAGTGGACGGGTGCACATCTCAGTTTTTTACCGTGGTATAAAAACCCTGGGACAGTGAGAGTGTCCTCTGATCACACTGAACCTCTGGCTTGTTTCTCCCTCACAGTGTACTCATTCTAAGTTGCTTAGTCTTTTTTTACACCTCATTGAAAAAACTGAAATAAACAAAAACAATGCTCACACTGTGAGCAGGATCCATTGATCCATTATCCCAGAATCTGTTGGTGTTTTGTTTTTTTTTTTTATTTTAACAATGTATCTAATTTTAAAGTTTTTTGAAGTCTTTCTTTCATTTCTTTATTTTGGAGGAATTGTTTTACTGACCATTGGACGACATATCGGGAAAGTGACTGAGTGGAATGTGAGGGCAAAAGGACGGGAAAGAGTAAGACATTATAAATTTACTCATAAATGCTCCCCATTCTACTGCTCTTTTTAACCTACCTGTCTTTCATTCTCTTTTTTCTTTTTTCACTCTTTTCCTCCCTTTATCCATCTAAACTTTGCACCTCCCTTTGTGCTTACGATATCCCATTTTCTTTCCTTTCTTCTTTCTTGCTTCTGTTGACCTTCCCCTTTTCCCGTCCTTTATTCTTCCATACGTCTCAGCTCCTTAGCTAACCTTATTTTAACCTTTACCATAGCTTTATTTTTTTTCTCTGCCTCAATCTTTGTCCTCTATTCCCTCTATTTAAATTTATTTTTTAATCATACTATATCATATTTTCTTCAACCCATGGTGTCTCTTTGACTCTTTCACTCTCTCAACCCCTCCCTCCCTCTGTCCCTCTTTCCGATTTGTCCTTCAGCTCTGTCAGCACTCACTATCTCGTTCCATCTCCTTCTCTGGCAGTCCGATCAGCTGTCTTCCTTCTAACTTTACATGGCCCGTTGTGGTGCTGAGGGACAGGCAGCTGCCGGCTGACGCATTTCACTGCCCAGTCATCACTTCAAATCGAATCCTCTTACAGAAACCTCTGTGCTTTATTTATTGCTCACTATTTTTGTTCTCTTTTCTACCTGCACGGGGTTCTACTTTTTTTTTTGTTTCTGGTCTGCCTGTTTTTCCCCTCCTCTTTTTTCACCCCATCCAGCTAGAGAGAGGCAAGGCAAGTCCCATGACCCTCTTCTTTTCTCTCCTCTTCCCTCTTTACTCCTCCTCCTCTTCTCCTCACCGCAACCTTAAAGTCTCCATCGCTGATTCAGCTCCCAGGGATGAGAGGCTCAGCCTGCAGCCACTGCTTCACTTCATATGGGCCATCACACCTATCTGGAACTTGTTTACTACGGTAGGTGTGGAAATTACTTTGTATGCGTCCAGATATTTGTAAAATATCAATTTTTACTGAGTGTGCTTACTCACTGTGTATACTTATAAATGCATGATTGTGTGTGTGTGTGTGTGTGTGTGTGCGTGTGTCAGTGTGCTTTGTCCCAGCCAGCTTAACACACAGTACGCTTACAGTTCAGTTTTTTCCTCCACTGCTTTTTTGGAAAAAAGGAGAGATTGTCAGTTATGGAGCTGGAAAGTGTCCTCTTATTTTTATTTCACTTAAATCCTAGATAAAGTTGTTGTAGCAGAGCCTCTGATTCACATGCCAGAGAACCATTTCCACAAATTTGTATGGGGTTAAAAGGTCAGGGGTTACCAGGGGTTAAAGCTGCATTCATATTCAGTGGAAACCATGTAGTATAAAAATGGTTAGAGCTTGCGGCATTTCTCTTTGTAACCAAGAATAAGTCTTTATGATCAAACAAGGGAAGATTATGACCCCTGAATTTACACAGAGCTTGAGTGTAAGTACAGTAAATTGTCATACAAAGGTAAAGAACAAAGCTTGTGCCATTTTTTATGTGCTGGAGACAATTACGTGAATTTATCGATGTGTAAACATAAAAATTGCGTGCATGTTTTCTTGAAACATGAAAATCTTCCTCCATTTGCATTCTCTGTTTCATCACTACAGCTGATGTTTTTACAAGCACTAATATTTTTATGGTAAATATCTGTAGCTAGTTTGTTGCATTAGTGAAAGAATATGAGACACCAAATGTAAAAATCTTTCCATATGACAGCAGTAAAACATGGTGTGGAAATATATGGTGGTGCAGTGTTGCTTAGTTTACTGCATTTCCTCTCAGGACAGGTGAGGTTTTTCAGCAGAAACAACATATTTGTTTTATTGTGCTTTTTAAGCTCAGTGCTGGCGCGTCCCATCCCACTTGGACGACAGCTCTATCTATAGAGAGGGGACACACATGTCACTCTCCTGAGACAGCAAGAGAGGGATTAAAGTGGAAGCAAAGTTCTAAAAGTGTCATGCATATGCTCCTGTCCCTCTGTCTCTTTCTCTCTCTCTCTCTTGCTGCCTGGGCTAGTTTTACCCAGTTAGCAGATACCAGGGAGATCAGTGTTGGTCAGCTGTCTGTCAAGCGTCCGGAGCCCTGACAGGCTTCTCAGTGAATTGCTGGAGGTGGTGAAGTGTCGGGTGTCTGGTCCCAGCCCTGTAGGATATAGCCTGCATGGCTATAGTGGTTATAGCAGACGCGCAGCTGTTTGAAAGGAATCTATCTGCCTTTCTGTTTAGTAAGCAACCTTCCACTGGGTATGAAACTTGGACTGAAATGCGGCAGTGATGAATGTTGAGGAAGGAGCAAGATTTTTAGAAGGAAGAGGATAAGGATTAATATTGAAAACCAGCTTTTGAATGGTTTATTGGGATATGAACTGTCAGTGATACTGCTCTTTATTCTTAATGAGGATTACATAAGTTCTGTCAAATGTCGGCAAATTCCATCCATTTCTTGCCCAGCTGTGTATCACAGTGCAGATCCAGTGCATATCACACACAGCCCTAATCTTGCAATCTATAGCAGTTTGTGATTTCTCCCTGGAGAACTGTATTTCCTGCCTGGAATATTGGGACAGTGGTGGTACAGAGGCCAGAGTGGACAGTCCATGTCTGGTGATGGCCTGGAGTTTTGCTGTGGTTTCACAAGTGTAGACATGTGCAAAACAGCCTCATTTACCATCCACGGTTTGTGATTTACAAAACCTTCATGCCATCGCTGGTGGAGAGAAGAGAAGAGGAATAGGAGGAAGAGAGAGGAGAGGATGAGCATGATTTATGAAAGAGACTTTTAGTTTAATTACTGGGCGGGCAGGACTGATGTGCACGGACCCTATGGTACTGGTTACACAGCAGCAGGAACAGACAAAGGGGCTTGGAGGGCTACAGAGGATAACATATTCATAGTAGTTTTGCAGATATACTTTATACATTTAGACAATTTGTGTGTTTTAAGTTCAGAATAAGTGAGGGTTCAAATTATGTAGCGCAGAAATGTAAGATATACTCTACCTGTGCAGTGGACTTATGCGGTTATGCACAAACATATAGAAAAAATATTCCCATGGAACAGCTTTTACAAAATATTAATTTTCCACTTCATTGTGGGACATGCATGAGATCTTTACCCCTTGAGGTTAGACATGAAAAAAACAATTGCGTGGTGACAGTATGGTCAAGCTTGAGTGTATGATATCATGGAGTTTAGCTGTATTTGTTATTTATGATGAAAGATTGACAGGTTACCTGATATTAAAGTTTGGCAATGCCCCTGCCACCTAGAACAGTCCCCTCGCCCTCAACCTCTCCCCACCACCCACTAGTTCTTACTCTCACTTCATCCTTTGTGTCATGTTTGGCCTCATATTAGTTGTATCAAATGTTTGAAGCGGAAGACCAGTCGAAAATTGCAACTCAGTAACAGCTGTTCACCCGCAATTCAATCATACACACAGCAGCACAAAGGCACACATGCGAGCACTCACACTCCCAATAACCCTTATGTGCTTCTTCCTGCTCCCACCACAGGTTTTCTTAACGCCTCTCTTCAGAGCCTTCATTAGATTCCTGACGTTAGCAATGGTTCAATTCATTAAAAGCGCGACTCAGCCTTTGTGCATTTGCCTATAAATTGGTATTGATCTCTGAGAGGACAGGGAGGGGGGAGGAGAGAAGGAAGGGAGACAGCAGCGGAGGAGGGAGAGGTCTGTAAGTGTGTGTGGGTGTGTGTGGGTTGGTTAGTTGTGGATCACAGACTGGGGCTAATGGGAGGGTGCAGGGGGTCTCAGATATATGAGGTTCATTCAAGCAACATTCAAGGCAATTAAAAGCATTCATATAAACATTCATACAGACAAACTATGCAAGCTGACATGCATCTACAGATTGACAGATCTGTGCAGTATGTTACACACATACACATGTGCATACACCCACACTGAAACATAATACATTAAAATAGACATACTTTCAACGAATTAAAGAAAAAACCTGAATGAATGAGTGGAGAAATATAGTATGTGTGGATGCTTGCTGATGCTTGGTGCACTGCATGTAAAAAAATAAACAGTTAGTCTAAAAATACTGAGAATGTCCAGTGAATTTTCATTTTGTATTGAGACCGCAAAAGAAAAAGATGTGTGACTTTGAAAGAGGGGTCACTGTTGTGACACGGATAGTGACGGGTTCTGTCAAAAAGACTCCTAACCTTGCCAGTGCTTCGATAAGAACAGTGAGTAAAGTGACATCCATGGGAAAGAAATTAGTGAGGAGGAAAGTGTAGTCCACAACAGACAATTGATGACAATGATAGTCATACATTGTGCAATATGTAAGAGGAACAGATGAGCAACTCCTCCTTAGGTAACTGAGAATGTCAATGCAGAACGTGATCAGACTGTGTCAGCAAGAACAGCCCGTTGACAATAAGGGGATCTTGTACTTTGGATGCAGAGCAAAATCCCCTTAGTACAAAGATAAATGGACATGTAAAAGTTCAGTGCTGCAAAAATGGTGGGCATTAGTCTATAGAGATGTGGCAAAAGTGATATGGTCAAACAAGTCATGCTTCATATGATGCATACCAGGGGGATGGCAGGGGCCTGAATGCTTGACCCTTACAGCAAGAGCATGCATTAACTCTGTTATGTTGTCAGGGTGCATTTTGCTGACATAATTTGGGTCCACTTGCTCCCTTTGAAGAAAGGTTTATGCAAATCAATCCAGACTTCTTCTGAGTACTCACCTTTATCTGACAATGATGCATTTTACTAGAAAATAATGTGAATAAGACCAGATCTCAACCCAGTTGAAGAGTTATGAGAGATAGATTTTGGTTGATAAGCTACACTATGCTTCCTACTACCTTTATCAAATGCCTAATATAAAATTTCTCTTGAAAAAAGTGGTGCGCATCCCTCAATTAGAGTTGCAGAGACTTGTAAAATTACTGCACATTGTAGTCGCTCTGGTGGCCCATGGTGACATAACATCTTTTCAGGAAACTTTACATCAGTTTATCCTCTGATTTGTTTCCTGTGTGTATACTGACATTTCTTTAGTCTGCTCTAAAGGATTTTCCCCTGTTCACGTGCCACATTAAATATACTCTTCAATCTCATCATCATCTCCACTGTCTTCTCAGCATGGGACTGTAACACTAGTTTGACTGAAAGAAAGGCAGGAGGGTGAGAGAGTGTGTAGCGTGGAGAGAGGAGGAGAGAAAAAAAGAGAGAGAGAGACAATGAAAGCACATGCCATATAGAGGGGACTGGGCAGGCAAGGGTAGACAGCATAGCATGGTAGCCTATAGAATGCATGGGACAGTGTGTGTGAGAGAGTGAAGGGAAAGAGATGAATGGCGCAGAGGGGGAGAGAGAGAGAGAGAGAAAAAAAGGAATCGCGCTTAGTGGCAGAGGACCGATGGGACAAGCGGCTGTGTGCTGGACTAAAAGTTTTCAGTGTGAGGAAAAGGAAGAGATTAAGGAGAGGAGAGTGGAGAGAGAGAGGATCAGAGTGAGGATGTTAGAGAGAGTGTGTGTGGCTAAACACAGAGAGGGAGAGAGACTGCAGAGGCAGCACCTGGGACACAGAGAAGAGAGAGCAAAGCACTTCTTCCTCCCAGACTCCTTTTCTTCTCTGCTCTCGTTTTATTGCTTCTCTCTTTGGTGCATCAGCCCAGCTGAAACAGGGGAGGGTGGGAGGAGGAGGGGTGGCATGGTTCTATCCAACATCTGCCTGTAGGTAAGTGCAACATCTCTCTCATTTCCCTTCACTCCCCCACCCTCACACCTCACCCCTTTCACTCCTGCGGCTGAACCTCTGAGCGTCACACTCAAGGTGAATCGCATGCTGTGTGTGTGTATGTGTGTGTTTGCATGTGTGTAAGAGAGAGGAAGAGAGAGAGAGAAAGAAATTGCTTCATAATGTACAGTATGTCAAAGCAGAGCAGACACATAGTTGCCAGACATTGTAGTTATGTCTTCTTCTGGGGGAAAAAGGGCAATTTTACTGTAAAAAGAGTGAAATACGACTTTTTAAAATGTGTTCTTGAAAATTTAAATGTGTTTTTTAGAAGAAACCAAGTGTAACTTAGTGTATGTGATCTTGCCGCATTTTGTGATCCAATATGACATGATAGAATTAAAAAAAAAAATGTTTTTAAGTGGTTAATTCAAGTTCTTCTGGTCCCAACAGTTCAATAAGCTTTGGTCAAGGATTACAAAGTTTGAAGAGCAAGCTAGGTCATTTTTATAGCAGCAAGAAAAGTTGCTTAGGCATAATAACTGCCATTTGAGCATTTATTTGTTTGAAGTTGCGTCTTTTAAAACCTGACTCAGTCTTTGTGCTTTTATCTGTTTGTGTGTATTCAATAATCTGATGCCATGAGGGACCCTAAAACCCGTGTCATGGGGGATCAAAGGTTGGTCGTATGCATTTCGTCGTCTTTGTGGATCCTGATATTACATTCCTCCTTTTTAAGTGGGTGGGGGATAGGGGGGCCTGATGCGCCACCAAGGACAGTGGCCTGCTTGGGGGACATACTTCTTTATATGCCCATATGAACAAGAGCAACTATGGAATGTAAAGAAGTATGTATCCCAGGTTAGGAAAATTTTCAGCGCTGCATCTGAACAGAACCCATATATTAAGACAAAAACTTGACTTAGTCAAGAAACTGAATCTACCATAAATAAAACTTCCTTGAGAAGATGTTCTGTATGCTCTATTTACACCTAGTAGTGCTCGGTATTTTATATGCTCAGCTCACTGATAAGTGCAGTGTGTGTGTGTGTGTGTGTGTATGTGCATACTTTTTCAGCCCTGATGTGGCCCAGTTGAGTCCAGTCAGCTTGGTGCTGCAGAGAGATGCATACAGTAGAAAACTGTAGATGCAGCTGCAACTCAAGTCAGCAGTTTCCGCTTGCCCGCAATAGATTTTTGGATACCTCTTTCACTCTGTTCTTTTGAGTTTATTTGCAGAAAGGCAGAAATGATCCCTACACTGTAATGACGGTTGTTACAAGAACACTGTCTGCTTCCTTTGGAATACTCCTTTTTTGTCATTTATCAGGCTTTTGCATTGGATAGTGTGGATTTGTTAATGCTTAAAAAAACACACTCTCCATACACACACTCACATATACACACCACAGACGGACAGCAGTTTCCAGTAAATGGTGCAGTGATTAAATGCTTGCTAATGGATAGCATGGTCCGAGAGGATGGTCAGAAAGAGGAAGAGGCAGAGACTGGCAGCAGGACTTTCTAACGGATTACCAGGCACAGACGCCTGTGTGCAGTCATACTGTCTGGATCAGGGCTCAACTTGTCACATTTTCAAAATGACAACATTTTTCTTGGCTGAATGTGAAGTTGGTTTTAATGTTCACAAATAATTAGACTATTTTTTTTATTTTCTTTCACAATGCCAAACATTTCAAGAGCAGTGTCTGGTGGAGAAAGGTTTATATCTTAAGAGGCAAAAGTGACAAAAGAAATGTGGAGCAAGAAAGAGAAAATGACTTATGACAGATGTGAGTCAAACCCACAATGTCAGGATACATGATATCTGTCTCAACCCCCTGAGCCAGCAGAGCACGTTAAAGCCTTTTTTTTTTTGAGTCAGTCTTGTGTGAGAACTCTTAAGCTCTGATTGAGTGTATGTAAGATACATGGGTGTACTGGAAGAGGAACTAATCTGGTTGTGATTTAGAAGCAGGAACAACTATCGTTCCAGGTTTTAGTGTATGTATTTTGGCCTACTTTGTATATAAATACTGTATGTGACCTAGTTAGGGTTTACCTGTCCCTGTTTAGGTGTTATTTGGGCCAGTTTCAGTGCGGTAATTTGCCCCTGATCAGGTGTACCCTGGGGCGCTGTGCCTGTGTGGGAGCTGCTGAGCTGACAAGGATCTACAGTTAAATTACATTTCCTGCCAGTCTAATTTTAACAGGATTGTGAATTGGAGGAAGTTTTTTGTTAAAAAAAAATGTTAACATTACAATTCACATAAACACATATAACGCTCATCAACCAGAAGAGAAAAACTGGATTCCAAACACACGAACATAGTTTTCAAGCCCCCTCAGATATGAACTGTGTTGGTAAGTGTAGGTGGCAGTGTGTGTGTGTGTGTGTGTTTGTGTTTGTGTATGTGTTTAACATTGGAGGGATTTATTGCAGTAATTTTGAAAAAAACAGAGGGAAAGGTCATTGTACTGAATGGAATTCAAAGACAGAAGGGCACAGTGCTGGTGGCTTCAAGGAAGGGAAGCGAGACAGTAGCGCAGTGTGAAGTAGGATCAGAGTGGAGGGAGTTGTGGCACGTGAGAGTCCAAGATGAGGTGAGAGGAAAGAGGCACAGAGAGAGGGAGGCTGGATTGATGATGCTGTTCAGGACTGGTGTGTGTGTGTGTATGTATGTTTAGTGGGGGTGTGGGTGCAAGGGGGCTGTGCGGGTATTGTTCTGTCACTTTGCCTGTGTCAGCAGGTGGAAGCTCTCATCAGGACATTAAATATGCAACAATGCTGACTGCGGCACCGTGCTGAGACAGCCAAAGCCGGACGACTAGGGGGGCCCCACTAAAAGTAAACCAGCGGCACCGCTTTGCCTCACTCTGCGCTAGACAGCTATCCATCCACACACACACACATTCCAAGACCTCTGGCTTCTCCTCAGGGTTGCCCTGACCCCTCCTGGCTTCCCTCCTTGGCTGACTAGCTGGGTAGCCAGCCGGGACAGCTGGCTGACTTACTGACCGGTTGACAGGTTCCCCCATCTGGGAGTCCACACAAGGGCAGAGGCAAAGCTAGTAATCCACACACCCAGTGAGGGATTAGTGATAGTTAAATACAGATCAGTCATGTGGAACATTGACTGTAACGACAGAAAAATCAGTCTCTGTGAATGTGAAATTTAATGCAAAATGTACTGTACAGCTGACTGTATATGTGTGTAAATGAATGTTTGATTTACCGCTCTGTCAGCTACTGATAAAGCACAAAAGTGAAACTAACTTTTCAGGTTGTCAACAATTTTAGATTTCAGTTCAAAACATCAGGTGCCTGATGATACATCTCTGTGTAGATTCACAACTAAAACTCAGCCAGAGCTATGCATATAATTTTTTTCCACCAGATTTATACAGCAAGTTTGCATGCTTTTGCTCTAAATAAATGTACATTTATGACATTGGCATTGTAGAAATGGGCTTATGTGCACAGGCTTTGTTGCAACTCACACAATTTGGCATTATTTATTTCAACTTGGGCCCTGCTTTAAAAAAGTAATCTCTTCATTTATTTGAATGGAATCGGTCTTTTTACGTAAAGGCAAATACCAAGACAGGGGGCTCAGGAAAAACGACACAAAGTCATCCAGAAAAAGCATAGAACATAAATCCATTTTAGCTGTAGTTCAACATGATGTCATCTCACAAGATGCTGCTTTGGACAATTAAATACAAGCAAGTACACATTCCAGCTGGGTATGTTTGTAACATAAATGCTGTGTTTCTGCTGTTTAACTTGCCATCTTCCAGACAAAAGATAAAATAGTTGTTAGTAAAGTTAAAAGCTTGCCAGTAAGTACTACAAACTGTTGTACAGCGTCTCAATGGTCAAAACAACAGGGACAGGCTCCCACTAGTGCAGACCCCTGCACTTTTTTAACACAGGACTGAATCCCCAGCCAGTCATAAACAGCTTATCCTAAACCATCCGTTTGCATATCAATACTTATGCATGCTCCACCACTCATTAGGCCTGTTAATGAAAAGAATGGCAAAGTAGGATGCAGTTTTACTGACAGTCTCACCATCCCTTTCCATACTATCACACTTAGATTTTTGTAGAAAAACATGTACCTCAGTCTTAAGTCACTGTAAGTCGCGCACCTTAATGCACCTCATCTGTTTTTATGAACACCAGTTTGTGTTTGGGAAACAATGATGCAAGTTTTCTATAGAGGCAGACTGGGCTGTATGCTACTGTCGGACATATAGTAAGTCCAGTTTTAGGCTTATGGAAAGTTTGAAATGCATTAAGAAATGGTTAATATGCCTTTAGCAGAAACAGTTAATGTAGTGGGACAATAAAAAGAAAGTAGGAAGAAGGAAAACTGGATTTGTAGAAAATGCGTGCAAAGGGTAGCTTAATGTGGAAACACAACACTGATGATAACTTTTTGCCACAGACAGACATTTAAACCAAATACAATGATAAAGAATTTTTAAAATATCCTTTAAGTGTTTGTTCAACTTAAAAATAAAAAAGGATAAAATTTTATATGACACTAGAAAAACTAAAATAACACATATTTACAGAAATAAGTACATTTTGAATCAGGAGTGCGTTTCTGGGTCCTCATGTTTGTATAGTAGTGGAGGGTCTTCAGTATTACAATAGCCTTTTCTCTGGAGTGTTTATTTTCTCTATGATTATTTTATGTGTGTGTGTGCAAAACTCTGAAAATCATGCATTGTTAGTACGTATCCATGCACTTTATGTGCTTGATAGACAAAAGTGTGAGAGTGCATGGAAGAAAGTGGGGTGAGATTGTAAAGATAGGAGTTTTATAATAAGTGTCAGAGTTTATTGCTGGGATTTTTTCTCTTTAATCATGTTTATAGTAAGTGTGCATCAGCAGCAATTCACAGAATATAATAGGGGTGAGGAGTAATGGAAGTTGAAACAGATGCAGTGGAGTGGTAATGTATGTGTCGTCTCGCCCTGATACAAGGACACAGACACAGCCTATTATATTCCCTTCTGTGTTTATGTCTCTGAGGTGAATCTCAGGAGGAATGTACATCTGAACCCCCCAAAGTCATTCCTCAAACAATAGACTCACACATAAAATACACACACAAATACCGTCACATGTAGTAATGTAATGTATATTAAAGCTGTATATGGACACAAACAGTTGCAGTAGAGCATGCAGTATTAGTATTATAAGTATTGATTTATCTGACTGTTTACACTCTGTTTTCTCATGGGTGCACATATTAGAAGAAAGAACATAAACAGAATATAATATATCTGTACTGACCCACAGTTGGGTTTTTTTGGGCAGAAGGAACTTTTTGTAGTATTAGCACTGGCTAAAGCCAAGGTAAAAGTGTAGTTTTACAGATTACTCTGGCAAATTGCTTGAGAACTTTGTTATTACAGAATTGTGGTAAAATCTGTTTGGTTTATTAGAGATTGAACATGTGCTGTCACTGACATTATGCCGGACAAATTACTCTCAAGAAAAAAAAAGACAGATGTCAACAACAGAAAGAAAAAAGATAAGGTCCTGATAATAAATGACTTCAGAAACCTAAAGGATAATTACAAGCCTTAAAAGTCAATCAGCTAATTGGCTCATTGTTTTAATTTGCGAATGATGGTACACCAGTTCAAAAGGAAACTGAAAATCAATTAAGACAATGCACAGCATAATCAGAAAACAAATTACAATTTATCATTGAGCAATTAAATCAAACATTGTCTATGAGTGGGTCAGAGCTGAAGAGCTTTATCCTGCCTTTTACACATGCACACACACACGCAGTGCACCCTCAAAATCAGATCAGTCGCTATGCTGGGACAGGGATCAATGCTGAGGTTATTTGTTTCGATCAATTAAACAGACATCTGCTTGAATGAGACTCCAATAGACTGCAAAAGGCCCAACCCCTTCCCATCCACCCATCTTTATGTGTCTGTATGAATGTGTGTGTCCTTTTCATGGACTCAAAATAGAAGCACACACAGACGACACAAACAAATAGCACATAGTTAAATAATCTCAAATTCCAAAAGAGCATAATTTATTTTAACTAGTGTAAAACACCAGATGTATTTGTAAATTATTTCATAACTCTGCAGTTTTTTTCCTCCTATTATGGCTTCTGCCAAACATATTTAGCACCTAGGATGCAATGTAGGAAGGTGAAAGCAAAACTCCTGGATCTGGATTATCTGGAACAAGCAATGCCACAGGCAACTTTTGCACTTGTTTATTGTTTATGGTACGGGGGAAAAAAGAGGTAAAAGACACTTGTATCAGCGTGAGTATTATTTCATGGTTCCCACCAGTGTTCTCTGTACATCAAGTGATGTTGCTGACACTAGAGCTTGCCCATTACTGTACAATATGATGAGAGGGGGTCTGCTCCCATCAAATGAACACACGGGATAATTGTTATGCAGTGAAGCTGTGAAGCAGAGGGAAGTAATTAAAGGAACAAGGGCACTGTGGTGGTGGTGGGCCACATCCCCCTCCTTTACGTCCCCATCGCTACTGTTTCCCCCTGCTCGCTGGAGATTACACTCACACACACACATACACACACACACACACATTTTCATATGCAGATTCCACATACACTGACACCCTCATAATTACTGCCAGGGTTTACAGTCATCCTAATATTCTAATTATACTCTGTATGTGTTTATTAGGTCATAACATTTACAATTTTATGACACAGTAATTGTCATTTGACCAGAAACTAAAAAAAAAGGTTAAAAAAAGGCTCTAGTTGTTTCTTTTGTTGACCACACATATTGTACACTAGCACTTGCCCAAGAATAAACACGTTATAATATGGGAATTATACATTTGGGATACAGAACATACAATGTCTGTCTCAGTACCTTTTATTGTGCAGGCCCCGGCTCATGCATCCATCTTCTGCAGTACTTCAAAAATATATTTTTTCAAACTGCATCTCAGGGAAATTTATAGCAAAATTTAATTCACATATCTAATAAGGTATAACTGGGAATGTAATACATTCTTGTTATTCCTATCACTGGTTATGAGAAAAGTGAATGGAGGCTGTATTAAAGGGTGGTTTCATGGGCTGTAGATTTATTTTTTGGAAGTAGTTTGATGAAGGTAGAACAGTAGAATCTAAAAACTGAACAGCCCTTGAAAACTTTTGGTGTCAAATGCAATATTTTTGTATAGATGCAGACATAAAGATAAAAAAGG
The DNA here is from genome assembly GCA_029783645.1 of Ctenochaetus hawaiiensis. NCBI lineage: Eukaryota > Metazoa > Chordata > Actinopteri > Acanthuriformes > Acanthuridae > Ctenochaetus > Ctenochaetus hawaiiensis. Next base: position 685,386 of record JAPZDY010000002.1, on the reverse strand, counting down.
AAAATAAAAGAAAACAATCTTTAGGTCAGCTGGTCAAAAATGTGGCTAATTTGTCTCAACAGTTCGGTTGTTCCTTTACCTGATTTCATTGACAACATAAGGTAAAACCCCACTTTCATCAGATTTTGATTTTAATTCAGAACTCTGATTTGAGCTCAAAAGAAACACAACTTTCTGTCATGTAACCATCATCTAAGAACCATCATTCTTTGTTAAAAGCAAATTTAAAGGGCAGGGGGTGGGGTCCTTCAGGAAGGCATCCTTTGGGAAAAAGATATTCACTGGGTATAGAGTCAGCCTAAATAAAATTAATTCTACACTGGTCTGGTGTGTAAACTTCCGATAGATATACCACCTTTTTAGCTATACTAGTTGCACGTCTCTAGTGATGGCAAGGGCTGACAATTAGTTAGTAGGTCCACCTTTTTGGTCCAAACTGAGATATTTCTATAGGATGCTCCATACTATTTGATGGATTACCACGAAATATGCTACAGATATTACTGGTCTCCAAAAAAAAAAAAAAAAAAATTGAATGACCTTTGG
>JAPZDY010000002.1:606879-619840 GCA_029783645.1 Ctenochaetus hawaiiensis | reverse complement strand
AGTTTTAAGTTCCTGGGAATCAACATAACAGAGAACCTGTCATGGACTTCACATATCTCTGCCCTGGTTAAAAAAGCATTTAGTGTTTAGTGACAAATAGAAAAAAAGTGATGAAATTTTGAAAGAGTGCTGGTGAAGCAACACCTCATGCAGCAAGCCACCTAAATGATGGTACCCCATCACAGCAAGTGCTACCCAAGGCATGCGTTCGGTGGCATATCCTGGTCATTTAATCCTGCCTGATACAGCTCATGAGTGTGGCTTAAGTACTCTGTACTGCAGGATGCATGTTTCTGTTTCCTGAGTCAGAAATATACTACAGCCAACAAAAACGGTGTTCTTTTTACCTTATGTGGTTTTAATAACTGGCAGGAGCAAAATTTAAAAAATGGAAATGTTAATAATAATAAAAATGTTATTTGTTAAAAAAATTGAAAAAAATTAAGTTTTATAAAAAAGTAAATAAAAAAATAAATTTTAAGACGGTCCTATCGGATTATATAGTTGATTTAGTTGTTTTCTTTGTTAGCTTTCATTTAAAATAGACTCTTCTTTTTCTGCTTTCTTATTTGGTTATAGGAACACTTCTTACTGGATTAGTGGGGATGTAAATCACCAATGTCATGATCATACAATATGATACTGATTCTTTGGACAAGGGTACAATATTTGCCAGTATCAAAAGTCTGTTACAATCTGCTACGATTCCAGGGCCTACAATCAATTTAAGGCAATGTTATACACCCATTTAACACAGTTAAAGAATTAAATCAGTTACATTTCACCCGAAGAAAAAAAAAGTAAGCCAGAGGAGGGGACGGGTTTTGTGGCAGTGGAGCTGGAGGGCACAGGGGCAACATCACTTTAGGCCTCTAGGCTTTACAGCAGGCTTTAAAAAAAAACTTACATTTCACACACTGTTGTTAGTTGCTCTGACTAAAATGATGAGCCAAAATAAAGTGCTATGACATAAGCATTTTCAAACCAACAGAACGTGTAGTCTTCCAGAGAAATCAAGCAGAAAATGTCACACAGAGCTCTGCTTCAGACTAAACAGTGTATGCTGTTTGTACCTGACTGGAGGAGTGGGTGTTGACTTTGGGGGTGAGCTGTAGGCTGTTCACCCAATCAGAGGCTTGAAATGGCACTGGTATATTTTATATTATCTTTTTGGCCCAACCAAAAACAACAAAATTTTCTTCACTTTTTCTTGGGCAGGCAAGTTGCACATTTGGTTAAACTCAGTCCACCCCTGCCCGTAATTACTACTAGCCTTGGTTGTAGTAAAAATAGCAGAAGTAGTAGTTCTAATATTAAGCTTAGTTTGACATTGATTCAGTAATGGCATCCCGCTTAACAACAACTTGTAAGCAAGCTGTGTTTTGTGAAGTCAGCAAACAACCTTACCTTTATCTTAAATTTTTCCATCTAGTTGTGGTGTTGAATCTTTTAAACTTCATCTTAGAGGGTTGAGTGACATTTTGATCTCATCAGCATGGCTTTCTCTTTTTCCCCATTTTGAGTTAGCAAAGAAAACAGTAGCCTTGTGTAACCAACTTACAGGGCAAACATTCTGTTTGAACAGATTACTCCAGGTTGATTTTTTTTTCCACATTTATACACAAGTTTAAATTAAAAGTGACAACAATAATATGAAGGCTCTTTTTTTAGTTTCAAACTTTGCTGTGTGTGGACAGATGGAGGCTACAGTGATTTAATAATACAGTTTATTTACAGTGGGAGGCAGCAAAGCCCTTATGCAGAAGTAGTTAACAGTAAACTCTTGGCTGGAACACTCCCCTTCCTCCAGACTGCCTGCAGTCTGATGGGGCGTGTGAATGTGCTACCTCAGCGCTGGGCTATAAGAGGCTTTGAGAACAGGCTTAGGTCCTAGCATGGATACCTCTCTCTGACTCTCAGTTCTTCTTTTACCCTTTTATACTCTCTGTTTAACTTATTTTTCTTTATCAGTGCTGAAGGTAGGAAAAGATTAGCCATATATTTTGAACATGCTATTATATATTTAAAGCTTTGTGTTTGTGACTATTTGGGGCACTTTTTTTAAAAAAAATTGGGTGATGGCCAATCAGTATCTTTCTAATTTTAAATTCTAAATATTGTTATCATGTGTTTGTATGAATTTTAAGTAGAATTTTGTGTCTAGAGCAGCCAGCATAAATGAGGTACAGATTGAGCGACATTGGAAATTTTAATCAGTGTAGATACACATAAGGCTGCCACAAACTTTTAGATTCATGTATTATGTACATGGCAATGTTTATTTACTTTGATGCTAAGTGTCATAGTTTCTTTATTCAAAAGTTTCATAGAGTTTAAAGCTATTTTTCCTTCATTCCCTTTAAAATCCTATTATTCATTTTAATATAAACAACATATTAAGTTGCTGTACTATTGTGTTAGGAGTATTTATTAACTTACGCGTTGATTTGTTTATCATTTTATGAGTGTGTATTGATTTTTTTTCCTCTTCATGCTCAATATTTTAACATTTTAACAGCACTTGAAGCACAATAGTTTACTACATCTGAAGTAAGGGTCAGGTTATAAAAGGCAAACATTCACACAGAGTGGCATGACTCTTGTTGAAGTATAACAAGCGTCTTCACTCTCTTCATACTCTTTACTACTTTCCAACACACCTTTATGGGTATATGAGCATAAACCTGTGTTTGTGAGGCAAAATATCAAGTCCTCCTCTACTGATGATTTACTACTCAAGTGTTAAAGAGAGGGTGTCAGTCAAGGTAACTGTAGAGCAGGTAAATTATCCACCTTCTGTCAGAGTAATTAGCAGAATTGTTTAGTTAGGCAAAGAGGAAAAAGACTTGAAAGAAATACATTTCTTGTTTTGTATCACTACAGCTAAAAAGGTCTTCTTTTTTGTTGTCAGCATTAGAGGGCATTGGTTTCTGAACGTTACCTCAAATGTGTTAATGCTTTAATCTCCTGTGATAAGTCAGGACATCAAAATTTTACAGTTTTGATGTCTTTGATGTGAAGATCACATTCACATTCTGAAAAATATAGGGACTGAAGACTCAATTTATTTTAACTTTGTGATTCATTTTGTCAGATGTCTCTCTAGGTGACCATTCAGGGTTTTATCCATAATTTATTCATGCAACTATTAAAGGCTTTAGTATGTTATCAAAATTGATTAATACACATTCATTAATGTATTCTCTCTCTCTGTTTTCACTCCATAGGATGTATTTACTCAGCATCAGTCTGAAGCAGTCTTTCCAGCCTGCACAGCATTCTACAGATAGTTGAACAGGAGCACTTGAGGAGTCCTAAAATACTTTCAGCTCTGCAAAAAATGAAGATCACAAGCCATAAATAGATCATGTCAGAGACAAGCCTGGCAGAGCCTTGACCACAACAAATTCATCTTGAGCTTCAGTTGATTCCAGTGTCTTTGTTCTGTGCTGTGGTTTTAATCCTCCCTCATCCTTCCTCTGTGTCCTCTGTGCCACAGAACCGTCATAGTGCCCCTCAGAGGGGAGATGCCAGTCTTGCTAAATACCGACGCTTCCTTTAGCTCCAAGCAGGAGCTTCTGGACCTTCAGGACTGCCCTCCCGGTGGAGGTGCCTCTGTGGACACCCCCAGTCCCCCGGACTCTCAGATAGGCAGCCCTATAGGCTCGGGCCCCAGAAGCCCTGCTAGCCCTGGAACTGATGTCTCTATTAGGCCCCACATTTTTACTGTGGCTTCTACACTGCCAGGACAGCTATATGGGATGGAAACAGGAGCCCACATACAGACTCCCACGGATTTAAAGCTAATATCTACTGACTTGGATCAGCAATGTGGCTGGGGAGCTCTGAGGCCCAAAGCCATCCAAGTTTTTAATACCCCTCGTTGGTTGCTGTTCTTCCTTTGTGTGGCCTCGTTTCTCCAGGGTATGATAATCAATGGCTTTATTAACACAGTGGTCACCTCCATTGAGAGGCGCTTTGACCTGCGTAGCTACCAGGCCGGCCTAATTGCCAGTTCCTACGACATTGCTGCGTGTGTCTGCCTGGCTTTTGTCAGCTACTTCGGCGGAACGGGACACAAGCCTCACTGGCTGGGATGGGGGGTGTTGATCATGGCAGTTGGTTCTTTAGTGTTTGCTTTGCCTCACTTCACGACACCCCTCTACCAGGTTAGTCTTCCAGAGCAAACAGGAATGTGCTCTGCCAACCGAACCGGCCCGTGCCAGGACAAGGAGGGCGGAGGATTGTCCGGCTATCGTTTTGTGTTCATGCTGGGTCAGTTTTTACATGGCATGGGTGCTACGCCTCTCTACACATTAGGGGTCACATACCTGGATGAGAATGTGAAATCCAACTATGCACCTGTTTATATTGGTGAGTCACATGAGTAATTCATTTCATATTGCATACTATCTATCACAAAATGTAAAACATATTTGTAAGTAGCAGGAATTTGACTTGCTGCAATGATGACAGTTGAGAACAAGGATGTGTTTTCAAAGTCTGCATTGCAATTCGTTATAAAGTCAAATCCCTGAAAAAGTTACCTCAAGACACCTAACAAATAGAGTATACGTCCAGACCACGCACTATAATTTAATTAACTAAAACCCAAAATTTGAAAGGACTTCGAACGAGCAAGCACTTGGTGACAATGATGAGGAAAAACTTCTTTTTTTTATCAACCTTCTTGTCTCAGAACAGAACAAGGCGTAGTGAACAGCTATCAGACATATCTGATCAGGTTGAGAGAAAGAAAAGAGAGAAACATCAGGGGGACAAAAAGAGAATGAGACAGAGGTTGTGTCCTGGAGAGCACATTAAAACAACAAAAAAGCCTAAACAATGGAAGTGAAATCTGTAACCAGTAAAACTGATATACTAAATTCTAATAATGAAGTTGTTATTATAATCAATTGTATTTTATTTTTGCAGTATGTTTACAGAACATGTATATACATATGTATGTGTCCATACATTTCAAATACTTACATGTAGTATGTAGATGCAATCACCTAGTTAGTGTATATTGGGGGTTAGCAGCAGCACAGCAATTTTCTTTTTACCACAAACACAAAAACTGCCAAGTATCTATCTTAATGCATCAGCTTCAACAAAAAGTTTAAATCAAGAGGTTTTCTTACTGTCACACAGCTTTCCAGTATGTTAACTATCTACAGTGTGCATCGCAATAGTAATTGCACTCTAATAAAAGAATTGTACATTAACAAAAAATATTAAAAGATAACAAATTTCACGATACAGCAAGACTTTAAAAAATAGTAGTGTGGTATCTTTTGTAGTGATGCTGTGAGGATGTCGATGAAAGAATCTCTGCTGACGCTGACTTGATCGCATATAAAGAAGTGTATTACAAAAAAGTACAGTGTCGATCAGGTGTTCCGGACAACCTGAGAGAGCGTTCAAAGCCAATACGAAAACTCTGACGTGGAGTCACAAACATTTCACTTTTTATAGTCTTGATGGAGATATCACCACCGTACCAGGCACTCAACACAACATAGATGAAACCTTTCAACTGTCCGGTGCCGTATATTAGACTTTCCTCTTAATTAGACCAAGCTGAGGCCTGGAGCTTTGAGAGCATCTCTCCAAGGCCATGCTAAATCACAATACAAGATAAAAGACAGAGAAGATGTTTTTCAACTCATTATAGGGCCTAGAAAGAACTACCTATTACAAAAAGAATGCTGAACCATGTAAAAAACACCACTCAGAGAAGGAGAGTTATACTATGTAAGAGTTAACTCATATTAGGGCCATAGCATAATATACTACAGTAGTCTTGCTGTAATATGTGATACATATTTAACTTTACAACTGCAGAAAGATTTTTGAATCCTTCCCACACAAACTGCATTTTTGTGGATGTCTGTCCATATTCTACGATATTTCATATTCAGGGAATTGTTCTTCTTCTTCCTCTGTGAAGTAGAAATTGTTTGTGAAATGAAACAGTTCAACAAAGTATTAAGACTACAGTAAAAAAAAAATTGAGCTTTGTACACAAAGCTGTGGAGAATTTGGAGAATGTAGTCATAAAGAAAAGCTTGCTTTGAAAAATTTGTTATACTGATAGACATGATTTGGTTACATGTTTTTCTTTACTATTCAGCATACACACCACAGGCTGCAGTAGCTGTAGCATTCATTTTGAAGTAGAGCTGTCATGGTGTCAGATTTACACCATAAGTTTATCATGGCCTAAAGAATTCACAATAACAATATAAACATTATATCTATTAAAAATTATAAAAGATTACAATGCTATCAGCAAGATGTATCTTTAAGTTTGTTTACTGCATAATTTGTCTTTCTATTGGCAAATAATTATCTTCAAAAAACAGTTGTAGGAAGGTCAGAGTGTCAGTAACAACAATTGACCAAAAGTGCACAGAAAAAAACATTCTTCAGTGCAAAGGAATATGAGCACCACCTACTGTGAAAAACAAAATAGTTAAACAGGCTCTGTATAATAGACACAATAACATCACATGTACTTTCAACACAATATTGATAATTAATAAATTTTAAATATCAAGATTATCGTCAGTACAGATTATTATCGGCACCTTTATTAAAGTTTAAAAAACTTAATCAGGATGCTGTATCATGTCTCCCCTGCCTGCTTGTTAAAAACCTCCTGTACTGGCAGTCACTAGGACTTACTGTTATGTTGCGTGACCCTTGATTCCTGTCAGCAGCCAATGGCAAAAAACTCTCCATGATGCACAAGGATTTTATACAGTAAACCATCAGCAGGCTGCACACTTTTACTTTCTCCAGCTGTGAGGTATTCTGATATTATCACATCTTAGAATATGATCAAAAGGCACTGAAAAGAAAGTCTTATGGACAAAACACGATTGAACTTGTAGTCTAATGCATGAATTAATGTGGTGCTGACATGACACAAACTAGGCAGGGGAGTGACGTACGGGTTGTATTTCTAGATATTTTGAAGAAAAGACATCAGTATTATTACATAGTCGAGATGTTAAAAAAAATCAAACAAATGTAAAGATAGTAAAAAGAATGATTTAATGCAACTCATGCACACGAAAAAATGTATACAGCCCAAATAGTGGTTGAAGTGGGTGAGCACATTTCTCCTTGGTTCCCTCTAACCACAACCTAAAGCACTGACACAAAGAATTGTTTCCTGTATTTCTGAGAACTGGATACAGATGAAAGTCCTTATTAGGTTGAGATTACCAAAAATTTTTTTTTTTGTCTGCACTCTTAGATGCAGGCAGTACATCTGTTGAATCTCTCTTTATTCGTTACATCTAACTTCTCATTGTTGTGTTGCTATCTACTGAGATCATGGGCAAGCATGTCATTTTGACCATATAACACTCTTATCAACATGAATCCTCACCATTCAGTATTGCACTTTGAGCATAAAGTAGGCAAAAGAACAAACAGTTCCTTTATATGCCATTTTCCTTTGCCTATTTAAAATAGCAGCAGAACATGGTGTAACCCACTCAAGGAAATACTCTCACCTAAACACACAAACACACATGCACATGTCTCTAACTTCAATGTCCTTTTTCATAATTAAACATGGACTCTGTGGACATACAGCCCAGTAAAGAACAATGGGGCATTTTTTAACCTGAAGAGGAAAGTAGGGAACAGGAAGTAGACATTCACTGTACTGACACACCCATGGTCTTGCTCTGTGTCTGTGATCTCCCTCTCTCTCTCCACAGGGATCTTCTACACAGCAGCCATTTTAGGCCCAGCAGCAGGCTACCTACTGGGAGGATACTTCCTCAACATTTACACTGAGATCCACCTGACGTGAGTCTACATTTGGTAGTGGGATGGATTAGAGTAGACTTTGACTATAATATCATAAGTTAACATAGTAAAATGTAATAAATAGAATGAACTTGAATAGACCGAAATAGATTATGATAGAATAGAATTGAACAGAGGATCATAGTATAAAAAAGACCAGACTAGAGTATATAAGGTTAGAGCAGACTAGAGCATAACAGACAAAGAAATAATCATAACAGATTATTAAAAATAGGATGTATGCAATTCAACAATGACAGTGTGGATAAAAAGTTGTGGACCTGCATTTAGAGGCTAATATCAGTAAATATCAAGTGAGGAAACAGTATGTACATGTCTTTTTGTGTTTGTGTGTGTCCTCACAGGACTGAGATAACCCCAGAAAACCCTCTATGGGTTGGGGCTTGGTGGGTCGGCTTTCTAGCAGGGGGTGCAGCAGCTTTGCTGATAGCATTTCCTATCCTAGGCTATCCACGACAACTTCCAGGTATTGCTCCTGTCCATTGTGCATGTACAAATACTCTCTATTGCAACAAGAAGGAAGTAACAATGTAAAAGAGCATTTACATATCAGTTTTTGTTGTAAATATAAGTATAAATTGGCATGGGAATAGCTCATGCCCTTTTCAGTTTCATCAACCTTTCCTCTTTCTCTCTCTTTAGGCTCTCAGGCATTTGTTGGCATGCGAGTATCTGAGGCCCACCAGCTAAAGGACGGAAGCCACACAACAGCCTCAGATCCTCAGTTTGGCAAATCAGTCAAAGACATGCCAAGGTAGTGCATTATCTTCAATAAATGCATTATTAGAGATTAACATTTATCCAGTGATCTGAAGAGAGATGATCTTAAGTTTGATAAGGTAGTGGATAGTTTTAGCAGAAACCAACAAGAAAAAAATATGCTTTAAGGGTATTATATGCAAGATTTACTACAACTAGATACTGCATTTGAGAAAAAGCATCTCAGACCAAAACAAATGCTGTTTCGTTCAATCCATGAGTAAATATGACCCAACACTGTTCACAAAACTGTGATTAAACAGTCAACAATGCAGTGCTGATTCAAGAGGTGGTGGATACGTTTAACAACCTTACAGTCTATGGGAAAAAGCTGTTTTTTAGTCCTGTGGTACAGCAGTGAATACTACTATATCTCTTGAGAGAACAGGCAGTGGCTGGGACAGATATTGTCTCTAATGTTCTTTGGGCTCTGTGCAGGCAACTCACCTCATGGATATCACTGCCGCCTGCTAATTAGGACCACTGATGTTCTGAGCAATTTTAATCACCCCTGCAGAGCCTTCCTGGGTTGATTAGATGCTAGTTTGTGATGTGTCTGGTCAAAATGCTTTCTATCACTCCTCTGTAAAAATTGACAAAAATTTGGACCCTTTCATACATTTGCGCCCGGCGCAAGCGCAGGGGTTTTAATTTGTTCAGCGGAGTGTCCAGTCAACCTTTGCCGCCTTGTTCCAGGAGCAGCAGAGGTATCCTGCTCTGCCCCGCCCAGTGCGCCACTGACGCACAGCGGATAGTCCTATCAGCTGTGTAGAATCATCTCATCAATTCATGGGTGTTTCATGGGTGTTTTTTGGCCGATAATGCATGAACTAATTGGAGAATCCTCTCTCATTCCCTTTAAAGACTGGTTGTGCAGTGCGCCAGTGGCACAGGCATATTGCTATCTTACACCCGGCGCAAACATAAACAGACGGCTGAACTATAAGGATTCATTCATTCATTCATTCATTCATCCATTCATTCATTCATTCATTCGGCTGGACAGGGACAAAGCTCAATATATGTATTGTGTCAGACAGCTCTCAACTAATTCCCCCCTTAAGTCAAATTGTTTAGAAAGCAAACATTTCCATATTTTGTCTCATATATTTCTACAATATATTTTTGCTTGCACAGGCAAATGCGTGCATATGCAGGCACGCATGCACACACGCACACACCTAAAAATTAAATTCATTTTGTGAATAGAATCCATGTGGTAATTAATGGTTGAAGGACTGTTTTTCTTTCAGCCGCTTGTTGATATTGAATTTAAACAAAGAAAGGCGATTCAGCCGTCTCAGTGTTACTCTGGCAGTGTTAAACGCCTCCTTGTCAGCTGACCAAAAAGCAGTTTTGTTGGCTCTGAATAAAACCTTCACCTCTCCGTTGATCCTGGCTCCACTGAGTTGGCTGATTGGGGAACGCTTTCTCTGACTCTGTGATAACCACATCATCAACAAATTTGCTGATGTGATGTGTTTACCTTTGATGTGCATCATACAGGATTGATGTTGCTCTTCTGTGTGGCAGTCTCTGAACATGTGCCAATCTGTCATCTGAAAACAGTCCTGAAGGGCTGCTGTAGCATTGTTTGTCCACATTTTAACAGTTTTTTCACTAAAGATTTTACCTTATTTAATCAGGTTGAAGTAAAAGGCAATAAAAATGAGAATAAAGGAGAGCCTTGTAGCTGTCAGTGTTTTTTTAGGCATGTATAAACAAGTTTTTTTTTTGGTAAAGATGTGGATATACAAGTGAAACTGAGGTAAAAAAGTCTGTATGAGTAAAAAGCAGCTACAATACATACTTTACAGTACATACTGTCTGATTGTTTTTGTCATGTGAATGCTGAGGACTGGATAAAAAACAGGCAACAAACACAACTCTCTCTAATTTCCCTTTGCTGAATCAACCTGAGTCTTAATAAACTTTTTCTATTTTTCCTGCAACCAGACATTAGCCAGAAGTTGGCTGGGTAACAGCCTTAGGTTCAAGATGGATTAGTTTAGCTCAGGTCAAAGTGCTTATTCTTGTCTTTCTATGGTGATAGCACTGCTTGCGTTGATGTGTGGTCCGGCAGGTCCAGCTGAGTGTTCAGGAAATGCTGCTGGCGGTGACTGTTTCATAGTGCACTGTACTGAACACAATGACCACAGATCTTTTATGACATAGATAGGTGTGCGTTGGTCATAAAGAAAAAATATATATAAATATATGTATATACTGTATATATGCTTCAGAAAAAAAGTTGAAAAATCTTAAATATCAAGTTACAACAAAAAGTTGCAAGAAGTTAAGGGAACTATTGACCACTGCATCTGCATGCACTGTCAACTGTCAAGTGCCACTCTCTTTCTCTCTCTCTCCCTCTCTCTCTCTCTCACTTTATATATATATATATATATGTGTGTGTGTGTGTGTGTGCGTGTGCGAGTGCACGCATGCGTGTGTGTGCATGTGTGTGTAATAGAATATTATATGCCAGAGCAAGCAGATATCTGTCAATATAAGATGTGCAGAAAAAATGTTTTTGAAATTGGATGAAAAGTACCAAATACAAACATTCGATGTGAGCTCAATACAAATACAAATATATCCCCACAAAGAAATGACCACGAGAATTCATTTGAGTTATAACCTGGAACTGGATTTTAGCTAGTTGCTCCATTTCAAAACAGTCCTTCTCCTTAGCACCACCAGTCTCTTGGCTGTGGGGAAGTCTTCTTTAGAGGAAGCATCTAGTCCATCAAGATGCTTTGGGGTCCAGGCGCCAAAAGACCATTTTTTGTACAGAATAAATGATTTTGTGTCCCAATCTGTCATTCTCTCTTTATTTTCACTTGTCTATCCTAAATTGAACTTTGCTTTAAGTTGAATCTGATGGTTCTGATTACTTCTTACTGATTCATTTTTATTTGCTCACAACACACATGTGAACAAGTTACCTGTCTGCCCCTCAGTGGCTTTCATTAACATTATATTGGGTAAAGTTAAAGACATTACAGTCGAGATCTGCAATAATACCGAATCACGCGATCAGTCACAATGTTGAAAAACTTTAAAAACACAGATTTTAGCTCTGAAACAGTAAAGTTAATTGAAAATAAGCTGGTATGTGTCACTTTAATGATGTGTTGTTGTTTTGTTGTGTTTTGGCGCTTTTGTTAAATGCTGTGCATAGGTTATCAAACTGATGCTGTGTTAGTAAGATGTTTTCTCAATTTGTTTGTGTTTTGTCTATTTGAATTTGTTGTCTTAATTTGAAGTGCGTTCGGCCCATCTTTCCCTCCATAAGGAAGTCACTAAGGAATCACTGAATATTACATAACAAATATGTTTGTGGATCTCATACAGTGTTTATCTTTGTAAGGAACAGCTCCAGGCTGTAGAGATTAGAGTGGCCTGGTTTAATTAAAAAGAAGCTTAAGTTAATTTAATTTGTTGCAGAAACTATTGCCCTAACTCTTCCTTCCCTCTTTTTCTTTAGATCTGTGCTGCTCCTCTTAAAGAATCCCACCTTCCTGTTCCTGTGCCTGGCAGGGGCTACTGAGGCCACTCTTATTGCAGGCATGTCAACATTTGGTCCAAAGTTCTTGGAGTCACAGTTCAGTCTCAGTGCATCTGAGGCTGCCACATGGTTCGGTAAGTGACTAATTAAAAGGGAAAATGTAACGACGTGATACAAAGTCCAGAGTAAATCCAAATGGTTGATTAAATGTTGTTACAAAGCCATCTCAACTGTCTGTAGTTATTTATTTTAAATCCATGGCTGTAACTGTAACTACAGCTCCAGTAACTACTACTACTGCTCAGACAGACTTTTCCTGACTTTTGGTAAAACGTTTTGTTTGGGAATGTTGAATATCTAACATCCAAAACTAGACTAGTTAGACTAGAATCTTTAATATGTAGTGTAAAAATTAACATTCGCATATACTTTTCAGCAATTCATAGAAAATTAGTATGATTTTATTGTGTTCTTTTTATTCTAGAAAATTACCTTGTACTTTTTGATCTAAGAAATGTTTAGCATGTTTTAGCATTTAATTTACACTTAACGGTTAATTTTTCTTTTTAAAATGACAAGATCCTTGTGTCTCTTAAAAATGACACCCTGAACATATACAACATGTCAAATATCAAAGTTCCTATAAAGTTTTCATATCTTTTTGTTTGTTTGATTGTTTATATAATTTCATTATACAACTTGTTGTATAATGAAATTAAAATGTGGTTCCCTCTCGATTGATTAATTGATTGTATAAAAAAAAAAGATAAAATTATTTAACATGAAGGAGTGCAGATGGTGCATTAAGCAGTCTCACAGCCTGAGGGAAGAAGCTGCTCT
>JAPZDY010000002.1:589910-605216 GCA_029783645.1 Ctenochaetus hawaiiensis | reverse complement strand
CCAGTTTCTCAAAGCATTTCATCAGGATGGGGGTGAGAGCCACAGGGCGGTAGTCATTTAGATCAGACACTGCAGACACTGCAACATAGTAGATAGAGCAACAATGTCTCAAGCAGGATGGTGGTCAGGGTGGGTTCGGCAGGTCAACCACACAACTGACATCCAGAGGACAAGGGTTCCAGACACAGGCAAAACCAAAAGCAAAACTTGTAGTGTCAAAAGATCTTTAGCTTAACATAACCAATTTATTTTGATGTTAAAACCTGTATTATATCACAAAGATAATCATGTGTAAATCTTACCAGGTATATTTTTAACTTAACCCTGTGCTTTGTTGCCTAATACCAACCATCTGCAACTGTTTTACAACATGTACCACAAGTTTAGAAAGGCTTTTGGCTTTTGTGACATGAGACACAAGGAAATGACAAAAGGGTGTATTTCTTAACGAACTGTGATGAGAATGTGTTGGGCCAGGGACATACTGTATTCACCCATGGGCCCATTGACATCTTTATTAGTCTCCTGTCAGGAAAGTTAGTCTGCGCCTCAAACAGTTCAGAGGTTGTCACAGAATTAAAATAGGCAAATATAATGATAGAACAAACATATAATTCCATAGTGATGATTTTGCATTTACCAGTAAGTATTGTAGCTGATGGTGATGGTCATAGAGAAGTGAGAGGTACCAAGTGTACAAAGTATGAATATTCACAGAAAAACTATGAAAATCTGTCCACTCCAGGACTTCTGATCACTGTTTCAAGGTGCTATTTCTTTAAGTGCCTTGGAGTGGAACTGTAGTGTGACTGTATGTGTATTCATGCTATTTTAACCCTTTCCTAGGATACATGGTGGTACCAGCTGGAGGTGGTGGCACTTTTCTGGGTGGCTACGTTGTGAAGAGACTGAATCTGCGCTGTCGAGGCATCATCCGTTTCTGCATGATATGTGCAATGATCAGTCTATTCGCTATCTTCGTTTTTCTTATCCACTGTCCCAACATGCCCATGGCTGGTGTAACAGCTCCATACCACCCTGGTCTGATGGAGGAACACCAGCTGAAACAATACAAAAACCTGTATGACATGCCCAGCAAGCTGCGCCTTAGAAACAGGTAATTTGACCTTTTTAATTACAATGAAATAAATACTGTGAAAGTCTCATTTTTTAATTTTTTTTAAGAAATAAGAGCAACAGGTAATGCTCTGTGCTAATACAAGGTTAATGGAAACAATATGGTTTATATATGGATGCTAAACAAACTTTGCATCATAGTTGTTCAGTCACACAGTGCTAGTGTCCGTCTGGTCTAGTCAACTAAATTGGCCTGTAGGGGGTTGGTTGGGGAGGTGTTGGGTGGCAGGTGGGCCTTCGTGTCTCCTCCTCTGGGCGCTTTTTGTTGCCCTTCTGGGTCCCTGGGCCTGCAGTGTATGTCTGTCTTCCTCTTCCCTTTCTTAAGTTTTTTTTTTTTTTCTTCTCTTTTCTTTTCATTTTTTAATTTTTCTTTTTTCATTATGTCCTGTCCTCCCCTAGTTTCTCCCCTGATTCACTGTGGTGTAGCACTGCCCTCTTTGGCTAACAACAGGAAACTTCACATTATAAAGTCTGATAGGCCAGTATCCGAGGAGGGCGGGTGATGGTCACAGACATGCACTAAAATAATAAATATAATATAGAAATAAGAACATAATATAATAAAGATTTTGGCTGCAGGACTACAAATGCGTCAATCTCATGAAAAGTTGATAACCAATGTGGTCTCACACTATGGGGACAAATGCAGACAAAAAAAGAAAAAGAAAAAATAACTTAATTAATATTTTTATTGTAGTTTTAGTAAAAATGAATATAAATAAAATGAGCAGTGCAGATGTTTACCGGCTTATATTAGACTGCACAATAGTTTGCAATAGTGCTTATGTAAAAAAAACTGCTCACTCTCTGTACCTTCATTCAAGTAACATAACCACCGGAAAAGATGAATGTAAGATTGTTTCTTTAGCCTGTACCTTCTCTAACTAACCGTAATTAATGGATTTGTCAATTTATGTACCTTTCACAATATCATTTAGGTTTTAGCATTTAATTTGACAAAACCTGTAATGTATTAGATCATTATTTCAATTTCTATTTGATTACATCATTCATTTATCATTTTAATTTACCCAAAATTACCATGAAGGGTGGGATCCAGAGTTTCAATAAAACATCTTATTTCAGTTTTATAATCCTGTTATTTGTAAATCCTTTGAGCTTAAGATTAATTACCTTATCTTGCATTAAAATATGTCTTTTGTCAAGATTGCATCTAGCTATGATTTAACCGGATTTACATTTACACAGTATGTGTATCAGTATGTGTCTCCAGTGTCCATACTGGGATCCAATTTGGATCTGATCTGTTTAAATAGCTGCTTTCCCTCATGTTTTTTCCTTCTTATTCTTACACACTCCTCTGGTTTATGCTGTACAAAAAATTATGCTGTAAAGATTTCAGCCCGCATATGTCTGGTTATTGTACATGGATTGAAAACATGAATGTACTGACTCTTGTGTTAAATGAGGTCACATTGCTTGTGTCATGAAAAAGTAAATGCACCCAAAACATATTAAAGACCGACTGCAATGTGACTGACCATTCCACCTCCTTCAGTGCATTTAAATCTGTAATTTCATGTGGTTAAGCACTATAAGTTTACAATCCAATCACACAAAATGCATTTTTAAAGGAAAGGGTGTAACTGATGACAACTAGTGAGTGAATGTCACTATTTTTAGTTTGTTACTCCAAGTAACAAACTTGGAGTAGTTTGTCACTTGGAGGAAAGTGTTGGAAAAGTGTTGATCTCCCTACAAAGAAATATATTTATTAATTGATTAATCTTCTTAAGGTTCCTCAAATTTTATTTATGGAGAGAAGTGGGTGTGCATGTTTTTTTAGAGCCATCGTACATTTGCACTTAGTTTATTGGTTTTTAACCAAGGTTATTTGGAGTTTACTCAAAGGATCTTGTTTGAACAGTTTATACCACTTATTTAAGTCCTTTTTCAGAAATGACATTATGCACTTCAAAATATAAACCTATGATGACTTGCACAGTGATGACTCTAGAAAATATGTGTTATCAGAGTTTTTTTAATTTAAGAGCAAGCAGCCTCATGCTGACTTTCTTCATTGCCCTTCCCCATTGTATTCCCTTTTTCCTCCCACACTTTTTTTCTCATCTCCCTCTGTTTCTCTCATTTCTGCTTTTTTTCCCCTTGTGTTTGCAGTTCTTCTTTGGAGGAGGACCTGACAGTGGGTTGTAATGCAGGCTGTAATTGTGTCAGAGAGCTGTACAACCCAGTGTGTGGTGCGGACGGTGTGATGTATTACTCCCCCTGCCATGCTGGCTGCAGCTCTATCAACCATACTGAGAGCTCCACAGGCAAAAAGGTACAGTACACACAATATGTCATTTTACTCTGCAAAGAGCAGTGTAACATTTGATTTTCAAGGATCTTCATCAGTTTCGGTGCTTACACATAATTCAAACCAAGTGCATTTAAGAGGAAATCAGAAAGCTGTGGATATAAATACAGGGGACAGCATTTTCTTCAAATATTTTCTAATATTCCTCCTACATGCTGGAACTTTTCTGTTTCAAGGCATGAAAGCTATTGTGACATGTGCATTTGTGTCTTTAACCATTGTTTTAATCTTGGTACCAGGAAACAAACACTTTTCTTTGTATCTCAAACTTCCAACATAAACTGTGGAAGTTTATTCAGAATAAAACATAAACAGCTGCAGCAGCTCTTTAGATTGTTTTGAGTTGATAGATAAGCACATATGATGTGTAATCAAAGTTTCTGATACTATTTATTTAGTGCATACACTGAGCACTTCACAGTAATGTGCATGTTAAAGGTGTAAGCAATAAATTTCATTATAGGTGTTCAAAGTTACACTTAATCAACATCAGTTCCTAAGTCACAATGACGTGTGACCACTTCTGCATACGCATTTGTGATTTCCAACCCATGAGCAGAAGATGCAGCATGCTTGACTCTGAACGAATCTTTGTCAACTGGCAGTGCAGTAAAAACATGTGCCAGCCAGCTAGTAGATGTAATAACAGACGACTTTACTACATCACTGTCACAGGAGAGTGTTTCCACCTGCCTCAAGATAGCTATGATTGTGCCTGTTCTTTAAATCACCACTGTCATGGCACTCACCCTTATTCTGATGAACTGCTTTACAAACTGGTTCACCAGCACATCAAGAACAACATCTCAGTCAGCCTGAACCCTCACCAGTTTGCATTGAGAACCAGCAGATCCACAGGATGCCATCTCCACTGGCCTTTACTCAGTCTTTACACACCTACAAGAAAACAGCACCTACATCACAAGCCTGTTTGTTAATTTAAGCTCAGCTTTTAATGCAATTTCCCCTTTTAAACTGATGGGAGAACTTAGCATTTTTTGGTTGAGTGCCACATTAGATATTGTACTGAGACGCAAACAGTGATTAGAGTGTGTTGAAAGAGGAAAGGTGTACTGTCAACAACCTTCTGCTCAACAGCACTTAAACTTCAAAACAAATCTCACAAAAGAGGGACCTGGTGAAGATGTGAACACAAGCTACAGTCACAGAGCTTTCATTCTCTGTTGTGCAGTTTGATCAACCAAAGAGCTAAAAGAACAATAGTCAAACATCAGGGAGAAGAAAACACCTTTTTTGTCATAAATATTGTTTATGAAGTGTGCATTCTTGTCATGACATTCACTGTTTGGATTCATGCTTATATTAGCAGGGCCCTGTAGCATTAGTGTTATAGAGTAAATGTGACGTGAAATACTGATCAGAAATGTCAAATAGTTAGGGATCATCAGGTTACTCAATGATAGAAAAGCATCTTTAAAAAGGACACAAAATCAAGGAGTTTATAGGAAGTTTATTTGTGTAGGTGGTACTTTTTTAGGGCAGGTAGAGAATCAATGTTAACAATATTGCATTTGAATTATTAGAGAAATCACAAGTATTTTGAGTTAATATTTTCATTACAAGAACTATTGACCTCATAACTGGTTCAGTGTGTGATTTCTTTTCAAATGTGTCTGTGTATTTTAGGTGTACTCCGGATGTAGCTGTGTGGTGGGAAATGTGTCTTGGGCTGCTGAGGGCTTTGCACTGGCAGGGAAGTGTGGCAGCTCCTGCCATCATATGCCGTTTTTTCTCTCCTTCCTTTTCATCATCATCTCCTTCACCTTCCTCTGTAGCATCCCAGCACTCACCGCTACGCTCAGGTGAGTGACAACAATGAAGCCTTAAAATACACACACATGCACACAGACACTGTACTTTCACTGTAGGTCCTGCTTGTAGCTAGCACTGTGAGTTTGTTTATTAAACTTATAAAAAAATATTTCATGCTTACTGCATTATTGTTACTATTCTTTAAGACCAATACTTCATGCAGTTGCACGATGTTTTAAGTTTTTAATATATTTAGCATGTGGTAACTGCCTTACCCATGAAAGTAACTGATGGCTATATAGGGTGTGGTTTTATACTTGGATCAACAGACACCCTGTACATGTTAGTGTTTAATCCCGGCAACACAGGAGTTTTTTTTTTTGTTTGTTTTTTTTTTACATTCTATTTATATAACATACAAATGATGGTCCAATGCTACAGCTAGGTGCCATATTGGAAGCCTTGGTTTAATCAAACAATGAAGTGTTTCCATTTGGCCTTATGTTGAGGCAAAATAAATGCCTTGCAGTCTCTTCACTTGGATGTTTGACCTTTACTGTGTTATTTGGGTACAATGTAGAGTGAAGAATGCTGTTTATTATTTCATCAGCTGTAGGAAGAAAGTTTTTGCTCACCTTAATTCAGAGTTTGACATATGTATTTGAAAATGACTTGGTGTCACCACAACTGCTTTGGTCCAGAATGCTACTTGCAAAAGTAAACAGACTGTACTTATACAGCACTTTTCTAATGTTCTGGTTACTCAAAGTGCTTTACAACACAAGTCAGCATTCACCAACTGACACACACATTCACACACTAATGCCAGGTGGCTATTCTATAAAGTGCCAACAGCTCCTCAGAAACTCATACATACACGTTCACATGCTGGTACAGCCATCGGGAGCAATCTGATGTTTAGGATCTTGCCCAAGGATAGTTTGACATGAAGACTGCTGGAGCCAGGGATCAAACCACTGACCATTCAAATAGTACAAGATTTCTTCTACCTCCTGGGCTACAGACATCCAGTAGATATTAAAACTTTTAGTGCACATGCACTGAGAATTAACTTTGTAGTGTACCAAGAAGTTTATTGTACATCACCTCATTTTTAAAGTGACAAATATTTGCATATTGATAGATTTTGCATCTTTAATTCAGAGGAAGAGGTTGATATAGTTTCCATGATTGAAATGGAGTCAACACAAAGGCTTACAATATGCATAACCCTATTCTTAACCAGTTGTGCAAAAACATTCAAGTGCTGTTGTTGCTAAATGAAGGCACTGTTAGACAAATAGCCAAGTGTTTATTTTCTTTATTATTTCCTACAGGAACAGTAATTATCCCAATTGATGGCAGAGATACTGTGACATGAGACACAGAGTCTTATCCTTGCACAGTCAGGGCAAACTGTTATGCAGAGAAAAACACAAAAGAAATGCAGCAAAGGTAGCCAAAGATAGTGCTCACCTAGATCATGATGAAGTTTGAGGCCCAGTATATCTGTATGTCTCACAACGTCTCACTGTACTGTGAAGGTGTGTGCCTGACAGTCAGCGATCCTTTGGACTTGGCATCCAGTGGATTGTGGTGCGCACGTTTGGTAAGTTCTCTGTATTCTATGTTTAAGTATGCTTTTTATCTGTAACCTCTGAACCACTAACAGCTTAATTCTTTGCACACAGATGCCATGATCTTGTCAAACCTGTGTTGCTGTTTCTCCACAGGTGGTATTCCAGGACCCATAGCGTTCGGCTCTGTAATTGACATCTCCTGCTTACTATGGCAGGATCAGTGTGGTGAGCAGGGCTCCTGCTACCTCTATCACAACTCAGCCATGAGCCAGTACACCCTTGTAGCAGGAATCATTTATAAGGTAATGCTATAATGCTTACAGTATAAAGCAACAATCTTAAAAATTTCATTTTCAATATCTCTCACTGTGAGATAAGGTTCTATAAGAAAATTATTGATGTTTGGAAGTGGGTAGAATTAAAATTTTTGGTTATATAATTATTATTTTCTCAGACCTTCCCCTTGCAACATTCTTAAAGTGTTATCTCAAAATATGGTATTTGTTTCTCTTTAACTAACTAACACAGAAAAAGCATAAATAACAGAACATGAAATATAAACATGCATTGACTTGAATTTGTTTATGACAGTCCCTTCATTATATGGATCTTAAAGAAGAGTTGAATAGGATGAAGTAGATGTGCCAACACCAAAGTCTTTGCAGGACGCAGTGATTTAGACACTGTATTTGCATTTGATACGAACAACAAGTGTTATGACACAAGTCCGTTACAAAGCAATATGGCATTCAAGGAAAACAAATTACACTCCAACCTGCCTGATGATCTCAGCCCTTTGCAATGAGGTGATCATTCCTCAACCACATGTCTACCCAAATCGAGAGTTTGAAGTAAAGGAGCACAAGAACTAGACCAGAAGATCTGCTTGGATTTCACAAAAGTTAATGTGTTATGTGTTTTTCAATCAAAGGCCACATTTGCTGAAAAGAACAATGTGTCAAAGCATAGCCAATGACAGTCTGTTGTACTGAAGGTTATCCCCTGAAAAGACAAAAACAGGAATTTTTTGTGTTTTAGATCCACCAATACATGAAAATAAGTGTCTTTAGGTTCTCTACTGAAGCAGTCATCCATCTGAACCAGTTTCAGTAACATTTAGATAGTTAATTACTATAATTACTTGCAGGCCATGTACTGGCACATTGTGCGAAAATCCAGTATGCGTCTGAAAGTACCCATCTTCTTGATAACCAAGAAGAGAAACCCCTGTTGTCTGTCATGAGTCGGAATGAAATAACGGCCTGTTTTTGTAAATTGCTGTGAAGAGAAAATTTTTATCCTCTAGAGAAAACTGATTCACCTCCTTGACACATTAAATAAAAAGAACAGAGCAGCATTGGAGAGAATATTGCAGTCTCACTGTTCTGCCAATCCATTCTGTCAGGTTGCCTCTGCATGGCCAGTCCTTGTAAAAGTGTATCAGAAATGTATGACTAGTTGTTTGGCAGCAGCGGGTGCTTATATATACCAATCTTGCCCTCTCCATTGCCACATCTTCCATTAATGAAAGTTTGACCCAGGGAGGGTCAGTTATGAGCTTTATCATCATCCAGTTGTAGATGATTTTGTAAATTGGCGTGATAGGACATGCTTATTGACTTTTTTTAACAAATCTTACGTTAAATTTGTATTAATCACTGTTGCCTTTCTTGTTTAAATCATAGTGCCTAACTTTGTATCACAAGATCATTCCCCATGGGCATAACTGAGGGAAATAAAATAGACACATACCCCTCATTCCAGTTGAGTGTGAGTGCAGCACATTACCATAAAAAAAGAGAAAAAGAAGCCTGACTGCTCATGTTGAATCAGGGGAAAAAAGAACAAAATTGGCACTGTGAACACAGCATTATAAACCCATGATTCTCAGCGTTGTCAAGTAAATGTAATTTCAGACAGCAGCACTATAAAGTCTCCTGACATTACTGCAACAGTGGCATCCAGGCAACTCCACCACTGGAGAATAGGCTCAGGGATTGGTAGTATGTGCATTTGCACCCTGCGATTCACTCAGTCAGACAAGCTTTGCCCAATTAACAGAGCAAAACAGAGCAAAACAGAGGACACAGCAGCTGCCATCCCTGCTCTGCCACAATCTCTGGCAATCTTGCTTTCTCTCTGTGTTGATGCATCACTACACATGATGTTAATGATGGTTAAACTGTGTTTTCTCACATCCAGCAGGGCAGGTAAAGGCTGGCTGGGTCAAGTTAGCCAGGCTGTGAAAAAACATAATGGAGATGGTTCACTGACTTGAGTTGGATAAGTAAAGGCATTGTAATCCCTACCAATTTGATTTCTGCAGGCTAATGTCTTAGATACTGACAAGATGTTGTCGTCATCTGATGTGAAAGGAGTTGCTGGTATAATCTCAGCAGGCATAACTGGTAGCAACATTGAGTCATCAGCTTGCAGGCAGGAATGGACTTATTCTATGATCTTGACGTCAATGGCATCGAGCTCAGGATCACTCTGATCATATTAGAGGATCCACCCAAAACTGTCAAAGTAGTTGAGCCATTGCTGACATCTGAGGGCTTGGGAAACCACATTGAGAGGTTAATGATCACACTATACCACAGGGTCCTTTCATCGCACTCAAAGGAGAGGCGAAAAAGCAGGGCCACAAGCTTTACCTTCAATCTAAAAAAGCAAATCAATAGGCAAACTTTGCTGCTGTGAAAGGAAAAAGGGATTGCGGATATCGGTTTAGCTGCCTTTATACTGGCAAGAAACACATAATCAGTAGGTGTATTGTAAGTGGCCAGCACACATATCCAAATTTCAGTAGCCAAATAAGCCAATGTACTTGGACAGAGCTGTTAACCATCAAATCAATTACAATGTGAAACCTGTATTAGATAGGCTGGCACTGTACAAGCGCAAGGGTCACAGTTTTGCTAGTTAATAAGATAAAATTAATTACTAATTCATCTAATCAATCTTCTTATCTAACTCTTGGCAAGAAAGCAAATTAGAATACTTCCAAAAAAATCGAACCATTCCTTTAAGATTCAAGATTCTAATACCATATTTGATGCTAATATTCAATAGGTCTTTCTGAGAGATACTTCATGTTCACAGTTGTCAGGACTTTTTGATTTTCCCTCCTTACTGTTATCATCTGTCCTCTTTTAGGTTTTGGGAATAATCTTTTTTCTGTTGGCAAGCATCCTGTACCAGCCTCCTCCTGAGTCGCCTCAGAGCAGCTGTGAGAGCACTGACCATGGAGGAGGAGACATTAGTGACTTGCCTGTGAAAGACCAGCCAGAAGACGGTGTCATTGTCAACTTGCACACCAAGTTATGACATCAGAGGCCATCTGACTGCTGATTTTTTGATTGTGTGTATGTAAATATAAGTGCTGTCGGTTGTGTGAATGTGTGTTTGAATGGTGAAGGGGGTGCCTCTTTATACCAACAGCCTTCTCTCAGACACAACCAACCAACATACAAATGCATGAGACATACATTCACACAAATTGAGAAAATACTACAGACACACAGTTCATAAAGTCAAACAGCCCCAGGATGCCTTCATGCACATGTACAGACAAATGAGTACACATGCACACACACACACACACACACACACACACACACACACACATATACACAAATACACACCTTACACAACTTTCTGTAGTACCTGATGAGAGGTAGTGCATTATAACATACCACTCCCTTGATATTAAACCATGATGTGACTACATGTGTGTGCATTTAAATGACAGGGCAGTGCTGCAAAAGTTTTTATTAACTAGGAAATATTTCTATATGTATCTCAATACTTAAATCTGTTCAACTGACTTTTTAGATTGTAAAGCTGATGATGTTTCTGTTTCATATTGTTGTCATTTTATTTCAAAAGACAATGAAACAGCTGGGACCTATGTGGTGTACATTGTATGCCATGTAAATGAAGCATTTATGATGTGGAAAAAAGGCATTTATACTGGGGTGACTGGATGAGATGGGCAAAATTTGGAGAAGGGGTGGGCATGATCACATGACTGTAGTTGGTTTGGCCTCCAGTATATTTAACTCTTTTTTATTAGTTCAGAAAATGTGTAATGAAAAGCTGCCATGGCTCTAATCATCACAACTGCAGCCTCTGCTTTGCAGAATTCCTTAAAACAAAGGTATCATTTTCAAATAAAACAGCAAAAAAGCAACTTTAATGCATGAATTAACTACTGCTGTTAATTAAAAGTTTAATTTGGTTAAACTTATACTTCACAATCAGATTATCAAAGCATTTGCAAGTTTTTTAAGTTGACAGCAATCAGTGTTCTTAAAACAAGCATGTTGTCATGACCTAACATCAAACTGTGAAAAATTTAAATCATTCAGACTGGCTCTGAGGTATCAGTAGCAAACCATGAATTACTTTAAAACTGTTTTGTTTTAATGTTAGCAGGTATCAACTCAAAGCAGAGCCTTTAAGCAAGCTCTAAACTTTGAGGAGAGTAAACCAACAGTTAAGCTTATGAAGACAACTGTCTGATAGTACAGTGTTGTCTGATAGTATGGTGTTGGTATGATGGATGTCTCCTGTCCTCCTCATCCACACATGTGCTTTTCCTCCTGGTACCTGCAGTAACACTACAGGCTCCATTTCAACCATGGTTTATTTTCCCTCAGTTACTGTTTTCATTCAACATTGTCACAAGTATGTGCTGCTGTAAGGACACATTACTGCACTGTTCATGGTTAAAAAATCACAAAAGCCTTAATTCATGTAAGCTAGAGATGTAAAATATAAAGAAAGCCTGCAGTTCCTGCTGGAGAGCCAAAACAGACTGTGTGACCAGGTATCATTGAAAGAATGTTTTTCCCAACCATCAGAAATAGAACTGGGGATGTGGGATTATGGGACAACTGCTCACAATTCAAGATTGTCTGGTCATCCTGATTTATATAAATCTTCTACTTTTGTACTTTCCTTGTTACTTGGAAATTGTTACTATTACACTGCTATATGTTCTACGCACAGATAAAGCCATTATATTATACTGAACACAATCTCCAGGCCAGTGGAAATGAAGCCAAAATGTTTCATATTGTGCAAGAGTCACAAAAGGCATTAATGTTAATATAATGTTAAAATAGACCATTGGTCACAATGTAGCAGAACAAAATATATTTTCAATTAGAAAATTACATGTGTATTTTTAGGGCTACTTGGACACAAAGGGTAAATGTATTATCAGTCATTGGGTTGTGTTCAAAATGTAAACATAGAATCACAGAGATACACACACATATATGTGTGTAAGTGTGTGTGTGTGTACATGCACATTGGGGTTTAGCTGTCCTGTTTGCCAGAGTTAAGTTTAGAATGAGCTTGATGCATCTCAGTATGAATATCTGCACTTTAAGAGACAAAAGCATTGATTGGCTTAGAATGTAAGGCTTGGTCGCCGTAGCACTTAAAATGGCAAAATCAAAATCAGTTACTTACAATTGAAACAACACAACCAGATACTTAGTTGCGGGATAGAAGTAAATCTGTACAAATTTGTTGCAATTGGTTCAACTTTGGTGAAGTTTTAAAATTGTGTCCACAATACTGACCTTAAATGGGACAAAGATGGTCCAGATGGAGGAAGCTTATAATTGTGAGCTTGTAAATTGCACTTGTCAGCTAAACTGCACAAAAAGAAACAAACAAAAATAACAAACAAAAAGAAAAACAAAAAAAGGCAAGTAAGCCTTAGACCTTTTTCAGTAGATGTCCCAGCTCAAAAAAAGGGACGAGGTCATCTGTGAGAGGAGTTGCTTCAAGTAATTTGGTCATGGCTGTAACAAAAACTTGGGCCAGAAGGAAACATTTAAGAATTAGTGAGCATATACAGAAACAACTATGTTAACTAATGATTATTTTTTTCAAAAAAATAAAGACATTAGAGGCTCCTACTTCCTGATATTGTTCCTAATATTCTGTCAGAGTACATGATGCTCCACAAAACTGGGACTGAGACATTGGACCACTTGCAGGGCTTGTTGGTAAATTTCTGCATCTGGCTAGCACACTAGCTGGCTGAGAACATGCTAAGGCAAGTCAGTACCCTTTTTTCACAGAGATCCCACAATACTGCCTGAATTAAGACCCTTGCTAATGCAGGATTTGCTTTTTTTACACTAAACCTGACAACACTGGTATAATGGAGCCCCCACTGTTTAGTTTTAGAGACTTGGACAGCATCTTGGGATCCAAAGGAGGGTGACAGGTGTGTGTAACACAACAGTTTTTTTTTGTCTACATATAGGAGGGTAAGGTGCTCCTGAAACTCATTTGCAGACATTTTTATTTGCAGTTCTTCTATCTCTTAATGCAGGGTCACACACATAATTCGTCATTGAAGTGTCACACCCATGTCCTGTCCTGTTGGCTCACACTTTTTACAGTCGCCAGACCCCTCTCAGAAGCTCACAAGTCCACCTGCGTACCTTTTATACAGAGAAGCATTGCAGAATAATGGCACAATATTCCTGCTTTGACAAGCTTTGTTAAAAGGACTAATCACAGCTTCTTTTTATTTTATATTATTGTTATTGAGGAGAGTAAAGGAAAGACTAACTGCTAATTATCCTTTAGCATGAACTTAAGCTTTGTCACTTACAGGAAAATCTTTTCATGAATTTTACCTGTAAGATGTATAGTACATTCATCTCTGGCCTTGTAATTGTTAGTAAACTATTACTGTTTTATGGAGCACTTTATACTCAGACAACCTGACAACACGGGCAAACCTGTATGGTCAGGCCAGCCAATTGGTCCATCAAGGAGATACTGGTAATATTAAAACAATCTTTTTGTGTCTTTTATTGTCATAGTTGTTGTTTTTTGATCAACATGTGCGTTCAATTTTTATTGTGTCGATTATCATGTTCATTGTAGAATGACAGTCAGAAAGAGTCATGTAAAACCATATGAGTGAGAGTAACATCTCAAGAGTTTTGTGTATGTGTTGAAGTCAGTATGATGATTAACTATTGCCGGCTTGGCTTTTTAAAACTACCATTTAGAGTATTACAAGCGCACTCATACACAGATGACACAGCCATCAGAAGCAGTTTGGTGACCTGCAAAACCAGCAGTAGCTTCTGAGCTACAGCCACCTGATGCTGCAGTTTTAGTGACTTTTATATACTAATAACTTATTTAGGTCAAAGCCTGATAATGTATGAATCATAAAGTTTAATAGTTGGTTGACAACACAGTTTCAACATAGCAATTCTTACAAATAACACGGTGCAGTTTAACAAATTCATATCAACTGAACTGAATCTTTATCACTAAACTGTACAGTAAATCATCTAATTTTATTTTTTGTCGCTCATACTAAAAGCTAAAAATACTGAAACATTTAATATGAATCCACTTTTGCATTAAAATTTTGAAAAAAAAAGATTTTCAGGCTTAAAAAACAAAAACAACACTAAATTCCAGATCAGTTAGCGTACTTATATCCTGTGTCATAAAGACTAAAGCAGAAAAAAGGAATAAAGTTGATTAGTGCAGCATAATATAACTTCCTCCATTTTGGATTATAAACTTACTATGAGTATTGTTATTTAGAGAAAAAACAAATAAATAGAAAAAAATGACCAAAGCACAAAAGGAAAAATTCCTTAACTTAAAAAAAAATATCACTGCAATATTTTAATTAGGTGACTTTTCCATAAAGTTTAGCCATTCTGAACAGTAGTGTAACCTGGTTACTTAGAGGGATATTATGGGATGGAGCTTGTGAGTTGAAACTGCCAAGGGCCAGTCACAATCAGCATTACATGCAGTATGACAAATCTCCATTATTGGACATATTTATCACAGTACTGTAAGTACACAAATGTGCCAAAGCAGCTTTGCCTAACAGTTCTTTTGTTTTTGATTCATATTTGACCTGATTTATGCAAACTATTTCCTTATTTATATTTCAGCACTTAGATGAGTTTTTTGCATTCACATTGTAGAGGTAAAAGAAACACTGCCATGGGTCTTTTCCTGTGGTCATTCGTCCACAAAAACGCCTTTTGTTTTTAATGTTTGTGTTAGATGAATAGAACTCAAGTTGACAACCCACTGTATGTTGCCTATGTAGCTGTCCTTTGCTCACATATGAAATGAGCCTCACATTCTTCAACTGATGTTGAGGGTTTTGATCTCCATGTCAATGTACAAATGCAATCCTTAAGGTTGAATTTTTTAATCAATTCCTGACCTTTGACAAATTCCCCTGTATGGTGTTTTTTATTAATATTCTTTTGTAATTTGGGTCTGGTACTGTATGGGAAATTTTGTTTGTTTGTGTATTTGTTTTTTTAAAAAAAAAGAAAAAGAAGCACTGGACTTAGTCCATTATCTTTACATGAAATGATTCAAACATGTCAAGTGTTTATTCATTACAGAATCTTAACAGAAGTAACAATTCTTTTTGTGGATTTATTCTTT
>JAPZDY010000002.1:529619-540339 GCA_029783645.1 Ctenochaetus hawaiiensis | reverse complement strand
TGTACATTTGTTATACCTCCAGCTCCTGTTTAACCTCTTTTTTCTTCAAATCCTCTTTGCTCCTTTCTTGTTCTATGCTGGGTGAGCCCCGCATCATTCTCCTCTGGTTGAAGTCACTGATCTTCAAACAAACAAAGATTTATGTATGAGTAAAAATGATGAGGTTCACAATCTTATGATTGATTGTTCTTAAAATATATTTTCTGAG
This sequence comes from Ctenochaetus hawaiiensis, assembly GCA_029783645.1. Classification (NCBI taxonomy): domain Eukaryota; kingdom Metazoa; phylum Chordata; class Actinopteri; order Acanthuriformes; family Acanthuridae; genus Ctenochaetus; species Ctenochaetus hawaiiensis. Next base: position 540,131 of record JAPZDY010000002.1, on the reverse strand, counting down.
AAAGATGCTCTGTTATTTGATGGACAGTATACTAATACACATTCTGTAACAAAAACAAAAATAAAAAGTGCAAAAAGTGCTACAGTTCCTGTAGAAATAAGGTTATGAAATATAGTTAATACTGAAATCATTCTATCTTTGATATTAGTGTACCAGTGTAACATTTTAACGAAAAAATCTAAAAACACACTATGAAAAGTGAATTTGTTGAATCTGATTATTTAATTGTGTTTTTTTTGCAGGCAAACTGATTTCATTTGTATCTATTTAAAACACCAATACCATCCTGATGTTTGTATTTCTGTAAGAAGAAGTTGATGAAATAATATGTTCTCTGTAACTTCAACCTTTGAATTTCAGGCAAAAATGAATGACAGTCTGTCAACACTTTCAATTAAGGCCACTCCTCTACATTTAGAATCTCACATGAGAAGAGCACTTTGAGTACTCAACACACAAAGATATGCCTAAATACACAATTCCGAAAGTGTTACTGAAATGACAGATTAAAAAAAAGTTTTGAAAAATATTTTATGTGAGTGTATTTAAATGAAACCATTGGCAATTTCGAAAGTGATTACACATTCATTAGACATTTAATCAAATCTTTTATCTTTTATCTTATCTTATCTTATCTAAAACACTGTGCTAGGCTGTGAAAAACCAAAAAAGACATGAGGTAAAAAGACCTTCTGAATAAAATATTTTGTCTTAAATCACCAAAACAATACATTTTAAAGACCATTGCTGTTAGTGCTGAAAAATTTGTATTACTTATAAGTTTTTACTTTGATTAGATCTTATTTTTTTTCTTACTTGCAGAACACGTGTTGGCCCATCTGGCAATACCTGGACAGAAAGCACCCCAGAACCAGGTCTCATCTTTTGGTTTATAAACTGCTGCTCTGGGTTTGGCTCCAGCAACACAGAGTCTGGTCCAAGCACCACTTCTGCTCCATCATACAAGCCTGCTACACCACCTTTAACCTAAATGGTACAAGTTATAAATAACAATACAACTCAAAAAAATTATAGTGGAACATATATACAGTATATATATATATATATAAACACACAAACACGTCAGTGTCAACTGAACCAACACTGCAATGTGAGGACTCTCAACTAAAAGGTGAATAGTCTCTGACTCTAAGTAATAAAAGGCATTTTTAGATTCCCAATTAAGCACATATCAACATAGCTAGGTGCACCAACCTGCACTACCAGCCTTGGAAGGCCACAGGTCAGCATGCCTGAACTGAAGTACCACGTCTGGGTGGTGCTGCGGCGAGAGTCTGGCCTCCTCAGCATCAATGGTTCAAAACTGGGAGGGATCAACAAGTATGGGGGGGGAGGGGGGGGGGGGGCAGAGAGAGAGAGAGAGACTTTTTACATTCAGTCTTTAATGGTAGACTTATCTTCCTTTCTCTCCAGCTTTGATCAAAATTTGAACCTAAATTAAGTCCTGAGAGAAATGTCGGTTCCTTCCTCCAGCAGTGTGTCTACATCCTGCAGACACACTGCTGATGCACACAGTACAAACCTGTTATCACTAACAGCTGCAAGCCCGGCGATGTCCAGTACCAAAGAGGAGTCTAGTGGCCGTGGCTGGGCCGGCTTGCTCTGGGGTGGAGATGAGCCTTCATGACACAGCATGCCAGACCCAGTCATCCTCCACAGCTGGGAGCGCTTCCCTGGCTCCTGCACAACAATCAAATTACATGTAATTACATTTGCTGTAAGGATTTTCAGCCATCCAGATCTTGGATCCAAACGGTTAAGCTAGGGCAATGGGACTTTAATGTAGGCAATTGAAAATGTCTTCAATCCTAATGAGTAGTATGGAGTCCCAGATTTATAACCTCTATGGAACGGTGATCAAAGTCATTGATACCCTTGGTTTCATGGTGCTCTTGGCTGTTGTAGCAAATGTTGCTGAAGCTGCTCAAGTCAGCTCAACTGAGACCAACTAAGATCACATTGTTAGCGCAAGGCAAAACAAAAGAAAACTGGAGGCAAATACACCTACATGACCTGGCAAAACTGTTATTTTGCTGTTTTTGTGTGCCAAAATCCATGTAATGTAAGGGCTCAAACTTGAAGTTTTATTGCACACCAGCTGCCACTTTTGATTGAGACATTAATAAAAAATGCTTGCATTTGCAGCACATACTTCATATCAGGTAAGATTAGCATTACATTAAGTATACCGTTTTAGCCCTGGTAAGTTAGGGTTACCCTTACTAGTGTGTCCAAAAGCTTTGTCATGGCCACCTAACGTTTATCATGTATTATTATTTAGTTTTTATCATGTGATGGTTGCAGCAGTTGTCATGGCAGTAAGAGTACTTGTATGAGTCTCAACAGTAACATTAGCAGTGATAGTATTACATAAGTAGCAGTAGGTTTTTAGTAGTAGTGGCTTTAGCAGTAGTCATCATGGTTGCAGCCAATTCTGTGTAAAAGTGAAGGGCATATCTGACCTGAGGGAGGGGTGTGTGTGCATAGACAAAATGTATCCTAATATAATTGATATAACAAACTTCCTTTGCAAAACAGTATTTGTGTTTCTTAATCACTGTGGCAAGGCTCAGCTTTAATCCCAACAATACTATTTTTCACTTTTTTTCATCCTCTGCTGTGGGCATGAACATTGCAGATGGATATTACTCTTCAGACCTTGTTTGTTGGGGAGAACAAAAAAAAAAAAATTCAATAAATAGTCTTCAGTCATTGCTGATTTCTTCTCATGTAGCTGGTTGACAAGAAATCTAGGGTTTAGTAGGTTTGGGGGTACACTTGAAGGGCCATGAAGGCTTGTTTAATTTGCAGGGTTAGGGTTATGCAAATGAGCCATGTGCTTGATATGCGGAGATCATACTCACTGGAGGCGAATATTAACAATGTTGGTGAGCAAAAAAATATGCTACAAAAATCATTATTTAGTTTGCTAACTGGTGTGTCTAAGTTGTAGAGCTGACAAAAACCTGTCATGGGGAGAGGCAACAAGGTACCAGACAAAACGCGACAGAGAAATGACAGAAATGATGAAGTATAACTATAAAGTTATGTAGGCCTATTTAATTAAGTGGTGAATCTTACTAACGTTAGTAACATGATTTGAGCTGTTGACTTACCGTTAGCTCTCTGTAAATTTAAACATCAGCTGCTGACTTGTTAGCAAGCTAGCAAATTACAGTACCATTACCATTTATTTGAGAATTGTGAATGCAACACAAAACATGCAGTTCAGGGTATGTGGTGTTTTTTTAAAATTGATTTTTTTTTTTTTTACTTTCTAAAATTTGTCTAAAAATGAAGGTTAATTTACTTCTATCTTGATCTGGGACTGTTTTCAGGATTTTTGGAATCATTTTAAATTGGGAAAAATTTAAATGTAATCCACTAATGAATCAATTTTTTTGCCAGTTGTCATGACTCCCAAGAGAAATAAGCAATCAGACTAGCTAACTCTGTTAACTTTTGCTCTAACAGGTCTGGTCATGGGAATTAGCCAACTGTGCTGTCAGCTCTATGTAAATGTAAGACTTATAATTGAATGAGTTAAGCAAAGGACAGCTCCCATGCTTTTGATATTTTTGTCATTTCCTATGTGCCTTTCACTTGCACTTACTTGCTGAACATTCTCTATCAAAATTTATTGAACTTCTCCATTATTAAATGGCACTGGCAATGCCTTTTCTTGATTTTTAAATACTTTACAACAGGAAAGAGATCATTTATAATCATTTTATCTATATTGGCAATAATTATCGAACATCTCATTGTTTATATATTTGGTAAAGCACCCGTATCAAAGCAGTTGCCAAAAATATCGTGAAATTCAATTTGCCCATTTTTTTCAGGTACATATTAAAATAAAAGCAGTACCTTCGTTTTCAGGATGACTCTTTGTGTCTTGGTGTCCACATCTAAAACCAGTTCGGCACAGCCCACGAGACGCTTCTTCATGACAGGTTTTCCCTTAACATCCCTGCATCAGTGAAATGATGCTGCTTACTTATAGGATTTTAACTTCTATATTATAAGAAAACTTAATAATGTAAAATGATTTTATCATTAGTTAGTCATGTAAATGAACCATACTGTGAGAAGGTGTGTGTTGCTGCAATGTAGATGAAGTTCTCATAGTAGAGTTTATTGTATTCTCTGAAGAAGTTCATGTCAGCTGTGACCTCAGAGGATCCTGCTCCCTTCACAGTCAGCGTGAGGTAGGGGGGGACTGTGGGCTCATCACAAGCGTAATCCAGGGCAGAGCCTGCCTTCACCTCAGTGTGCAGTCGCATGTCTGCCACACCATGCTGCCAAAACTGGATGGGCACCTAAAGGGATTCAAATAATGGAATCTATTTAATTTATTGTTGTGCTTTATCTTTTATAAGTCATAATTTTACACCTTATTGCTCATATTAACTCTCAAAAAAGCATTTACTTAAGTCAAAACTCTTCTAATGCATATTTAGGGCCAAATTTCAATTTGTGCCAGAAAAAAAGGTGGAAAGGCCAAAAAGCGTCTACACTTGGCTGATTTTTATTAAGAATGCGGCCATGCCACAACACAACCAAGCAGCTCCCTTCCTCTAGTTCAAGGACTTTAACCCATTCTTTTCTCTGCACCAAAAAACAAAAAAAGAACTACTACAACATGCATTTGGTTTGTTAGAGCTGAAGTGTAGAATGACATCCACAACATCCAAAAGTAGCTTCAAACTCCATCTGAGACATAAAAATGCTGGCAAACAGATCAGATTTGCATGGATCAATGTGAAGATGCAAACCTTCCTAATATAACACAAGAAACAAAGAGAATTGCTATACTAATATATTGTTGTCTATATTGTTTTTTTTACCATTTGAAGTTTAACTGGCATTCAATTAATTATGTTATCTTGTTTCTTCATCTTCTTCTGCAATGATTTATTGGCACTCTACCAAAAAATTACCACCACCAGCTCTTTACCTGGATGAATCAAAACCATAATATTAGCATTAGTGCACTAACTGGAAATAAGCGTTCATTTGCATTATGGCCAGGAAAACTGAAAGTAGGGTGGATTTGAACTTGTAGTTTGAGCTCTGTTTTTAAATTCTCCGCAACTCATTATTCATTATTGCTGCTACCTCATCTCTTTAATTACATAAAAATGACATATTACGGCGGTGAAGAGAGAGAACTGGGAGTCCAGTAAATTATTTTGGGAGTGGTTTTTGTTTTTCTTGAATAATTATGTCCACATCATAGTAACAGATAGTGCTATTCATGCAATCCTAACAGCAGGTTACCTCAGAAATGTTTTCGATGCGGAAGGGTGGTGGGAGCTGGTCAGTGTCAGTAAAGCTGATCTGGTAGGTGGCTCCCTTCAGTGTGATCTCTGTCCGCAGGAAAAAACAGTTCCCAAGTGTGTCCCTGTTGAAACCAAGGTCCACTTTGAGCCTGACAAATATTTTACCTCATTTACTTTATTTACTTAAATTTGTTTTTGGTGCAGCATGAATAAAGTACACAGTGTCTGCACTACAATATTCAGTATGGGCAGTTTTAAGCTATTACAAGATAAAACTATAAAATACAGCCGCAAGTGGCAAACTAAGGGTTAACACCCTTTTTATGTTCAACTGAAACAATCAGCCATAATCCAAGTTGAGAGCCACCACTAAGTTTGATCAGGATTGCTGAACAGAATCATTAGTTATATGCAAATATTTCACAGGTTACGCCCATTTGCAAAATGGGTTCTGACCTCTTTGGGGTTTTAACCCTAAAAATATTGTCGCTTGGGTCCTTCATAATAATCTGCAATCTCTGGCCCTGGTGCTCAGGCTGGGAAAACATTTGTTGATGCTGGAGAGGATATGTGTATTTGGCTTACCTCATATTGATGTGAAAGGACTTGGGTTTGCTGACCTCAAAGCCTCCAGACCAGGTGCAATTGGGGATGTCCATAAGGCGCACACACAGCAGCTGGTCATAATCATTGCGTGGCCAATGGAAAACAACACTGGAGCCCGGCAGGGTGGAAATGTAACCCTCTGGGTTGGTCGTACCCTAGGACAAATGTGTCTGTTAACGACTTCTGTCATATTGCACGTAATGGCCTCTCCTTAGGTCAGTGTTTTTCAACCGGTGTGCCGTGTCACGGCACTCTCGCGGCACACACCTGACGATCTGTCGATCTCTCGCGGCACACACCTGACACCAGGTGGCACACCAGTAATGTGCCGCCGCACAGCGGTTGAAAAACACTGCCTTAGGTGGAACCAAGGGTAAGTGTTATCTATAAAGCACTTTCACAGCAAACAGTTTGACGTATGAGGCAAAGGTGTAGATCATATAATAGGTGCGCTTAAGGCGGCGGTAGGTGTGTCTAAACTGGCGAAAATGTGTTTTTGCTGCTGTCCCTACCCAAAACAATGAACTGCTTAAGGCAGATACACTATATAAGATTTTAAAGTCTTAACAGATTTTGGAATTGTAAGAGACCCCACACATGATGATAAAAAATTTATAGATTTAACAGTTTGCAAGGAAAGTTGCAGTGATGTAGACTGGACCGTCTCAGCTCTACTCAAACTGGCTGACCGTGTCGCCTGCAACTAAGCTTATTAAGTCGCTAGAGCCCAGTTTTAGAACATAGGGCACATCATTTGTTTCAGTTGGTTAACTTGTAGCAATGTTTGGGTTTTTTTTTTTATCATTAAAGGTAACATCAAATCCTCTAAACACTGGAACTACTCTAGGAATAAATGACGAAAAATTTACAAAAGAGGAGAGATCTACTGTTTGAAGCTCCCTGTACACACCACACACCATTTCTACACCATTCCCCACGCTGCTCCTTCAAAGTGGGGTCATGCTGACCGAGTCTACAGTAGGTAATACAATAACTTGGATAAGTGCCTTATACAATGCCAATTTAAAAAAAACCTAAGCTATCTCTTCAACAGCTGATGAAATGCCAATTTCTTCAGGAATTTCTCACCTTTCCTTTTGCAAACTCTCTCTGAGCAAAGGCCAGTTTATGTGTTGAGCGGTTGTCCAGCAGGTAGCGTGGGGCAAAGGTCACAATATGAGTGTCCCTGTAGCGTCCTTTTCCTTTCCGCACACTGATGCCTGTGTGTATTAGGCAAAGAATGATAAATAACTGACAAAATTTTTTAGTATAATGTGATAAGAAACATTAGAGACAGCTCTAATATCACACATATGACAGTTGGAAAAAAAGTCAAGTTATCTGATGTACAGTACAGACCTCTGCTGTATACATCAAAGTGTCAGAAAAACTTTGTGCATAGTGTGAAAGTGAAATGAGCGCTCCCCTTTATGCTACAAAATCATCTTTCTGCCAATATTTGTCAATCTCATTAATATAGAAATGTAGAAACAGTAAGTAGTAACCTTCTGATTAGCCACATGATTACAAAATTCTCCAAAAATTGCATACTACTGTGCATTGTTGATTAAATGACAAGATTTTTTGTTTGTTTTTTAAAAAGAAAATCCACTTAATTTGCACATACAAAGACACATTAGGACACCATGAAAAACAGAGTTTACAAGGTTGAGGTAAGTCAATGGTTTGCAGTAAGTTAGCTAGCAAGTTGTCATTCAAACATGATATGTCATATTCTGGCTGACATTTGAGATACAAAAACACACAGGACTGACAGAACTCTGAACATGGATGAAGATGAAAAATAAATATGTGCCAGTCAGATTTTTGAGAGTTAAAATTTGTGAAGTTAGGTTAGCTGTGAAAAAATATGCTTGCTATTAATCTGATGGCTTGCTTTAGAAGTGTCGATAGGCTAATAAACTCTAAACTAGAAGTGTCTTTTAAATGCGTTAGGAAGAGCATGAATTGTTTCAAGTGCAGGTACATCTAAAGAATGAGTCAGTGACATACAGCACCTGCGAGTGCACTATTGGCAAAAAAACAAGTGCCATTATATGGCAGCCTTGTTAATATGGGTAAAGAAAAAATGTGTCCCTCACCCACACTGAGTGCTCATGGAAGAGAGCGAGGACACTGAAAATTGAAAGCATTGACACCAAGAGAGTGTCTGAGATGCCAAATTCCCAACATGGGGTTAGTAAAGGTGGTTTAATAAAGAAATGATCATAATATTGTTGCACGGTTTAAATAATTTTGTTATTTTTTGTTATGCAGTCAGCCATTATATTATGTAAATATAAATTGTGTTAATTAAAGGGTGTTAACATACACTTACAGTGTGTTGTAGTAGTACACCTATCTGGGTCCAACTTACTACTTATTAGCTGTAATCAAAAGAACCATCACCAAGAAGGACAAGGAATAAACAAGCAAACACAAGCTTTAAAACAATGCACTAGTACAATGTTATAGTATGCAATTTTTGGAGAAATTTGTAATCATTTACAGCTGATATTGCTTATTTATAAGTTGGAGCCTGCATTTCCCAGTGCTGTGGCTATTTAGAAGATTACTTTTTTAACATACAGCTGATAAGCTTGCCTCCAATAACACAAATTAATTCCAATAAGTAACCACTATAATGTTCACTTTCTGGAGTTTATAATTTTATAATGATTTTTTTTTCAGATGTCCAAACTCCTTACCTTTCTCTAAGTCCAGCCACTTATTATGATCCTTTGAATCACACGCACATTAACTCACTTCATATCATCTTTTTTTTGCTTGTAGTGGATGTAATAACTTGCCTATGTTGTATATGAGCCCAGGCCTGTTTCCATGCTGAATAACCTTTACTGCTCTGACTCCCCTTCCTCCATCCAGGGAGAATCCCTGGCACCAGCCTGGAACCCCATCTGGGTGGATCCCTTTTCCAATCCGCATAGTACACCTAAAATCAATACAGGTGAGTAAAAAATGGAATTTGAGGATGAATGATAAAAAAGTCAGGTTGCTGGGAAGATGGAACTTTGCTCACTATAAGACACTGTTACAGCTGAGCAATATTTTTTATATTATATACATTAATTTTACACACGCTCGATGATTTCTCTGACCTCTGAGACACACTTACATAGCAGGCTGCTCCTTGTCAGTGTAGCTGAAAAGCAATGGAGTGAGGCTTCGGGCCAACTCATGCTCCTCAAACTGGCCCGCTGCGTCGGCTTTGCCATTGTCTTGACGAAAAATTAATGGTAGACCTGAAGAAGGAACAAGGCTTAAGGAATGATAATACTTAAGTTTGTTCTTGTTTTCCTTTTTCTTCTTGAAATCTGAACAAAAGAGATGGGAGTCATAAACTCATTCTGGTTGTAAACCAGCGTGCAGTGAAAACAAAGCCTAAATGATTACTCAAAGTAAGGGTAGAAGCAAGGGTGGAAAAACTGGAAATATGCTGAAACATTCCTCTGCGCAGCATGGCTTAAATTTCAAGAAGGCTGTGTATCTGGGCCAGTATTTATAAAGATCTCTAGTGCAGATTTGCCAAGAGCGAGGAAATTCTAAGAAAGTTCTTTGAGTTATGATGTTTTCTAAGAATTTCCCCTAAAAGTTAGGAGAAGTAAGGAGGTATAGATGAAGTTATTTTAAAGCATATTAGTCCTTAAGGGTTAGGGTTAGAGCTCTTAAGGTACAACATTATAAGAAACAGAAAGTAGGACTTTTTAAGTGTGTAAAGAATTTTTTTAGCAGGGGAGAAAATTACACAAAAAGGAAGAAATCTGAGAAAAGTTCTTGAAACTGTGTAAACTGTTAGAGATGCAGTCACATCTCCCACAGAATGGCATAATGCAATATCCCCAGAAATGAATATGATTGCAGCATTTAAGTATTTGGAAATGGTAAAAAGTAGTCCTGTGTTTTCAAACATTTTGTCGGCCACTTTTAAATTACAACGTAAAGTAAGTCCTGTTCACAACAGAAATGTTCATTACATTAAATAGCAATACACCACGTCCTACAACAGACTTGATCTGTGATTTTACTGCTTCTTCTATGTCCATTATAACTAACTGCTCATTACTGTTTACTTTTTATGGATCAACCAATCACACCTTTTGAAGTAATGGATCATACCTAGCAAAAGGGTCAGCCACGCCTCCTCATAAAAGTTTCTAAGCTTTTCTTGCTCAGAGTTGCTCTGAGAATGTTCTAAATCAATCCAAAGCTAGAACTCCTATTATTTTTGGGCTAAGTTTGGGAGCTCTCTCAGGGTTCTTGAACCTTAAAGGACTCTGTATGATGCCCCTGTTTTCCAACCAAGCATGCTGTATAAATTTTTTTTTTTCAAAAGTATTCATGTTTATAGTCCATTTTACAAAATATGATGACGGACTGAGAAATTATATGTATTGCACTGATGCTGAAACTTGTGTCAAATGACTTTTTTCTCTTCAAAAGAATGGATCAGGAATCAAAGGGAGAAAGAATCAAACCAAAAAGGGTTATGATAATGACACTGGCATCAGTAAGATTTTACTTATTCCCATTCTCAGTAAAAAAAAAAAAAAAAAAAAAAAAAAAAAAAAAAAAAAAAAAA
>JAPZDY010000002.1:487659-501082 GCA_029783645.1 Ctenochaetus hawaiiensis | reverse complement strand
GTCTCGTTATCGTCATGAAAAAAAGGGACGTCAACGAAATAATTTCGTCATCGTCATCGTTGACGAAAACAACACTGTAGTGAAAGTTTCTAGTGAAATTTCTAGTGTACTTTTGTTTATCGCCTTTTCATTTACCCATATTCTCATCCATATTTGCTGTAGTCCTCAAGTTCCACCTTCAAGCTCTAGCTACACAGCCACTATGCCACCCTGTCTCATGCTGTAAAGCCTGCACTCTCCACCATTGTGTCACCACCTGTGACTTAACAACTGCCCCCTCAACCATCCCCAACCATTCCCACACCAGAGTCTTCCAGACTTGTGCCTTGTGCCTGTTCAGCCAATTCTTCCCTGTGTTCGTAGGAACCTCAATCTCCTTTCCCAATCCCTCTCCACGAATTTGACAATGAATTCATTTTACCTTTGCTTTTTGTGTTGGTGTCTGCTTTCTGGTCCTAAATTTACAAAATGTCACACAACAATTTGGCAATAGAATGAAGCCAGCAGATCTAGACTCCCTGCAACAAGCACTCAGTGGCCATTAGTGGATAATGTAAGGGATGTAACGGGCACCCTTCAGGATATCAATATCAGTGTTAACCACATAACACTTAGTTCTCTTAATAATCAACGCAAATGGCACCTCTAGCAGCATTGCCTGCAACTTCAGTGTGAAATAACCCAGTGCTGCCACCTGTTCACTCTCCTCCCTTTTGCCTCTCCAGAGAGCCTTATGTTCCTCCTCCTGAGCATTATGCCGGTGATAAAGGCATTTGGGGCCATTTCCTTCTACAATGTTCATCACTGTTCGTTCAGCAGCCTTTTACTATTCCACTGACTGGAGCTGTTTTTTATTCGTCGAACAGAAAGATGGCTCCAAGAAGGCTTGTTGGTCCCTGTTCTTAAGTCTTCTTTATATCTCACCCTCTCACACCACTCAGTGTTCCGAAATGTTAAACCCCAGGCCCTTCCTCAGCAGTTCTCTCCAGATGCTGTTGTGTGAGGCCTGAGCCCATACTACCCCTTCCTGTTTTGTTGGTACAGCCTCGTGGGAGATTGAAAAGGGAGTCAATGAGGCACGGAGGACTCAACCAGATCCAGGAGATGGCTTTGTATACTGTCTCTTTGTCCTTGATTCTACTTGATCAAATGTACTCTAGTGGGGGCACTCATCCAAACACACCTGTCACTCTACTTTTCATCACACTCTTCATTTCCTGCAACAGCATTTCTGATGGCCATGTAAGTCCCAAGATAGTAAGGAGTTTGTGGCTGCCTGCTCTGTCCAGTTCACTGAAACCTCAATCTCTTTCCCCAATCCCTCTCCCTGAATTTGACAATTTATTCATTTCACCTTTGCTCCCTGTGTTGATGTCTGTCTATGGGTCCTATATTTCCTAAAACATCACAAGACACTGTGGAACTCAGTGTAGAGATCATTAAAGCTACTCTTTAGGAGAGCAAAAGCACTCAGACACTAGCAAACTTCTCTGGCTTTACCTAACTATCTTTGGATAAAAGACAAAGATTCTTGTTGAGGAAGAATGACTCATCCACATAATATGCAATAGGTTATAAACTCAAAAAATTGCATTTAATATAAATGGGTTTATGTCTAAACTGGGATTTAGATATTGGACAGAATTGGATTGATTTATAAAGCTAATAACCACCTTTGTGTGACTGCTTAGCCGAATTGCTTTTGTTAGGCTTAGTAAAGCTAGGTAATTAAAAGAGATCCTGGTTAGTTTATGACTAGCTTCATACTACAGTCCTCTGGTCAGGTCAATCAAAAAGTAAAGAAAAATAGTGTCAATGTGTTACAGTGACCTTTTATCATGTACCTATCACAGGCAGCAACAGATTCAGTGGGAGCTTTACAAATCTAGGTTTTCAATCACAGGAAGACAATAAGATTGGAGAAGTGGCCAAATGAGCCTCTTACCTTATCAACCTCTCTCATTTATGCTAATATGACAGCAATGCCATGACGATTCATCATTAAATACCTGTGAGAGTGTTCTATTCTTCACCTTGCCCTAAAAATCTTCATTATCAAGCCCACATATACCAAAAGTACTTCAGTGTTTTGCAAATTTGCAATTTGTTAGTTAAAAGTTAAGTTTACACAGAGTAAAATGAGCTAGTTCATGTTCATAATCCCCATTTTTAAAATAAGTGCAGTCTCAAATAAATAAATTAGTTCATATTAATTTTATCAAATTTTTTGCTATAGTGGTATGGACGTTGATCATAGGACTTGTATTTTAACCTGGCAGGTAGAATATTTAATAACAATAAAACATTAGAAAAATTCTTATGTTATCAATAAGTAAAATTTAAGTACTTTTAATCATTATATTTACAACTGCATAAAATATGAATTCAGCAACACAGAAACATGGCAGTGCAATCACATGCTAACCTAAGCTGTGGGGACCATCTTCCTCATGTGTCCCTTCTGTCTCTGGGGCCTTTGACCTGCCAGAGGTGAACCCTGTGGTGAAGGAAGAGCTAGAACGGGAGGTTCTGGGTTTCTTCTGCTCACTACCCCTCCCCACTACAGTCCGTACACGCTCCTTTTTAAAGAGAAAAAACAGAGAAGAGACATATGGTTGCATATTACAGAAAAAAATCACATACCTAGAAAAGCTGATGTTTACATTTTGAAAGGGAGCAATGCACAAAATAAACAGAACGTAATTGACCAAGGAAATCTGATCCAGATTCTATGCTTAAAAATACTATTGGAATGCCTTGCATTGTAAGTGTAGACTTTTAGATTTAATTAATGCAGTTTAACAAAATATATTGCACCAACTGTTCAAATAAAAGTATTAAATTAGTGAAAACCCAAAAATTGAAAGCAATTTCTACATGAGCAAGCACTCGGCAACAGTGGTGAGGTAAAACTTCCTTTTAACAGGCAGAAAGCTCATTATAGATCGAGGCTCAGAGGTGGGGGGCCATCTGATGAGATGAGTTGGGTTAAGAGAGAAAGACAGAGAAAGAGGTAGGGCAAGAAATAGACACAGAAAGAAAGAGAGAGGGAGAGGAAGGAGAAAGACAGAGTGGAGAGAGGGAGAGGGAGAGGGAGAGAGAGAGAGAGAGAAAAAGAAAGAGAGTGAGAGAGGAAGTAAAGAGAGAGAACAGGATGGCAATTGAGAGGAGACAGAGATACACTAAGAGCAAACAATACAACAAATACCACAATAGTAGAAATGGTGCTAGCAAAGGTAATGGTGCATGATAGCATGAGGTCACATGTCAGTGCACAATTACAGCAATAGAAATAATAACAATGAATAGAAAAACAGCTAAAACAACAATTACAACAACAATAGCAGCAATAAACCAATAGAGCCATCAGCATGACAACAAAATAAATAAACAAATAAGTAAAATTAAATAAAATAAAGAAATAAGTAAGTAGTCATTATTATAATAATTATTACTGCTAGAAGGATAAAGAATAACAGTGACAACATAAGTAATATCAATACTCATCCTGAAATGAAGACACTGCTGTTCAACCACATACTCATACTTACTTAAAAGCTTTTAAAAACAGATATATTTTTAGTCTGGTTTTGAAAGAAGATACTGTTGTAGCAGACCTAAGCTCATGTGGCAGAGAATTCCAAAGAGTCGGACTTTAATGATTAAAAGCCCCCTGAGCGTATTTTGAATGTATTCATGGAATACTGAGAAGACTTTTACTTGAGGATCTCTGGGGCCTATCTGGTGTGTATTCAGTGAGCATGTCAGCGATGTAGGAAGGAGCTGCATCATCCAAGGCTTTAAAAACAATAAGTTATACTTTAAAATCAATTATTTGTTTTACTGGGAGCCAGTGAAGAGAAGTAAGAATAGGAGTGATGTGTTCACACATTTTGGTTCTTATTAAAACTCTATCTGGAGCATTCTGAATAAGTTCAAGTTTATTAATTGCTTGTTTTGTTACTCCAGCATTGCAATAGTCCAGCCTACTGGAAATGAATGCATGAATCAACTTTTCAGATTCTGATAGCGACAGGAATGAACTAACTTTGGATATGTTTCTAAGATGATAAAAATCAGTCTTGGTGGTATAAGAAATGTGCTTTGGAAGTTAAGATCAGAATCCATTATCACATCCAGATTTCCGACTTGATCAGTAGGTTTCACAGGAAAGGGTTGGGGATAGTAAAGTGCTGATCTGATGCCTCAGAGCCTTAGATCTGCCAACATAATCTTGGTTTTGCCCTCATTTAGTTGTAAAAAGCTTTGGGTAATCCAGTGTCTGACATCATTAATGCACTGGATGAGATTATTTACTAGGCTAAGGTGGTAAGGTAACAGACATGTTTAATTGTGTGTCATCAGCATAGGAGTGATATGACATGTTGTACGGACGAATTATGAAACCAAGTGGGAGATTAAACAGTAGAAGGCCAAGAATAGACCCTTTAGGGACGTATAAAATTCTGATTTCATCCCATTTAAAGTTACCAACAGAGACAAAAAAGGATCTGGTGGTAGGGTATGAAGAAAGCCAATCACGAACAGTGCTTTTAGGGCCAAAAAAGTTTTCAAGGTGTTGAAGCACAATAACATGGCCAACCATATCCAAGTCTGCACTGAGATCAAGGACACTAAGACAGACTCTTCATGGTTACCAGAGTTGATTTTAAGATTGTTAACTACTCAGACAAGAGCAGTTTCAGTACTGTGATTGACCCTAAAACCAGACTGATACAAGTCAAATAGACTGTTTTGTAAAAGATGCACATGTATCTGCTGATAAACAACCTTTTCTAGAATCTTCCCTAGGGATGGCATGTTTGAGATTGGCCCATAGTTATCAGTGACAAATGGATCAAGAATGCTCTTCCTTACAATGGAGTAACAATAGCATGTTTTAGGACAGTGGGGAAGATTCCGGAGAGCAGGGAAGTATTGACAATTTCAAGAACATCATCAACCAGACAGTAATAAACACCTGTTAAAAATTTGGTAGGCACAGCATCAAGAGCACAGGTTGCAGAGCTTTATTTTTGTACCAGCTCTTTAAGATGCAACTATGTATATGGTTGAAGCTGGAAAGAGTGGTGTCACTATGGTAGTGTGGGGTAGTATAGGAGTCATTTGCATCAGCACAAGAGGCCACAATATTAATTCCTAATAGTTATCTTGGGTTTAAAATAAGAGGTGAATTCATCGTATTTTTCTGCTGAGTAGAGCTCAGCAGATATTGATTTGGAGGGACTGCTCAATTTATCAATTGTACTAAACAGAAACTTAGAATTATTATGATTTTCAGTCATTAGTTGAGAAAAGTGGTGCTGTCTAGACTTTTTCAGTTCTGTATTATATTTGCTGAGCAAATCCTTAGAGTTAAACACACAGTTGCTGGAGACACAGTGACATTTCACTTAAGGAGACAAGAGTAAGGAGATTTGACCAGCTGGACAAGGGCAGAGGATTAGTTGTCAAAGCGTAACTCAAAAGCACATACTTTAAAATATTTCTGATGCTAATATAGAACTTGAAAACTTGAATGAAATGAGTTTTTTAGCTAAACTTTTGATTGTAGCTCTTCATCTAACAGCTCCTTCTTGTTCCATGACTTTTATAGATGGCATTTAACTGCTCCCAGACATATTTAATTGATCCACTATCAACAAACAGAAAATTACTGCTGTTATGTTCAACAAGCATGCTTTTGGTGATTGATAGCAGTAAGCTAGCTAGGCTAACTGACTTACCTGACTAGCCTACTTCAAAATAAAAGTCAACTTGCATTTTGCTCATTAATCAGTTTAGTCCAACTAAATTTTAAAAAGTCAAGATGCCACCTACTCTTCAAATAAGAAGAGGAAGAGAAAGGATGGTCAGGGATAACTGCAAAGGTGGTGAACTTTCAGTGCGACTCACCAGAGAAGGGAAAAAGGCATGTGCCATGGTGAGCTTCTCTACCTTGTCAACGAGGGAAAAAGTCCCATGTGTCCCTGCTGGCAAGAAGCAATTCTGAACCCTCAGCTGGCCAAGGTTGGCCACCATAACCCTTGGAGACTGTGAGCTCTCTGGGATGAGAATAACTGGGGCACCAGCCTCAATATCTAGCAGAACCCTGGACGCCCGCTGAGGATGATCTCGCACCTACAGGAAGAAGCAAGAAAGAGACAGCAGAGGGCAAAGGCAGGATTAGAAGAAGAAAAGAAAAGACAATAGGGTAAGTAGAGAAGAAAAAGAATTCTTTGTTAAATATAATCATACTCAGTACAAAGTACTGAAATTGATCCTCTGCTATTAATTCATCCCTTAGGAGCAGTTGTCATCCGACAAGGACCAACTCCAGCTCTAAGTTAGTGACTTCAAGGGCAGTGGCAGGTATCAGCTCTACGTGAAACCCACCAAGCACAGGAGAATGTGTGCCAGCTCCACAATCAAACTCAGCCCTCTTGTAGCCTGTGAGGTGACTGTGCTAACCACTGATTCACCATGCTACCCCTAGAAAAACAGAGTAGAAATAATTGCAAGATACAAGTTTCACAGCCCAAAGAAAAATGCTGCCTTTATTTTTTCAGTCGTATGGCTACAGATTTTTTTATACCTCTGGCCAGACAGCAGGAAAATGAACAAGCTGTGTGTGCACAGTATTGTTTATTAACATCTATTAAGATCTGTGCAGGCTCTACATATCTTACTGGTATAACTAATGTTCAATAGATGGATGTAAATGTTATATTGGGCATTTTTATCATACTCTGCAGAGAATTTTGTGCATATGCCATATTGCATGAGAAGGAGAAAATTTTGTTTAGATAAGTAAAGCGGAAAAACAGCTGAGAAATATTTTTCTAACATTAAAAATATATTCAGTGTGTAAAACTTTAAAGCATGTTTTTTTAGCAATCAATAGTTATACTGAAATCTATAGAAATTACATTGGTGTAAAATGAAGATTATTTATCTTTCTTACAGTTTTTTGACTAACATGGCAAAAATCCCCAGCATGCAGTACTTACAGCCTGGCCCTCCATTGCAGCCCTTTGCCTGCCAAGGACATCCTGTAGTTGAGTGAAATGTTGAATGAAGGCCACCACTTCAGTCTGGAAGCGCTGGGTGTGCACATACTGCACTGAGGCCATCTGCAAGGACACCTTGATGTCACATTCCCGCTCTAGGTAAGGATCAGGCCGGCCAAATCTGAATGGACCATAAAAACAAAGATGATTAAAAGAGGACCAATTCTTCAAAGTTCTTGACTGACTTTTAAAGTAATTTTCTACTTAAACTTTAATGATATGTACTTATGGATGTTGAAAACAAGAGCTTCCCCTCCTCGTGTGGTGAAACGTTCTCTATAGAGATTACCATACGGTGTGAGGTCACTCAGGGACAAACTTCCTAAACTGCCTTGTAAAGCCAGGTCTCCATCTAAAATAGTAAACATAATGTTTTTATTACACGTTATTTTCATAAATCAAAGATGTAAAAAGAAAATAGGGGGAGGAGCAGCTCTATCTAAGCAAAATGAATAAAAAGTTTTTCATTCTCACCCAACATTTCCATGTGAGCAGATAATTTGGATACACTAGCTCTGGCAAGTTCATTGTGCTTCTTGTTCAACACAAGCGACAAAGAATGAACCTAAAAACAAAGGTGTGGAGAAACAAAGAATTAACCTAAAAATAAAAAGGAAATTTTTCTGAAGAAACTTCTTTCTTGCACAACTTACTGACCATAACACTGGATGCTGCATTACCCTCAACAATGATGGCAAGAAAATGATATAAAACAGATCTTTAAAATATAGCAGCTAAACTTTTTACCATGGTTTTCTGCAAAAAAGTTTGATTTTGCATATTAGTCTACCCTTAACACAAATCAGAACAATCTTTAAATTGCTATTATGTGTAGCAGAAAAAATAACATTATTTAACTCTTGTCCCTTCTGTACATGTTACTGGAGCTACCAAATTGACGTGTATTATGTGAGCATCCCAGCAAATTCTATCTCAAGGCACTAGGTCCACTGACCTACCTTAAGATCTATTTTTGTATTGACAGCTTCTGTTGTCTGCTCCTCACTGATACAAGGCTCATACAACGAGTGTCCTGGCACAGGTTCAGGTGACATAGGTTGCACCTTCATTGCATGATTTTTGGCTGTGGAGCCAATACCAAAGAAGTCCAGGATAACCACCCAGGTTTGCAGTGTGACCAAAACATTCAGGCAGTTAAAGTCAACATCCACACTTCTTCCTACACTGCCATAGCGTGTTTTGAATTCTGGATGGTTCTGGTCCACCAGTAGGACATTGATATGAACTAGTGACTCATCAAAGTCTGAGGGTGTCTGAGGGGAGGGTGTATTGTGGGTAGGAGAAGGAGGTGGAGTGCTGGGACAGTCTGGGTCCCTCTTTGATTTGCAACTGCTTGCTGAGGGGGTACTGGGATGCCTCTGGTAGAGTTGGAAGACATTCTGGGCCTCCTCAATGTGGGCAGGTAGTGAACGTGGCATGTCTGGGTACAGGGCATTAGATGCTGATGGACAGCTTTGGGAAAGATACTCCTTTGGACTAAAGGCAGAGGGCTTTGGAGCGCCACGAGACACCATCAAATGCTTGTACTTAGACCCAGGGTTCTGCTCCAGGAGGTCCTCCATTAGCAGCGAGCGCAGAGCCAGCTGAACTGCCAGTAGATGAGGCTCGTCTTTGGTAAAGTCTCCCTCTAGATCTTGGAAGCGAAGACTGACCAAGCCTTGGGAGCCCTGGGTCAGGTCAGCACTGAGCTGGACCAGCAATTCTGCCACATGTAAGGTGACTTTAAGCTGAGTGAATGAGGGAGAATGTAAAACAGGTTTTTGAGACTGTAGAGGCAAAGGTGAGGAAAGTGATGAGTGGGAGAAGCTGATATGGGGAGGGTCTCTTGCAAACAGCCCTCCCTGGGGGTCAGGAAAGCGGTGAGGTCTATTGGAGATAGGAGTTGGTGGTGGGGGTGTAGGCGGTTGGCTGGGCGTGACATGTTGCTCCTCAATCAGGGACAAATTATCCACTGTCTGGAGGACTTGTTCATACACAGACTTGCACAGGAACACCTATCAAGAGAGTGTCAAATTTTAATACAATTAATAACCAAGTCACTATCCACACATAAAAATATTTAATTTAATTTATAGACCCTGCAGACCCATACTGATGTTCTTTTCTGTTGTCATTTTGTGTTTTGCTATGGGAATCACCTCCATGTGACTAACTACTGAAGCTCTGATGACATCACATCTATCATTAACAGATGCGGTGTCACTGGTGCTTCTATATAGTAGCTTATGCTAAAGGCAAGCTACCCCATATTACCCCAGTTGACTAGACCCTCTCAAGTCATCCTTGCTCTATTTCTGTGGACAAACTGCATTAAGCCTCCACAGGCCATCTTTGTTTACTGTTTAATCGTTCATAGACAACCCATGGTGATTGATCTTAAAACACAGTCTGGATTTGCTCAGTAAGTCCTTTGCAAGAAGTATTATTTTCAGTTAAACAGCTTTTCTCAGCCTGTGCCAAGGCTAACCGTTTCCCTGGCAACCTGATATTTGTTTACTGATGTACCAGTGGATACCCTACAGGGTACAACAAGTCTTCCAGGGTTCAGTTAGCAGTCTTTTTATAGCTGAGCTGAGTGCTCAGAGTTCTGCTTAAGTGTCATGGTTAGTTTATCTTAAGTTATGCTGCTAGATTAGGCTAAACCCTGCATGCTAGCGCTACAGATCGACAGTCTTACATGTTGTAGCACACATAGTACAGTTAACTATTTTTATGATTTCCATCCCTTCCACTCCCCGTGTCTTCAGTAACTCCTTCTTCAGACAGACTGGAACTGGAGATTGAGGGGCTGCATCTCACCTGTACTGTGAGTGTCATATGAGCACATATCTTAGGCAAGGACAGTCATCTAAGGTACATAGCCTGCATGGGCACTGAACACTCTCAAGCTTTCCATGATGACCACAGTGTGATGTCCGCCCCGTCAAAGCCAAAAAGTTATAGGAAAATAGACTGAGAGAGGCCTGTAATGTGGTGAGAGTCCTCACTTAGCTCAGTCATCATAATAACAAATCTTGCCAGCAGTGCCTGCTTGAATGAAGAAAATGAGCTGGTTCTACTTCAGTCATTTCAGAGCATACCTTTCACCAAAGGTTATCTTAGCTGGAGATTCATGGGATTGGAGAATTGGGATGGGTGCGCCCTAACAACAATTACTAGTACAAAGAAAAGGAGAAAAAGTTCACTGTTAGGAGACTGGTAATTTCAAATAACATATTTTTGTCCTGGTCTTCTCTCCATAAAGGCAAACTGTTGCCCCGCTACAGGCTTTCCCACTAGATTGTGAGGGCTACATCTTTGGCATCTTTTGTGAGGGTTTGCTGTCCTTTTGAATTTTCATGTTTTTTAAAGACTGTATAAAAGACTTTAAAAAAGTTAATAGTCATTTCCCGTGTCCTTCATTCCTGTACCAATGAACAAGCAATTATAATGGGTTATGTTCCAATTAGGGCTGGGACTTTATTGCATTAATTATGATTAATTAATTACAGAAAAAATAATGCGACAAAAAAATAACACATTTAATCGCAATTTATTTTTGCACTCCAAACAGCGTGGAACATTCACATGAGTTCCTGGTGTAGCCTAGTCAGTAGGGTGGGCGTCCCATTTGCGTATGCTTCTTCCTCCAGTTCAACTCCGGCTCTGATCATTTGCTGCGTGTGTATGAAATATAAAAAATGTATTAAAAAAAAACAAACAAAGGGGATGAGTGCTGGGTTTGTTGTGTGGAAAAAAAACTACCGGGTGGAATTCTGGATGTATGCACAAATTATGTCAGAAAGAATTTGCCTGTCAACGAAGCTCTTCCAGTATCTGCTACCACCTCAATGCCAAACATGTTGGAGCTAGCACAGACAACAAAATGACAAAAAATGTTGCTTCTCCTGTCAAATATATATATATATATATATATATATATATATATATGATTAATTGAGATTAATTAATTACAAGGCCTCTAATTAGTTAGATTAATTTTTTTAATCGAGTCCCACCACTAGTTCCAATATATTAATGGAAAACAACACCTTGAGAATTCTATATATATCATATGTCGAATGTTTTACAAAGACTTTCTCACATAAAGTTGCATTATAAAAACCAAAATTAAAACCACTTCCTTGTTTTTTTTCTTTTTTTCCTTTCTTTGTCTGTATTTGTCCTCATAGTTTAAGACCACATTGGATGACAACTTTTTAAAAAACTGATGCACTTTTAATCTTGCAGCTAAAATTTTAAATAATTTTTAATTATTTTTCAATGATAAAAATTAAAACCACTTCTTGTTTCATAGTGCTCAATTCACATTTGACTTGAAACAACTTCCTGTATTGCAGCCATACATATAAACAATTGCCATGCTGAAGTAGCCACTGTGTGTATAAAAGTTAAAATGGCAAAAATGTCTTATCTTTAGGGTATTTAAAATGTTTCGACTGATATTTCAGTGGACTAAATTAACCTCTTGGGGAGAATTCTTAAAAGACTAACAATTGAAAATGGCATAAATAATAATAATGATAAAAAAAATAATTATTATTATTGTTATGAGAAGAGGAGGCAGAAGAAAAAGAAGAAGAAGAAGAAACAACATGGGTATCTAAGACCTTTGAAAACTTTTATAAAAGAGTCTGTCTAAAGTAGAAGGTAAAAAGGTCTTAAGTGCTTAACTCTGGCTTGCAATGTAATCTTTTTTTGTAATTTCATAACAGTAATATTACAAATAAAGCCCAGGGTCTATCTATTTCAGCTATGGCGAGTGTCTCAAATTCCCCTGCATATTTTTAGTAAGAAGCTTTCTAAAATGTTGTTAATATTGTTTTCTGTTGATGCAAACCCTGCCACTGCTCAAATTGTATTTTTTCTTGTTTAATTTATGACAATGTACATGTACACAGCAATATAATGTTACGACAGCCTTACACAATTTTGCACTAGATGCCTCCAACTGTCTCCTTTTAGTATACTGAAGCTTCTTTGTCTGCCCTTATTAGTAATAAGGTAATAAAGGTTCAAAAAGGTTGTTCTACTTCATTGATTTTTTTTTTTCGTTAAGTGTTCAAGCGTCAGTCACAGTTGCCTTACATTTTCCCTTTTTTGTGAATGCAATATCTCAAAAACGCCAAGGGGAATTTCTACAAAGGGGAATTCTTCAGATTAGGAATACACATTCACTTGCACTCAAGGAAGAGCTGATTCGAGTTTGTTGACTTAAGGTCAGAGGTTAAGGTCACTTTTGTTTGTCTCATTATTGTGAACACCATAGCTTAAGTATACCTTGAGTGAATTTCTTCAAAATAAGAACAAATATCCCCCTGACGCAAGAGGAAGAGATTGGATTTTGAAGATTCTGAAGACAGTGTTTCCCCATCAGTCAATTGATGGGCCCACCAAACGCAACCTCCCGCCCCATTAAAATGGAAGGCAAAAAGCATGTGCATCTAATATGTTTTTTACTGTCTTGAGCCATGACTGATTTTCTCTTGTTTTCCTACCAATGGTATTTCCTTTCTTATGCAGCAAATAAGAAGATCAAGTTTGATTAACAGCATAGGTGTACTTCTGCCAGAGCGCACCAAAATGGCGCTACAGAACTTTTTCTCCAATTGAAGAAACAGAATATCTGCAGTTGGCATAATTGGGTTCATGCACACTTTTTTGGACACCTCAAGATCCAATTATCGCTAAATTGTGTGTCATGCAATAGAGACATTAAAAAGAAACAGACTGGTTGAATATCATTTTGAAATTTGAGGTAGCTTAATTGAAAAAACACATCCTTAATTGATTTATGATGCCACTGAGTAACTTCATAGAACACACTCCAACTTACAATTTGTGGCACCTGTAATATAAGGGCAACAAACTGTATGATAACGGCACAGTGAATTTTCTCCAGTCTATTTAATTACTGTATTAAAGATGAAAAGGAAGCAAAGCATCCTTTCTTTTTTTGGAACAGCTTAAAAGGTAAATGTTTGGCTTCTATTAATGCTAGCTAAGATTAGATAAGATAAAATTTCACCTTGTTGTCAGTGAAATATTAGTTTTGTGTTCCATGACCTTTAAAGTTTCACATAAATAACAAAACATGAAGTTCAAACTAAAACAAAAAAAAGTAGAAAATAGTTATACTCATTCATACATTTATACATTCATTCATTTAAACATTCAACCAACATTCATATACCATTACAAAGAGATGACTTAGAGCCCAAACTCTGATTAAATAGTTAGACAAAGGGACTCTGAATTAGGGGTGTAACGATTCATCGATCTGGATCGATATATCGATTAGTTAAGCAACGATCCAATCAAATCGATTGAAA
>JAPZDY010000002.1:420546-431121 GCA_029783645.1 Ctenochaetus hawaiiensis | reverse complement strand
GGGCTTATGGATCGGATCGGACGGGTTCTAATAAAAAAATCCAATACCCAATCCAGTCATTTTGGCCTGGATCGGACCCGATACCGATCCAGTGGATCGGATCGGACCGGACCATCCCTACTGTTTTCATGCCTAAAGGTGTGGGGGATAAATACGTCAAAATAAAATTATACGACCGGCATAAAAACAAATATAAGTGCATAAAAATACAATTTACCATTACTCTGAGTCATTACTCATACTCATTACGTTACTCATTTTTGCTAGCTTGAAGGCTTAACTGAGGTAACATGCCAGTGACTTATGCAAGCGTTTTCATCTGTCTGAACCTGTGTCAAGAGGCACAGATGGATGTAATTGGGAGAGAATCTGGGTATTTTTCAAAATAAAACATCTTTCAGACTCTGATCATCAGTTATTTCTTTTTTATTTTTTTTCTATGCTGCCCAGAACCAAATGACAAACTGACCGGCCCAGGCACCGCTGCTTTAGGGTTTTTGTCACTTGTAATTCTTCCAACAAAAATTAATCTGCAAAACTTTGTGGCAGGAAAGTCTACTGGAATGAGGAAATCCCTGTTGAACACAAAGGTGGATTTCTGATCTCACAAAGCCTTATGGTTTCACAGTGGAAAGGTGTCTGAAACCAGCTAGATTTGGAAAAATTGCGTCTGCACAAATGCATCACTTCACAGATGCTTGTGAGAAAGGTTACGGAGTAGTGACCTGCCTTTGCGTAACAAATGAAAAAGGGTCAACTCAATGTTCATTCCATATCGGCAAGTCCAGAGTGTTGCCAATAAAACAAACAATGATCCCACAACTGGAATAAACGGCAGCTGCAGTTAATGTAAAAATGGATCAACTCATGAAAAAGGAGTTGCAAATGCCACTTTAAGAGTCCATGTTTTGGTCTGACAGTACCACTGTGCTGAGGTACTTCACCAATGAAAATGTCAGGTTTACAACATTTGTAGCAAACAGAGTGTAGCTCATTAGAGACAGAACTAAGCCATGTCAGTGGATGTATGTTAATTCTGATTTTAACTCTGTTCACCATGCATCAAGAGGCATGAATGCAGACATGTTCACAAAGTGTCAAAACTGGATTGGTGGGCCAGATTTTTTGAAGAGACAAGAGGCAAGAATTACTGGCCAGTTTCACCTGACATGAGAGAAATAAAGATGGATGATGCTGAAATAAAAAGAGATATAAATGTGAATGCTACAAATGTGCATGAAAACCCACTTAACAAGCTGATTTGTCATTATTCAGAGTGGCTCTGTTTAAAAAAGACAGTTTGCTGAATGATCAATTTCAAACAACTGCTTTGTAAGCTATGCAAATGCAAAAGTTCAAAGTTAAAATCAGCAATTAAGGGATTTCTGCTCACTGTCGAGGATGTTGCAAAGGGAGAATTGAAATAATCAAACTGTGTCAAAGCCAAGGTTTCAGTGATGAAATTTTGACTCTTCAAAGGGGTGACAAGCTTAAAAGGAGCACTCACATTGTTAAACTTGATCCTTTTGTGCAGGATGGGATATTAAGAGTAGAAGAAAGTTGCATCAGTCTACATTGCCAGCAGAGCCTAAGCATCCTGCGATTCTTCCCAAAAATAATCATGTTTCAACATTGATCCTTTACCAAGAAACAGGATGTAGTGGAAGGAATTAAACACTGTCCAGACTGAGAGAAAAAAAATGGATTCCAAAAAAAGATTCTGCTCTTAGGAAGATACTGTCAAAGTGTGTAATATGCAGAAAGATCGCAGCAAAACCTGGTGAACAGAGAATGGCAGATTTGCCACAAGACCATCTGATACCTGGCAAAAATCCATTCACCAGTGTAGGTATTGTCTATTTTGGGCCCTTTGATGTAAAATGTGGGCGGTGTACAGTCAAAAGATATGGTGTATTGTTAACGTCTTACTTTTAGAGCAATTCATATAGATGTTGCCCATTCACTTGAGACTGATTCCTGCATAAATCCATTTAAGATATTAATTGCAAGGAGAGGTCAAGTGGCTGTTATAAAATCAGATAATGACACAAATCTGGTGGGAGCAGAAAAGGAAATGCGTGAAGCAATCAAATCTCAAGTCAAAATTGTCAGAGACACTCATGCAGATATTCAACCCACCAGTGGGTTCACATTTTGGAGGCATCTGGGAGAGACAAATCTGATCTGTGAGGAGAATTCTTTCTCATATTTTGAAACAGCAGCTTCTTGACATTAAATGCCTCCAGACATTGTTGAAATCTGAGAACAGGAGATGTCATCCTCATTGTTGACGACAGTGCACCAAGAGAAACCTGGTTAATGGGAAAGGTTGAAAGGACAGTCTCTGATTCAAAGAGATTTGACAGACGTGTGTTTGGAAAAACTATAACTAGTGTGTTCGAAAGGTCAATAGATAAGTTATGTCTGTTGCTTAAAATGGATGAGTAAGTTTGGACGTTCATTTGTCATGTGTGATAATTTTGTGTGAAAGCATGGGTATAATGTTGCATATTGAACAAAAATAATTATTGAGTCAAGTCCATTAACTGTATGTAAATTTGACGAGTAATGTTTAAGTTAAGAGATGAATAAAAGTTGATAAAAAGGGGGGGGCGGGGGTTAAAGAAGTTAATCATAATCCCTAAATTCAAGTTTATACGACGCTTTAATGTGTCGGATGTAACTGTTATGCAACAGCAGTAACAATGAGCCAGAATGTAAGCGTCATTCTTGTTGTTGAATTATAATAGTAGTTAAGAACAGTAGAGAATGATGTTCTGTGAGGCTTCCGTAGATTTTTGAAAATGAGATCAGGCGGTAGAATTTTACAGTGAAAGGCTCTGTTATAACTATGGACCACTGTTTCATCCCCCTTTGATACAGGTCCTCCCTTCTCACATTGATGCTGGGACTGGTCAACTTTCTTTTCAAGTGACATCAGGATGTCAGATACACTACATACAACCATATCAAGACACTAATATTGACAATTAAGGTCCACAAGCCAAGACAAGCACCAGGTCACATGACAAACTCAAGACTTTATGGCATACCTATTGTAATGTTCATGATTGTCCTAAAAAAAACGGGCAAGCTGTTCTTTTGAGTCCCTGTGAAGATATAATAAAATTTTTCATTTTTACAAAAGTGTAACCTACATCCATCAGTTGTCAAAATTTAAAAACAGTTTTATGTTAATTCAAATAGTTTAAAATAGATAAGCCTATGTTGCCAGCATGGGGTGCTATAATGGGGCCTTAATGGAGAAATAGGAGGAAGAGAAATAAGGAGCAGAAGGGAAAGGTTTGAGGACATGAGAAGGAGGAGAAGTAAAAGTAATGAGGGGAGGGGAAAAGAAAGGAGAGAAAGAAAATTAAAGAGGAGTAAAACGTAATGAAAAGAAGTAAGGGGTGAAGAGATGATGAGGAGGAGAGAGAATGATCATCAAGAATGGTACAGTAGTGACTCATATACAACTCCACATTATGGTCAGACTCCTAGCTTGTCCAAAACTTAACCACTATATTCATGATGTCAATGGAGATGGCTGACATAACTTGCCAGGATTTCCACAGGGCCTCCTCTGCTTGGAAGTATCCGCTGTTGGAAAGTAACCAGTCATAAGCGGGATGGGGGCTTTGGTTTCCACCCCCAAACTGTCAAAAGTATGTGACTCAAGCAAGCAGAACTGAGCATCGAGCACACAGGGGGAGAGAGAGAGAGAGGAAGTTACAGCAACCCAGCACAAACAAAGCAGCTGCTTGTGTGCATGCCAAAAGGTTTAAAATACACACGAGATGAAAAGATGATTTTTAGTGCTTACTTACTAAATACTGTGTATTTTTACTTGCTCCTACTTATCTGTTCCTCTCTCAGTTGTTGAATTCTGCACAAAAGACTAAAAAAGTGTCAGTAGTTAATATTTGCACATTTAATATAAAATAATGTGCTTGTGCTTGTGTTGTATCGCTCAGTCAACATATGACATAAATGTAATTCTAAAGATCACTTTCATAGCACTTTTAATCCAAGCCAACCTTTTATGGTCAGATGTTTTTTACAACTGCCATGATAAGACTCTAGGACAGTGTTTCTTAAATAGTGGGGGTGAAATGCCAAGGGGGGCGCGTGTGACCCTTGGGAACATGCACGGCGAAACTACTGTTTGCTTTTTCATTGCCATACCAGAATAAAGTGTAATTGCACATCCGCTACAGTAGGTGGCAGTTGCGCTTTCACACTGCTGTGTCTTGGCTGTGGGCATTCTTCTTCCCTTTGCAACATATTATGTTTGTGAGATTGGCTTCTCTGCTGTTGCTGCACTGAAGACAAAGTATAGATCCCAGCCAAACATTGAGCAGGAGCTGAGAGTTGCAGTATCATGCTTCAAACCTCCTATTACTCCCCCACCTTGTAGCCATTAATTCTGACTTCATCATTTTGATTAAAAAAAAAAAAAAAAATTCCGCACAATTTGTTTTATTTATTTTTGTTTTGTGGGTTAAAGTGTTTTATGTGTTGTGCTCCTGAGGTAATGGTGCTGATCAATTTTATTTATTATTATTTATTAATTTTATTTAAGTTTATTTTTCAGTTTCAAATGGCTCAATTAGTTGGTTGAAAAATGTTTATAGTTTACATAAGAATTTGATTTTGTTGAATTTAAGGCAAATTGATGCACTTTAAATCTTTTCTGGTTCAGACTAAAAATCAAGGTTAATAAAGTTATTCTTTGTGTAAGTGGATCTATATTTCGTTCTTTTTTCTTTTGTTTTTTGGTTTTCTTTAATGTTAATAAGGATACAATGTTATGCAGTGGTGTACTTGTTACAGCTTCATAGACAAATGACACTATTTATAGTCGTGGCGGAGGGTGGGGGCGCAAAATGTTTTCTTCTTTCTGGGGGGGCTTAACAGAAAACAATTGAGAGGCACTGCTCAAGGACAAGTTACGTGCATATGACATTGTTCTACAAGGTCAGGAAGAAACAAAGTTGTCTGGTAGCTATGTTAAAATAGTTAACATGGTAAGATCAGAATAATTTATATTTTCACCTAGACCAATTAATATAACAAAATAATACAATCATTATATACTCAGCACTTCATGTTAAAAATACAAATAATCTTGAAACCAGATGAGGGATTTGTTGTTGCGTGTCCACTGTGTTAAATTTACGTTTAAACTCCTACTCATGAAAACTTTCTGCTTCCTGGTGGTCTTTTAAAATAAAAGCCTTGCCAGGAAGGGAATGGGATGTTGCTACCTAAGGCTCAGAACAGCTTTTAATGTGAAACCAACAGCAGAAACACAAACAACACAACACAGGAAATGGATGCAGACCAAAAATGGAGACAGTGTTTGATATCAATACAGCAAAATATCAGAAGTTACTAATAAAACAGTGGAAAATGAGAAAATAAGCCAGTCTCTGATAGTAGTTTGTCTACGATATATCAATTCATGGTTGAATATAGTTTGACATAACATTAGAACTGGGACTTGCTGCTGCCTTCTACCAATAGCTCTTGTAGTTAGCCTCACTGGATAAACCTTTATTATTATTTAGTTTTCATTTGTTGTCCAGCCATAACATTACCTCACACAATATAAATTCAAAATAAATATCTTGGGCTGATAACAACCTGTTGCAAATTAAGAAGTCGATGGAGGAAACACATTATTGAAACTGGTGCTTTGAGCTAATGCTAGGAATGTCAGTAGTTAGCTACAGTAATTAGCTCTTTGGGTCAAAGAACAGCAATAAACAGGAAAAGACTTCTCTTTAATATCTGTCCATCTCAAATACATATGATTATGAAAAATTATTTGTCACTAAAGTAAAACTAATGTAGCTGTTAGCCATTAGCTAGCAACGGGCTTCTTCATATTTACATGTTTGTATTGGACATGCTAACACAACCTGAAGAAGGCTTAGTTTTTGTTTAATACTCATCCAGCCACAACACAACTTGTATTTAATTTTCAGTTTATACATCTCAACTGTTAGAAAACATGGGTTTAAAATGTACATTTGATTAAATAAAAATACTTAATATAGATACCTCGGCTATATATCACATCTGAAAGGTTCCACATTACGGATGTACCATCCATACACTGTTGAGTCATTAGCTTGCCACCAGCCATGTGATAGAAAACATGATATTTCATTGGCTGAAAAATACTCACTTTACAAACACTGCAATACCTGTACTGGTGGGGTCAGTAGAGAGCAAAATCAATCAAACTTAAACAAAGCAGGACTGGTTTTTCTATCATTCTTAAGACTTTTAATGAGAACCACAATGCATATCAGGGGAGTCTCTAGAACTCATTTAAATGGTTAACTTTGTGGGGTCAAGCATTTTGGTCCCCACAAAGTTGTCGGACCCCAAACCATGACTGGGCTTCTGGTTCTCAGACCCCACAGTAATAGAAAAACAAGAGCACAGACACAGACACAAACTCACACATGTAAATTGTACACACTGCTTTTTAGATTAGATATGGTGTATTTTCATTTGGATTAGTTAAATAAATGATTCTGAACATGTGTCATTGTTTGTTTGTTTGGTGTTGTACGAGTGAATGATGCCAACCTCTACACTGTAGAACTCCAAATACTTCAACTTTTACCAGCAATTTATTAGGTAACTGTGATTATGATTATATAATTAGTTATTTTTCATTGTTCCAAATTAATAGTTAGTAATTTTATTAAATTGATTTAACAATAGTCCATCTTTTTTCTTTGTAACAGTAGTGCCCTGAGGTAGATTTAATGTAAATCAAATCTTATTACTCAACCTAGTTATTAATTATTTCGGATAGGCAACCCCATCGTATTTGGTGCACCCCTTTCAGGCAGCGAGTCCTAACATTTTTGGCACCCATGCTAACATTTTGGCACCCATGCCTTTGTGGTGCATAACAGTTGAATGCTTTTGGATTTGCTTTATGAATTAAATAAATGTATACCTGTTGCATGCAGCACATGGCTGAGGCAAAGAAGTCATCTTTAGTGATCATGAATGAATTATGTATGTAGGAATGAGTGCCAGCACAGGTTCAGCAGGCAGCCATGTTGGTTTTCTTCATTTAGCATGGATACTCCACAAGGTGTTATGATAATCTGAAGCCAAGATTGAGAGGTGCTTTGGAAAACCCCAAAATAAGCTTATCCTTTTTACTAAGTTAGTTTTTCATGCAAAAGACATCTGATTTAATAGTTATAGTTCAAAAGTTTATAGTCTAATTAATTTAATATACTAAGCTATGAAAACATAGTCACATTTATGTCCTGGATGTAGCACAACTTGGTCAAGTTTAACAGGTACAGGCTTTGTAAAGTTTCTTCGACAGTGCAAAAATAAAGTAACCTTCAAAGGAACTAATGCTGAATGAAAGGATGTTTTGCTTTCTTTTCATCTTTATGAGTACTGCTTAAAGTGCACTGGCAGCTGCCAACAACTTTTAATGCTTTCTTGCATAATACTACTATAATATATCCTCAATAATAAAGCAAGGAATAATTATCAATATAACAGCTTAAACCATGCCACTTGTTTTTACTGTTTCTTGTATGACAGAGACTATACTGATGAATGGATCTTCAGTTGCAAAAAATGTATGGATATTTCAACACCGCTATAGAAACTGCAGGTACTCTCCTTCTTCATCTGAACAAAAAATAAATGAATAAAGTGGCAGAATATTATTTAGATGTGCTATGGACGAAAGTGGCAGAGCTACAAAGTCATATGTACAATATCATATTGTAGGCCTATTAAATGATTTCAAAATCTATTATGTATTATTTTTGTATTCTAAAAATGTGATATAATAACCAGTATTACATTCTGCAAGGAATAAGAAATATTTTGAACATGGCACCAGCCATGATTTTTATAATCTCACTTCAATCTACATTTTTATTAAAAGGCATTTCTTGTTTTTTATTTTTTAGGCTTTTTTAAATGTATCGTCTATCTTTAGCTTTAAATAAATGTTCTACACCAATTCTAATAAAAAAAAAATCTAAAAATTATGAATGTATATTTTCCACTCAAAATGCCATTTTCTCACAGGGAGTTTCAAAAAACTTGGGGTCTGTTCTTGGTGATGGTTGCGGGTCTTGCTAGCTATAAACCCCCCCCCCATTACTGGCTTCCTGCCCACTTGCTGCCATGACTCTCGCTTGTGCTTGTTGCAGACTTGGATTGAGGTTTTCACCACTGACTGGCTTTTAGAATACTGACCTCAGATTTATTGGGCTACTACAGACTACAGCCGTTGGATTATGGACCTTGGATTTTTTTAGGAAAGCCAACATTATGGCTTTGACCTCTTCCTGGACCATGAATG
This sequence comes from Ctenochaetus hawaiiensis, assembly GCA_029783645.1. Classification (NCBI taxonomy): domain Eukaryota; kingdom Metazoa; phylum Chordata; class Actinopteri; order Acanthuriformes; family Acanthuridae; genus Ctenochaetus; species Ctenochaetus hawaiiensis. Next base: position 422,753 of record JAPZDY010000002.1, on the reverse strand, counting down.
TTATTTCTAGCTGATTCAATTCTAGCTGGATGCAGATGTTATTAGCACTGAAATCAGTGACAAGCCAGCAAACTCAATTAATGTTATCTCTGTGTTTGTCAGACCTCACTCCTCTTGTAAATGAATGAGTGGGTGTTTCTATTTGAATAGGAGCAGAAATGAAAGATTAGTTGTCCTGAAAGTAGTTGCCCTATAATTATTTAGTTCTGGGTATATTTTACCATTTTCAATAAATATAGATCATGTCTTTTGGTTGTTGTTGTTGTTTGGTCTGTCTGTTTGTTTGTTTGTTTTATGTAAAAAAAAAAATTAAACAGAGTCCTAACTCTCCACTGGTGGGGTGTGGGCTTCTGTCCACAGTTTTCAAAGCTTGGGGCCGCCCCTGTCCATGGAACGTTTTAGACGGAATTAAATGCTGCCGATACCAGTATCAGCTGCTTGACGACCGGATGATGCGCTTATTCCCCAAACCTACCTTTCCGGCCCGAAATAGAATCGCGCATTCACCTGCCTTCGACACCCTCGGAACTGACATCTTATTAAGGATATTTTCATCCTCAATGTAACGTAGCTGTCAGACGCCTGGTCGCTGACGAGACAGAATAAGAACTGGCCTCGGTCTCATCCTGCAGCCCGAACCTGCCTCGATGCTCTCTGGCCTCAGTAGCCTACGTCGATTAAAGAGGATTTTTTCTGAACCAGACATCTTTTGATTGTTTCGGCATGCTCAAGGATTTCATAAACTATAAACATGAGGTTACCCTTGGCTTGACCAGAACAATGCCAAAGGAAATGCGGCGGCGGATCGACAGGGATCCCGAAAGCTACGAGCAGGAGATCCGCCACAGGGCGTCTGCTGATGTCTGTCAGCTCCAGGAAAAGCTCCGTGTACAAATGCTATTAAAGGGTACTAACGTTTGTGGTTTATAATATCAGGATTGGAGATACAAGTTGGCACCAGACACACTAAACAATCTGGTTTGAATGGTGATGCTGTCTGCTGGACTAGGGTTTACTGGCGATCGGCATAAGCTTTTGTGGAAAACACAGAGACATGACAATCTCAAGAAAAAAGAGGAAACGCAGCTTTCTCTTCTTTAAACCACCTCTTTTTTAAAAGGACTCTGCAATTTGCAAAATACATGAAAAAATTGGACCACTGAAGACAGTTGTTAATACACTGTCGGCGCTGCTGCCTTTTTTACCTGTTGTTTTCGGCTTTCAGTTTCTCTGTGGGGACAGTCAGGTGGATCGCTGTTGCCCGTATTCATGATGCATGCATGACGGCCTGCGAGCCATGGTGTAAAGGACAACCAGACCAAAGCAGGTAAGCAGGATAACAAGACTACCATTTTGAATTGGCTACTGGTCCCTGGTCTGCAAAATGTCACGCAGCTTGCTTCAGCTTTCCAGTGTAATATTTTAGAAGTGACATACGCTCTTGTCCGTCTTTCTACCCGCCTAATGTGGGCCCAGACCAACGCAGCTCACTGGGACTGGTGTCATTTGTCTGTCTCAGACTCTACAGGGTTATCATCCAGTATGGGGTCGCGAAATGCAGAGAACATCCAAATACTTAATACGTGCATGGTAGTAGCATAGTGTTGAGACACTGTGTAATTTTACCGCATTTCAAGTAGCTGTGGGGGCTTTTTCAGCACTGTTACAGTCCAGTGATTTAATAATGTATTGTGCCTCTTAGAAAAGTTACACCTCTTGAAAGAATACAGACTTTGTGGTGTATTATTTTAAACCATCCAGGCTCTTAATACTGCAGTAACGGGAATCCCTATAGTCCTCATCAGACCTGTAAGTTGGGCCTCATGTGAAGAGGCCTGATGCCGTGCCCCCCTGCCAGACACCAACTCTGTCTACATCTCATCCAGTGAGCTTTGTTGCCTCCTCCCACCGACATCAAGCCAGAGGTATTGGGCTGCTGTTGCTACCCAGTTCCTGACAGTGACTCTGCCCTCCACCGCCAACCAACTTTCAGCTCCACAAAGCCCCTCCTTCAAGAAAAACAACCTCTCACAGATTCCCATAATGTGATAAAAGCAGATGAAAAAAGTGCTATATTGATCTGGATTTCCTAAACATCGTTATTTTTTGTTATGCTTTATTTTATCATTTATCATTTAGTGTTTTCAATTTTCCTCTAATGGAACACCAGTTAATTTGTGCAGGTTTGCTGATTTCAATTAATATTT